>CM031949.1:3400114-3447614 GCA_018749465.1 Paracanthobrama guichenoti | reverse complement strand
AGTTTAGGACCTTCGGTAATACTGAAGAGCCAGTCGATGAACTGATGGCATGACGAAAGAAAGAACAGAGTCAGTATTTTTTCCCTCCATTCAGCAATGAAGCACTAAATTGATTAAAAGTGACAGGAAAAACTTTCAAATTCTATTCATCAGAGAATCCTGAAAAATCATATCAGTTTCCACAAAAATATGAACTGTTTTCAGTTGCTTGAGCAGCAAATCCACATATCAGAATGATTCTGGATCATCTGACACTGAAGACGAGTAACGATGCTGAAAACGGTTCGATCTCATCTTATGGTACGGTTCGCTAAAAACATGCAATCTGAACACAAACCGCTCTGGGCTTACTTGATTTTTCTGTTTGTGAATTCCAATGTAGTTTGGTCATCAGATGCTCCCGTACATGACGGATGTATGTTCATGACACTGTTCAGATGCTGTTCATCATGGCTGCTTCTTCTGGCGAATCTCTAATTATTCGTTCACAACTTACACTTGTTTATTGCAATTTCAACCGCTTCAGAACTGTGTAAGAGGGACGCGGCTGCGCGCCTTGCCAGTTTAAAATGGTTTTACGAGCGCACACACCTAAAGCTCATACACAGAAGCCAGTGGTCACAGCGCGTGTACTAAACGGAATCTTTAGCGTCTTATTGCATTTATTTTAAAATGTCAAAAACACACAAGTCGTAGAGTTTCATTTCCAACTCAACGACTCCCGGCGCATGTGGCTGGGTCTGAGGTCCATCTGTTCTTTTGGATCTAAATCCTCTGCAGAGGTGAGCGCTGATCCGTTGCTTGTGAACGAGTTAAACTCCTTCTACGCTCGCTTTGATTGTAATCGCGCCGGCGCGACTCCGCCAAGTGAAGCGTCAGAGGGAATTACTCAGAGCAGCAACAACCGCGTGATCTCTGTCTTGGAGGATGAAGTTCGGAGAGCACTCAAGCGTGTGGACGTCAGGAAAGCTGCCGGGCCAGATGGTATTTCAGGTCGTGTTCTGTGGTCCTGTGCTGATCAGCTCGCCGGGTTGTTTACATCTATCTTTAATGAGTCCCTCGCTACATCTGTGGTCCCCACCTCCTTCAAAAAATCCACCATCATCCCTGTCCCTAAGAACAGTAAACCCTCTTGCCTAAATGACTATCGTCCAGTGGCTCTCACTCACATTGACAGAAAAAGTGGGAACTACGTAAGGCTGCTATTTATTGACTATAGCTCAGCCTTTAACACCATAGTTCCCATCAAGCTAACCGCCAAACTCCTGGATCTCGGCCTGAATCCTTCTCTCTGCCACTGGATTGAAGACTTCCTCACTGGCAGGCCTCAGGTGGTGAGAGTAGGCCAGTCCACCTCCACCTCAATCACCCTGAGTGTGGGAGCTCCACAGGGCTGTGTCCTGAGTCCCCTGCTCTACTCTTTGTCACACACAGCTCCACCTCTATCATCAAATTTGCTGATGATACTGTTGTCCTGGGCCTCATTTCCAACAACAATGAGACGGCATACTTGGACGAGGTGGAGCAACTAACATCATGGTGCCAGGACAACGGTCTCTCTCTGAATGTCGGCAAGACCAAAGAAATGATTGTGGACTTCAGGAAGAGACAGCAACGGACATACTCCCCCCTCATGATCAGCGGGTCACCAGTAGAGAGAGTGAGCAGCTTCAAGTACCTGGGTGTAAACATCTCCGAGGACCTGACCTGGACTGCACACATTCAGACACAGGTGAAAAAAGCCAGGCAAAAACTGTACCACCTGCGCCAGCTGAGGAAATTCAGGGTTTCACCAGCTATCCTGAAAACTTTCTATTTAGGGGCGATAGAAAGTGTTTTAACTCAGTGCATCACAGCGTGGTATGGGAACAGCACCAGTCATGACTGCAAAGCCCTGCAAAGAGTCGTGGCGCTTATCCGAGCCGTATCTCAGGGTCAGCTCTCCCGCCTCTGCAGGACGCCTACACCAAACGCTGCAAAGGTAGAGCTACTAAAATCATCAAGGACTCTAATCACCCTGCAAACCCTCATTTCACGCTGCTGCCATCTGGTAAGCGCTCCGAAGCCTGATGGCCAAAACTGAGAGACTCAGGAGGAGCTTCTTCCCCAGGCCATCAGACTCCTGAACTCAGTCACTTAACATCACGTGACCATCGATACACTGACATTGCACTGCACTTTCTGTTCTCGTTGTTACTGTGTAACAACCTGTTATAAACCTGTTTGCACATTATACTTTGTACATTTCTGTTAACCACATATTTATAAATCTAGTTTACTCACTGCAGTTTATTTCACTTATTTTATTCCACTTCTTTATTTTCATTTATTTATTTATTTTTCTACTTGATTTATTTATAATTCTACAGATCTATATATATATATATATATATATAGTACTTTTTTATTCTGTTTCTATTATAATTTCCTCCTTGTGTTTTTAACTGTGAATTTGCACTGTCCATGGAGCGGACCTGTTTACATTTCACTGCCGGTTGTATATTCTGTGTATAACTGTGTATGTGACATAAAACTCGTGAATCTTGAAGTTTCACATAAACAGGTGGTTTTGTCTTAAGTGAATGTATATACTAGCCTAATATAAGAATCAGTGGAGTACGCCATATACAGTGAAGAATACCATATTATTTTTTCATGTGATTTACTTGAATGCTGCTTTTAGGCATACCTATACTTTACCTGGAAAATTTAAAGCATTTTATTTAATTTGCATCTTTCTTTATTATTTTATTATTATTTTTTTATTTTTTTTTATTTTAAAATTTAAATTTTTTTATTTTATTATTATTTTATATATTTATTATTTTTGTATGTTGATGTTAACATTGCCTTCTGCAATAAAACAAAGATGAGGAAAACAATTCAAAATAAATGTTATTTACAAAGATGGATGTGTGATATAGCTAGTGCAAGAATATGTAGTGCAAAAAAAAAAATAATACTACAGCATTTGTAGCAATGTCATTTAAAAAAATATATATATATATTTACAAACAAATATCTTTGTTACTGAAGCACAAACAATGTAAGAGAATGGGATCAAATGTTGAAGGCCATAGGGTCAGCCATCAAACACTAAACTGGACTAGATCAAAAAAGCAACAGTATGAACACAAAGGGGTCTGAGACCACATTCCTACTAAAAGGATCCGGGACCTCTTTGAGGTACTGGGACAGTGTGAAGGTGACGAGAACTGGGTCCTTTTTCACTTGGTTCACCTCTTGGTCCACTTAAGGGAGTCTGAGTTTGGTTCTTCTAAAGTGTGAAAACTTTTACTTTTTTAAGCAACCCAAAACATTCACCTGAACTACACACATTTAAACTGTGAAACGAGAGATAAAATATGCCATACCTTCTGTGACTGGGACTTCCACGGCTCTTTGGCGAGTAGCTGCTTTATGCTGTAGGGGATTCCTGTAAGGCATGACGCGACCGACAGCTCAGTGGTAGCAGGGTTGACATAGAGAGCATGAGTCAGTTTTGTTGTCTTAGAGGACTGCTGCCAGGGAAACCACTGGGCCCTGATGCCAATGAGAAGCGGGGCACAATGATCAGCCCAAGACACCACTGCGGCAGCAAACACACCGAGGAGGAAGTCTGTGCCCTGCAAAGTGATAGTGGTCATTATGTTTAAAGCCACCATGAAATCAATAAAATATTGCAGTATTATAAACAATTTATTGTTTATTTAATTTTTTTTATTCATGTGCCCTCATAATCGTTAATCAGAAGATTAAAGAAGAGGAAGGAGAATTTATTTAACTTTCCCTCCGTCTTGTATCACAACATCTGTTTCATCCTGATTTAAAGGTACAATCTGTATGATTTTTGAACAACGTTATACATTCTGTTGACTTAAACGTACCTATTAAGCTCACCAAAATCTACATTGTGACATTTTAGTGCACAGGGTATTGGTTTGAGTACAAGATGTTAAAATAAAATATTAATCTCTCACACAATAATATTTTATTTTTATTTTAAATGACAAAAGCATTTAAATTAAGATATACATTATTAAATGCATAGAATCTGGCTGTGCTTAATGGATTCATGTTTGTACCCTTTAAGCACACCCCTGTTCCCATTTAAGCTCACGTTTTTTGGGAGGAAATTATTTTATTTATTTTAAACAACATTTTTAAAGAATGATTTTATAAAGATTAACTTGAAGTGACAAGCATCAGTTAATATTTAAAGTCTGTTTATGAAGTATTTACACAGACGCTCAGTGTGAATGAGCTTAAAGGGAGCACACTGAGCTTAACTGGAACAGAAAACCTTTTTTAATTAATAAATATTACATTTATATATTTAAAAGGACAATTTTACTAAATAATTAATCTAGGTTATGTATTAAGTTAATAATATCTATAATATTAATAGCTGTAATAGCTGTTCATATTAAAATATCTATGAAATTATACTTTTTCTCATTGACGTCACACTGAAGCTGTGATTGTCATAGTAGCGCACCCTTTAAGCACCCTTTAATTATAGAAGTGTAAAACCACAGAACATCAATAAACTGTAAATGTATAATATAACGGATTTAAAAGTACAAGCCAGTAATGCCTGTGAAGTAATATATTAGTGTAGCACACAATCTTATACAGCTAGTAAGCTAACAATGTTCTGTAGCATCTGCGCTATGTTTCTAAAACTATCTTTTGGATCTAACTGTAATCATTTCCCACATCCAGGTTATAATATGCAAAAGTCTAAATATTAATCTCTTAACTTTGCAGTAAGAAGTTATACTTATCCAAAATAAAGGCTTAAGCATCTAAAAAATGCACATTTAAGGGGCTACTCTTCTGGTGAAAGTTTTCAGACAGCTTTCAAAATGGCCGCCAGACAGTGTGAACACATGGATACCCATAACTCAGTGTGCAATGGGCTGATTAGCTTGAAATTACAGGAGGTATATAGTAACAAACACACCATTTGGTTAAGATGTCAAGTAGGATGACACATAATTTTTTTCTTTTTATAATCTGAGCTCAAAGATAGTAGTGTGCTTAATGGGTACGTTTACCCTACATGATCCCAAATAAATCCAACAATGTTTAAATCCAGAGAAATAGCTATTTTAACCAATGTAATGGCCCGTGCCACTGCATCGCCTGTCAATAACGTCATATCCATGTTACCCACGGTTTACTTCCATAGAAATCAAGAAAACACCAAAGGCACTTAATATATTATCTGTTTTATTAGACTGTTGAGCAACTGTTTGGATACATTCATTAACAGAAATCACTAATCACTGTTATTTCTCTTAACACAGTCTTATTATTTGAATCTGTAGTTTTCTTGATTTACCGTGAGTAACATGTTTGTATCATGCCTCAGAGACAACACTATTCTGTCAAGTGGCTAACATAGCATAATCAGAGAGAGCTTTATTTGTAACTGTAATACAGCATTTTCTCCATCATACAATATATTTTTAAATGAACTGCATGCCATTTAGCAACACAAGTGAACAGGTATTATCTTGCTTCCTGCTGCGGTTAATGCGTTTTATAGAGAAAGGAACTGTTTAGATCATTAGGCCCACAGCAAGGCAACTAAAAACACTTTCCAGATGGCAGTGACTGCTCTTCTGAGAGGCAAATCCACAAATGATTGTAAAGCGGCCTAAAAGAAAACTGAACAATAAATTAAAGCAAAAAGATTTTGCACATACCTCTATAATGTTGACACATTTAACAGAGGGAGATCCGTATGCAACGTTTCTGATGTGGCCCATCAACTCCAGTAGCCACTCCATTCGTTTAGTGACCCCTGAAAACAAACATTTTACTTTCTGAAACAACAAAACAATTCAAGTTCATCAAAGAGTGGGTGCTTGAAATGGAAAGTTTGGGGTCGGTAAGAATTTAAAAAAAGTTTAGTTAAGTTATGCCCACCAAGGCACCAAGTGCAATGTAAAGCGTGGGATGCAGTGGTGTAAAGCCCGCCACCACTGGACTCTAGAGCAGTGGAGACGTGTTCTCTGGAGTGAAGAATCACGCTTCTCTGTCTGGCAATTCGATGGACGAGTCTGGATTTGGAGAACGGTACTTACCTGACTGCATTGTGCCAAGTGTAAAGTTTGGTGGAGGGGGGACTATGCTGTGGGGTTGTTTTTCAGGGGTTGGGTTTGGCCCCTTAGTTCCAGTGAAAGGAACTCTTAATGCTTCAGCATACCAAGACGTTTTGGACAATTTCATGCTCCCAACTTTGTGTGAACCCCTTCCTATTCCAAAATGACTGCACACCAGTGGACAAAGCAAGGTCCATAAAGACATGGATGAGTGAGTTTGGTGTGGAGGAACTTGACTGTAATTCCCATAAACACACTCCTAAACCTTGTGGAAAGCTTTCCCAGAAGAGTCTAAGCTGTTATAGCT
The DNA here is from genome assembly GCA_018749465.1 of Paracanthobrama guichenoti. NCBI lineage: Eukaryota > Metazoa > Chordata > Actinopteri > Cypriniformes > Gobionidae > Paracanthobrama > Paracanthobrama guichenoti. Next base: position 3,441,194 of record CM031949.1, on the reverse strand, counting down.
GCAAAGGGTGGGTCAACTCCATATTAAACCCTACAGATTAAGAATGGGATGTCATTTTTTTTTTTTTTTCAAATGTGCATGTAAAGGCATGTGTCTCAAAACTTTTGGCAATCTATTGTATTTTAAGATGTAATTTATTGCTAGAATTTTAAGCATCATTACGCCAGTGTTACATGACCCTTCAGAAATCATACTAATATTCTGATTTGATGCTTAAGAAAAAAAATGTCAGTATTTATTTAAAGCCTCGCTTGAACACAGCAAAAAGACAACAGGCCACTGTCAATTAGCAATTATTAAGTAATATTAAATCTTACTGATCTCAAACTTTTGAATGGTACTGTACCTTTTTACTTTAGCACTTTTACTACTATTATATACATTAGTATTATTAAACTACCTGTATTGGGACTAGAGGCGAACCGTGATTGGTGGAGGCACTGCAGAAGAAGCCAGTTTATTTGTTTTTTATTCCCCATCTGGAGGACGGTACTGATGACATCATTGAGCCCGAGGAGAGGGACTCTGCCTCTAGAGGTCAGGTAGGACAGGATGAAAGCTGTTTTTTCGACATTAGCCTGTAGAGGGAGCACAAAAACAGTGTGAGGTTGTACATTTGTTGATTTAATGTCCCTAGTCAAATCACAGTGTACCTTTTGAGCAAGTCATTTAACTTGTAAATTGCATCTGGGATGGTTGCCACATGACATGATAAATTACAAAACAGCAGAAGCTGTCCTATGCACGTGCCATGAATTATGATTATCATTAATTATCATGAAAGAAGAAAACCTTCCATGGATGAGAGCGTAACAATTCATCACTGCAAACACTTTACTGCATGCATTTATAATTGGGGAAAAAGTCTGATTGAATTTTCTTGCTCATTCTCATGACTAAATCAACAACAAATTTAGAAGAAAAAAAACAAAAGAAATTTGGGGATGCTTTTACCTGGAGGCATCATTGTGCAATAATGGAAATTAATTATTCAAAGACTTTAACTAACAGCTACATGACAGATGATAATAGAACTATTACATCAACTGCATGATGCTTAACCTCGATATAAATAAAACATGTTCACTAAAACAACACACATACATACATATATATATATATATATATATATATATATATATATATATATATATATATATATATATATATATATATATATATATATATATATAAAATTATAAAAAGATAATATTGATCTATTCATAGTATATTTAATTTTTATTAATATTTATGTAATCCAACATATTTATTTCCAAATAAAGTTATCTTCACAAAGAGCGAAGGCATTAAAATAGAAATAAATAAGTAAAAGGCATTAAAATAAAATACTGAATTTCTGTTAAGATGTGCTGAAAATGCCTATAATAAAACCTAATAGTGCCCGCCCACTTTTTCAGCAGCGCTGGTTCCGGAACTATTTTTTCCCATAGGGATTTTTTAAAAAGTTTTTCTTAAAGCATTTTAAGCCATGAACCAAACCAACCTACAAACATTGATTTGAACCAAAAAAGTTTTTTTGACAATCAGACAAAAATACAAAGACTGTTTAACAGCTTTAGTGAGGGAAAGAACTAGAATCCCATTTCAAGATTTCAAGATTTCAAGAGTTTTATTTGTCACATACACAGTTATATACAGAATATACAACCGGCAGTGAAATGTAAACAGGTCCGCTCCATGGACAGTGCAAATTTTGATGTTGCAAGCATTGCAAACATGAAGCATTGCAAACAGCATAATCAAATTAAAAACTGAGAAATATAAAACTACTCATTTAAAAATGTTGATTGTAAATATAAGAGCAATATATTTTAAGTTTATTGCAAAATATGCAACGCATATTCAAATATTTAAGTGTATTGTGAGTGTAAGGAGACCCACTCGGTTACGTCATTCTCAGTGCTTCATGGGAGTGGGAGGAGACCTTTTGCCAAGTTTTGCTTTCTGATGGAATTTTCAGTACACAATCATGGGTAATGCATTTTTTCACCACGAATTCCAGTGTTAAACATGATTACTGTAAAATAAGTTGAAAAAAAAAAAGAGGCAAATACCATCGATAAACAACCTTGCATCTCACAGTAGGTCTGTCTTTAAAGGTTTATAAGTTATCGTTCAAAATCAAGGAGAAAATTGCACTCTGTAATTGCTGCTGGTATTTGTTGTACACTGTTACTAATAACAATGAAAACCAGAGGCACACTTTTTGTGGAATGACCCTTAAAATGCCCCTCATGATGTGGTGGGACCAAGAAAATGCATTTAATTTGGTTATTCAGTCTTCTCTTCATTATTAACCATTTGATGTCATTTTATATGCATCTTGAGCTTGGACAGTGAAGAAATGTGTTCATTACCCTGAGGCAAGATATTAGGACTACATATCATGATGAACCATTTCAACAGAATCAGATTTATAAAGCTATAAACAATGAACATTACAGTCATATTTTACCTCAGTGACTTTGATGATGCGGTCTATCTCAGTGTCGCTCAGTTCAGACAGACACGAACACATCGCTTCATAGAGGTCCACCTCACCAGCCTACAGACCAACACAAAAAAATCCAAAATATCACTGTACAGCGGCAGAACTTGCTCACTGTTCAATGCTTAAATCAACATGTTTGACTATAACACATCTTCCATTAAGGCTGTGACACACCAAGCCAATTTTTTTCTCGTGCACTGACTCGTTTGCTAAGCTGAACAGCCAATAAGAGCGATCTCTCTTACCAACGCCACCAATGCCAATTCAACATGCTCAGTCAGCCAAAAAGCCCCCGACGGGGTCCGATTAGTGCTGCTAGTGTGGAACACAATGCAAAACCTGGGCTGACTGTTGGCTTGGTGTGTTACAGCCTTCAGGTAACTGCCAGGACATACCGGTATATTATCAGGTAAGCGGTTATAGATCTTTTCAGTGGTAGAGCACAGGGCCGTCCAGCAGTTGTGAGGCGGGTTGGGGACCGCCATGGCTTTGGACAGACCACGCAGGATGGACAGGCACAAGGACAGGCGCTGAGCACGTGTGTCGGGCTCAAACTGCTGGACTGCCAGATTGTCCACATACACCTGCAGTTTGTCTTCAGCCACATGCTTCATCCAGGAGCTCAGGCACTCGTACAGATAAGCCCTTGTGCGGAGCTGTGGAGGTTTCAGATTATAGACAAGAGACAATATGACATTTTGAAGCCAGAAAACCATGATAAACTTATTATAAACGACAACACTGAGAAAATTAATTATTACTTCACTTTTCAGCATCCTTACAAGATATATTCAACATAACAGCTTATGAATATTACAAAAATATATGGAATTAAAAGGGCTATATGTAAGAATTTTCATGTATTAACCACTTAAAAAAGGAGACCTTTCCTGACTTCCTGGGTTGACTATGAAATCCTGTAGACTTGATTTTCCCAGCAAAAACGCATCCTTCACATAAAAATGAAAAGGATGCAACGTTTATGCGTGCTACCGAGAACCTCTCTTAATTCTTCGTGATTCTCTCTTAAAGTCGCCATGAAATCAAAAATGTACCATTCTTATTTTTAATGCAATATTGTAATGTTTATTATAAACGATTTATCTGTGTACTTCATTACTTTTTTTAAATTCATATGTCCTCATAATTTTTAATCAAAAACGTTGACCTTCCCTCCCCCCTCAAAATGACTTTGCTTCTCTTCCTGTCATGTGCTACGGAGCGAGGGCGGGGCTATCGCGGTCTGTTGCATTTCCTCCATTTTGTTAGCAATGCCCCAACTTCCAACAATCCAATCATTTCCCCAAGGATGAAATCAAGCACCATCCTACATTTTTTCTAATTTCAGAAGCCATTTCACTCTGATATACGTCACAATAGGGGCGAAAAAAGAGCAATCGCAACTTCCGTTTCATGCCGACTTTAAGGTCCTTGCACACTGAGTCCGAAATTCTTGTCCGAAATTTCAAAATTCGTTAATAAATAAATAAGACCTCATGTTGTGTCAGTCACATTTACACACTGCCGCCAAAACTTTCGTCCATCATAAAACAATTCGGATCGGGTTTGTTTTTCTGTCTTTTTCCGCATCTGTAGTAAGCATTTTGAAAGGTGTTTTGACAATTCAGAGCCACCGTACAAGCAAACGTTAAAATCCAGAATGGCGTTTGACAAATTGAACCACTTCGTTTCACGGCACAAAGCACTGTATGACAAACAAAGTGTCAATATATAACAATATGTGGCTCCAGTATCGCTAACCAAGCATCAAACTGAGCCACTGAGTAAAGTGAACTTTAAATCACTCGGGATAATCCAGCAGCTCCTTGATAGGAGCTGAAGCACTATGCAATCTCTCTTTCTTTTTCTCTTTTTAAGAAGAGAGAGGACAACAAAATCCTCCTCACTGCTTGAAGACTCCATTTTAATTGTTTTGCGAATTTTTCCGCAACGGATTCATTAATACACATCGGAGTCAGTGTGTAATGTTTCTGTGTGTACGAATTTTTAGGATGACGAATACAAAGAAAAAGCATACGAAAATTTCAGACTCAGTGTGCAAAGACCTTTAGAGTATCTTAATTCTACATGATTATACATCTACAAATTAGTAGGAACTAAATGTATGTTTTCTAAAGAAAATATGAGAAGAAATGTGCACATGCAAAACTCGCCATGATGTAGGACTGCTTGTTTATGGCAACAACAAAAAATAGCTATCAATATTGAGATCACGATTATTTATTAACATTACTCTCATGAAAAACAATGCATTTAACAACCTTGTTGTTTAAATAGCATTTATTTATTATATTTTAACAGATTTCCTTGAACTTTAAATAAGTAAAACATTTGATAAATGGATGAATAATATAACAATATATATATACTAGGGATGTCACGGTACCAAAATTCCAGTAGTCGGTACCAATAACCATAAAGATTTACCAGAGCTAATTGTAAAAAAAGGATTAAATGTATTAAGTTTATTATTTAAGATGATAATCATTTTAAGCAAATAATACAAACATTTAAAGGCTGTATGCTGTTTAAAAGTAAACATGGTTTATAAAAAAATAATCAACCATCTAGGCATAATTATTATTATTATTATTAGAGACGTATTATTATTACACAGAGACATAGCTAAATCTACTGTAGGCTACAACAGTAGCCTAATATATTCTGTCAATTTCAATTTGTTATAAACCAAACTTTTATTTTGACGGGTTGCCGTGAAGACCTTTGAGTGTCTGTGCTCATGATATGAGTTTTCTCAAATGAAACGGTAAATGCTCATGAAGTGACGGTTTATGCGTTCGTGTCCTCATATAGTGACACACGGCAGAGACTACAAAGACCGCGAGCGAGTGTTTGCGCTGTGTGCACTCGCCGCGCGATCTGCGCTCGACTTCATTCCCACAGAGACGCAGAACATGCAGGAGTAATATTTAAATAGTATTTAGCAGTTTAATGTTCACAGACACTAGTATATATTGGGCTACAGTCTGGAGCCCTGCGCTTAGATAAACGCGGAAGCGACTGAACGCAGCTACGGGAACCGGATATAACTTACTCGGGAGTCGGTACTACAGAAATGCTGGTATCGTCACATTTTTGTTATTTCGGTACCGACTTGGTACCGAAGTACCGGTAGTTGTGACATCCCTAATATATACATTTTAATATTATAAAAAAAATTGGTTCAAAATCATACATTTACACAAACATTTTGAACATATGAGCAGGACTTGTACATCTAAAACTATATTAATCTGCATGGATATTGATATTTTGAAATGTATCAATACTGAAATGAAATAAACACGGCTTTAAGTTTTCGGAGTGTCTATTCACACCAAGTGCAAATAGCGTGCCTTGTGGCAAGTGATATTTACACTAGCTCTGCCTAACAATGCCTGGTTGAGACAAACAAGATAAAAAAAGACGCACATATTTTAACATCTTCAGTGGTGTAGTCATTAAAGCGTAAGTTTCAAGGATCTATGTTTTGATGCGATCGACCCGGGTTCGAATCCGCCTTTTCCTATCACATATCACATCGGAAAGGCATTTACTTTCAATAAAAATGAAGAAAATGCTCTAACAGTGGAAATAAAGTGCCTAACGAAATGTTTAATAATAATAAAAGCATTTATTGGATAGGGTTAGGGGTAGGTGTAGGGAGGGCTTTTATTGTCCCATTGAGGCGGCATCCATTTAATAATTTTAATAAATATAATAATTTGCATTCTGTTATTATTGCATCCTGTTAAATGTACAACAATACTGAGGTGCAAATAGTATGTATCTGTCAAATTAAAGTATAAATAGCATCTAATTACTATTTACACATTGCAAAGAACTGAAACTTTTATATGGTGTAAATAGAATATATCACTATTTTCTATCGCTAAGAAAATATGCTATTTTCACTTAGTGCAAATAGCCGCTGCCTTAAGTTTTTCAGATGGGTCGGAGTTATTGCAACCAAATTACCAAACAATTATGAGATAATATTATCTGTATTGCTGTATATGTCAGTTTTCCGTGTGGTATCGAAAATGTTATTGAATATAAATATTTTTCAAGGTATCGTATCTGAAATTCCAGTATCGTGACAAAACGAGAAACTATTACACACAGAAAGAAACAAATACTCACACTCAGGCTGTGAACCAGGGGAGGCACAATCCAGATGCCGAGGAAAAGTGAGGCACTCTGGGAGGACTGGGCCTGACTGGCAGCCAACTCTACACAGTGATGCTGCACCTCCTCACCTACGGCAGGCACAAGGGAACACTTCAGAATCATTTCCCTTCAAAAATGACACAATAAATACTTGCCACAAGACATTTCCTATGAAACATTAAATGATGATGATGAAGAGGAAGCTGACCAAAGCCGAGTCTCATCAGCGGAGAGAGGATGGCACTCCAGTTGACTGGAGGATACTGGAAGCTTCCACCAACCGAGCCTAATGGTGCCAGCAACGTCTTCACTAGGTGTGGAGCAGAGAACTCAGGTCCTGTACAAAGTCAGAGCATTAGTAAGTAACACGGACCCTTGTTTTATAGACAGCACTAGATAGAGTGTTACCTTTCCTTCCTGCTTCAGTGATGAAGTCTACACTCGCTCGGATGACACTTTTCTCTGGGAGATAACCAAAGTCCTGAGGCACTGTTGAAGAGGGGTGGAGAAGTTGGGTTTATTGCTCTTCTTCCATTTACAGTATACATTTTTAATGTTTTGCTATTTTTATTATTTAACTATTATTATTATTAGTGGTAGTAGTAACAATAAAAATAATATTTATATATTTCATGTTTTATAAATTATGATTAGTACTACTACTATTTAAGGCTGTGCGAAATTGAAAACAAATGACATTGCCATATATATTGCGATATGAAGACATTTTTACCAAATGATTCGAAGAATTCTATTGGGAAAGAATGAATCATTCTAGAATGTTTGGGGAGATTTTGTAGGGGAGTGAATCTGCATTGAAAATAATAAACAATAAAAAAAAAAAAGTGATTTGGAATGTTTTGTTGTTTGATTAATAACACTTGAATGTTTAAACTGACAGGACCTAAAACATGTGCAACTGACAAACTTTCACTCTATGATGGTTAAACTTTGCAATGAATCCGCGAATCGTGCGTTCCGAGGCGGATCCCTAAACGTCCTGCGGTGTGACCGTAGCAACTGCACACATCACGATATCGATGCTAAAAGATATATTGTACAGCCCTACAACTATTATTATTATTATTATTAGCAACAATAATTTTTAATAATAATATTAAAAATAATAATAATTTCATTGTTTAATTTTCTTTTCTATTATGATTTAATTATTATCAACAACAGTCATAATTTAATATTTATTTTTTGTATAAATATTGTTTTTGTTTTTAATTTAAAAAAACAGAAGACTGAGCATTTTGAATTGTATTATTATTATTAGCAATAAATATAATGACATGAATAAGTGTAAATAATAATAAATGTACTATTATTGTAAATGTATTATTATTATTTTTTTTTACAAGTTATTATTATTTATTATTGGGTCAAGGACATGCATATTTCTGTGTCCAAGTGCACCATTTTATTTTAAAATAATGAAAAAAAAAAAAAAAAAAAAATCATGACATATATCACTTTATTCTATAAAACCTATTTAATTTGAATTCTTTTTAGTACATTTAAATACATATTATTTTATGTTTTGTTATCTTGAACCTCCAAAATGTCAGGTGGTGCAACTGTCCGGACAAATTAACAGACTTTTTTTAACACTATTTAAAATGGCGTCTTATTAATAAAAAAATTAAACCTAATACCCTGGCATCATTTTAGTTTTAAAACCTTTCATATAAGCACATTTTTATAAATGTCAGTAGTTTTAAAGCTGTTGAGATAACTGAAAAACTTTTGTCCGGCAATATGTACACACTGACCAGGCATAACATTATGACCACCGTCCTAATATTGTGTTGGCCCCCCTTTTGCTGCCAAAACAGCCCTGACCCGTCGAGGTATGGACTCCACTAGACCCCTAGAGGTGTGCTGTGGTATCTGGCACCAAGATGTTAGCAGCAGATCCTTTAAGTCCTGTAAGTTGCGAGGTGGAGCCTCCATGGATCGGACTTGTTTGTTCAGCACATCCCACAGATGCTCGATTGGATTTAGATCTGGGGAATTTGGAGGCCAAGTCAACACCTCAAACTTGTTGTTGTGCTCCTCAAACCATTCCTGAAGCATTTTTGCTTTGTGGCAGGGCGCATTATCCTGCTGAAAGAGGCCAGTCACCAGGAATACCGTTTCCATGAAAGGGTGTATATGGTCTGCAACAATGCTTAGGTAGGTGGTATGTGTCAAAGTACCTTCTTCCATTGCTCCGTGGTCCAGTTCTGATGCTCACATGCCCACTGTTGGTGCTTTCGGCAGTGGACAGGGCTCAGCATGGGCACCCTGACTGGTCTGCGGCTATGCAGCCCCATACACAACAAACTGTGATGCACTGTGTATTCTGACACCTTTCTATCAGAACTAGCATTAACTTCTTGAGCAATCTGAGCTACAGTAGCTCGTCTGTTTGATCGGACCACACGGGCCAGCCTTCGCTCCCCACGTGCGTTAATGAGCCTTGACCACCCATGACCATGTTGCCAGTTCCCCACTGTTCCTTCCTTGGAGCACTTTTGATAGATACTGACCACTGCAGACTGGGAACACCCCACAAGAGCTGCAGTTTTGGAGATGTTCTGACCCAGTCGTCTAGCCATCACAATTTGTCCCTTGTCAAACTCGCTCAAATCCTTAAGCTTGCCAATTTTTCCTGCTTCTAACACATCAACTTTGAGAACAAAATGTCCACTTGCTGCCTAATATATCCCACCCACTAACAGGTGCTGTGATGAAGAGATAATCAGTGTTATATTCACTTCATCTATCATAATGTTATGCCTGATGGGTGTATTCTCAAATGTCAGGGTGGCAAAACTGCAAACATGGCTCTTTTATTATGAATTGACAAGGCAATAACAGTAAACATGATAATGCAGATCACCCAGAGGAGATCCTGTGGCAGAGTGCAAAGGTTTGTAGATCTCTCTCAAATACTGGTAAAAACTGATAATTTCAAGTATGGGTAGGTTGGTACACTTTCCATGTCTGGTGGTACAACTACGGTATATATACATATATTTGGATGACAATAATAGCAATAGCAATAACTATTTGGTTGTACCGCCTGACATAAAAACAGTCAAAAAAATAATTTAAACACTTGTTATTACTTGTTTAAACATTGTTCATATTCATATCAAAACACCTTTTTCTAAGCTTTATTTGTCAATGACCCTATTGCCTTCATCATCATCATCATCATCATAATCAACAACAACAACAACAGTAATAATAATAGTAATAATTTATAATAAAGAAAAACAGAAGACTTGTGAATTGTGAATGACTGTAGTCTCACCTGCGGTTCGACTGTGGCTGCTGCACATCTGGGCCAGATGCAGGTGTCCCAGCAGACATGCTCCGTTCGACTGCAGACCTATTGTTCCTGAGAAGGTGATGATCTAGTGCGGAGGTTGGCATGAGAGCAAGAAAAAATAAAATGACAGATAACTTCAATCAAACCATTGTTTTACTTCCAGTATATAGGTTTTCATGTATGTCAAATGCATGAATTATAACCTGTGTAATGGCTCGGATGACCTCGTTCAGTCTGCCCTGCTGTTGTGAGGACTCCTCTGTTTCACTCTTCAACTAATGGCGATAAAAACACACTTTCTGAAGGTCAAAGAGTTCTGGGACACAGTATAAGCCTATGTCAAACTCAGAGTAACTGGAGGACACTAGTCAGGGGTGGTGTTCTCCATCGGGAACCAGTTAGGTCAATTAAAAGTGTTTTAACAATCAAGCATTTTAACTACACTACTGTTCAAAAGTTTGGGGCCAGTGAGATTTGTTATGCACAAATGCACAAAATCAGCATGATTTGTGAAGGATCACGTGACACTGAAGACTGGCTGCTTTACAACTAGGCTACAATTTTGTGTTTACATTTAAGTTGCATGACTATATAAATACATATTAGGCTGGAATTATTATATTAGATTAGAAAGAATTTCTTTTACTTTTGAAGTTTTTTTTTTTTTTTATGACCTTAAAGACTAGTTAAATCCTACTGCTTTTGTTGTCAAAAATATAAACAAAGGATTTATTTGCTTTCACATTTAGCATTCTAATGCTGGATTATTTTAACCTACGGTGCCCTCATGTGGAGAACTACTGTTACTGCTACATTATTATTTCCTCAGCAACTTTCTGAGACTGATCCGCTTACATATACGTGCACAAAGTTAATAAACAGTCGAATAAAAGCAATCAGTTCTATCAACGAACAATAAATCTTGTTAGTACCACTGTTTGCAGGGGGGTGGGGGTTCGTTTCCGATCTTAAAGGAACAGTGACCAGCTAAACGAGCTACATTCAAGACTTTATTCGAGAAGGAATCAACTGATGTGGGAGTTTGAATGGCCTGAAAGTGTTTATTCAGTGACTTTAAGTCGCGTAAAGACACATTAACACAAATCTTTTCATCTGCGGGGCGGCAGAGTAATCCGAGACATTCACAAGGCTCCGATTCACACTGAGAGAAAATCCTTGCAGACCGCTGTCAAGTCCCACCGTTTCTATAGCGACACTTCCTGGCTACCTTCCAAGTATGGTGGCATTTGCATTTAAAAAGGCGAGACAGCATTTGCTCTCCCTCCCTGTGTGTGTGTGTGTGTGTGTGTGTGTCTGGAAAGTGGATGGGCACAGAGGAGTGTAATTTGCCACACAAAGACCAGCCTGGCACAGGTGTGGGTGAAAAAGGGCAGTGCCCATTCGAAAACTGGCATTTAACTGGTGCCATTAATGGCACCTCAGCATATGATAATGGACTCAATGTAGAGTAATATATGAGAAAGTAATGTTTTGTGATATTTAACATTCACTGGAAAAAAGGGCTACTACAAGGGTTACTACAGGGCTGCTGAATGCTTGAATCTAATTGGTTGACAAACATTCTAAGGTGTGCAATAATTTTCAGGGAAATGCACGGTTAATGGTCGGTTAAAAGGTCTTGACTGCATTACATGTCCATATCCCTTCGCCAAATGATTTCAGTTATTTCAAAGGTCCTTACAAACTACAACAGCAAAAGAACCAAAACCCACAATGACACTGAACAAGCAAATAGTAAACAATAGGATAAAAACAGCTAAATGTCTCCATGTTTTATTATGTGTTGTCAGAGCTAATCTGACGATTTTATCAGTAAAACAGTTTAACAACTTAAAAGCTACACAACATTTCTTACTAGTGAGGTAATAACGGCGCTGTTCTTGAAGCAGATAAACGTACAGTTTCGCTATTAGTAGAGACGCTGCCGCCGAACACTGAAAGATCGTATTTATGAACACCATCACAAGGTCGTAATACAAGTAGGAAGCTTGGAATTTTCTTTTGTTTATGAGTTGGGGAGTGTCAGTAACAAACATGGCGGAATACAACAATTTGTATAGGTATTTAGCAGTGACATTGTCAGGATTTTCTCTTTACAGCAAAGTAAGCTAATGTCAGCACAAAATATGATAGTGTTCTAATATAACAATATATGTAGCGATAAAGTTTAATTTTATAGAGTTGAAAACCTTGCTGTATTTTTATGCAGTTAATTAATAGAAGGTGCATTGCCATCAGCCTTCTGAATTAGGAATCAGAGGTTAAGATTTATTTATAACTTATTTTATGGAGGACAGCATCTTAAACCTGTGAGAGCACAACACAGGCTATAAAAACGAAAAATAAAAACGTACCACTGTGAAACGTTCTGCTGAAGTTGTCTTTCCAAAGTTGGCTCCAGGCTTGAACTGATTCTGTAAAACTGACGACGTTATTAACGGTGTGTTTACAATTGCTTTACAAGCAATTATGGTAAGGGGAGTTACATTTCGGACACACACTTAAGGTGTTTGCCCAATTACAATGCACTGGGGCAGCTGGCAAATCAGAGCACTCTGGGCTTTTTGAAAGGAGGGGTTTTGCAGAAATCCGTGCGTTTCAGACAGACCGAGAATAGAGGTACTGCAATAATGTACAGTATGTGAAAAATAATGGGCCTCATTTATGAAACACGAGCAGAACGTATTTTTGTGTAAATCATTCGTAAAAAGTTTGTGAAGTACATTTTCGGTTTCACAAACATGTTTGTATTTTCAAAATGTTAGCTGGCAGTGTTAATAGGCAGTGCTCGTCACTGTCACTTTTTACCCAGTCGTCCAATCACAATGGAGGAGGGGCGGGACAAATGCCACACTGACCAATCATCCTACTTGTACAACGCCTATAAAATGGAGAAGTTAATATTTCTGGTTACTGCATTTTTATGTTCAGTAATATTATTCAAAATGAGATACTAGTAACACATTACTGCCATGGATATTTTGTATCATAGCAACCAAAGTATCTCTGGAAAAACGCTGCGCTTGCAAAACGCTTTCAAGCGCCACCAGCTGGCCGTTTTCAGAAGAGCACCAGGCATTTTTAGCTGGCTAAAAATGCTTTGGTGGACACATGATACTTGAATATATGTATTGCTAGGCAGTTAGGCAATTAGTCTCTTTAGCTTTTATGCAATATACTGGAGCCAAACCTGCGAAGGAAGTCCGGAGGAGAGTTTTCATAAAGGTCCATTTTATATGCAAATTACTCAGAATTTGCTTGTATATTTACGAATGTTTTTTACATTAAAGCATGTTAATCTATTCTATTACACCCAATAAACAAAATAATGAACTTTTAAAAGCATCATATGACCCTTTAAATTACCTGAATGAGAGCCGTCTCAGACCCCACTAATGCGATCAGTCCATTGAGGGCGGACAGCCTCTGCATTGTGGGACAACCCTAGAATGAATGAAAATGATTACAGTTTAGTTTCTCCCTCATGAAAGCTGAGATCTAGTGTTGATGCCAGAACTTCCTAGACCAAAACTAAGATCTCAGGCAGACAAAGACTCAACCTTAAATTCTGGACTTGTGCCTTAGATCAGATCCTGATATATAGTTCATTTACTACGGCACAACACCACACAGTTTCTCACTTGTCAGGGAGACAAACTACATTTGTTTCTACACTGAATTTCTTAGTTGACCGTTTCTTTCCACTGACTTTTTTTCCCCGAAGCAGCTTTGAAATGTATAATAAAGTGGTTGCGGCACATAAAATTAGGACCAGCAAGCCTTCATACATGCATAATGGCGAAATATGCATAACATATGGAAATAATAATACATTTTGAGCCCGATATGATTCACTGAACAATAATACATCACCTCTGCCAGCAGTATCTTGGTCCAGGCGGCCAGCAGACGGGGTTGGATGTCCATAGCTTTACCATGACCAAAAGAAGACAGGCCAAACACAGTCAGTCCCAACGCCAAAGCAAAGCCTGGTGTCTAAAAACACAGAATAGATGCCTTAAAGTGCAATTTAAATATTTGGTTTTTAATCACACAGGCATAAAAACATAATTTACATATTCTTCAATACAAACCCGGTATGTTCAAAGAAGACAGTATTATCATGTTTTTAAAATAGCTGTAATCTTAGTTTATGATTCTTCTAATGCCTTCAGTTCTCACCTGCTGGCTTTCCTCCGTCAGGGAGCGAAGTGTGTTCATGCTTTCCTCAGCTTTACTGGCCTCAATAATGCCTGAGTTAAATGCTGAAACTCCAACACATGCCACAGAATAGGCTAAAACCTGAAACCAACAGAAGAGATAAAAGACAAGAAATGTTTGGATGCACAGAAACTGCCACTGGAAGTATTTGATGGAAAGTTAAAAAATGATACGTTTTTATTTGATTAAAGGAAAAATTCTGTCAGCGCCAACAGTGTGTGGCCATTTGTAAACCTTGTTCAGCTTAAGCAAGTATTCACAAACTTTTTCACGGTCCACTGATAATTAATGGTTAATGGTCACAAGACACGCAGGTAAACAAATAAAATGCATTTTTAGTAAGCATTTTATTCAGATTTTTTTTTATTTGTAGTATTTAAATATTAGTTTATGCTAATCCTTAAGCTTATCCCTCATGAACCCCATGTGTTCGTGAACCTGAAAGCGAAACATGGCTTTACCTCCTGCAACATGCGGCTCATACTGCTGCTGTCCTGCAGGGTCTGCAGGAGTCTGTCCAGCGTCAGAGACACATGCGCACGGTCCCGCTCAGACTGAATACTGCTACTGAGAGAACTCAGGACCAAACCAACACCTAACACACAACCAGCACTGAGAAAGAGCAAACAAACGTTTAAGAGTGTATTAGTGTACAGGGGGAATGAAGAATATAGATACAACTAATCAGGGGGTGCAAGGCCCTGTGCGAACTTGACGTGCGAGGCCCAGGTGGGGTGGGCTGGGGGTGATATTTACGGGGGTCTACTGTTGCTATAGTGATGAACAATTTGATGTTTATATGGATATTTAAGAAAAAAAAAATTCAGTTTAAAAGCATTAGGTTCAAGAAGTTAAACTCTGTAACTGAATTGCGCAGTGCGCACATTTTGACGCTTAAAATACGTTCTAAATTATGAATGGGTCAAACGCGTTTGCAAGACGGCCTTAATCACCTTGAATTCGTTTGAACTGCTCGCTCACTGAATCATCTTTAGCGATTTCTCAGTCAGTAATTGAGAGAACAACCAGCGCTGTTTTTCAGTAGTTTTCCTCTGTGAACATGCGCTAAATTGATGTCTGACAATTTTGTTGCTTTTTGAAGTTTTCAGATTTAAAAATGTTTAAAACATCTAGAGATAGAGTAGGCTACACTCGTTCTGCTGCTCTCCCTAATGCTCCGAAAGGTGCGTAATAGTTAGGCTATACTTATTTAACCTTATAGAAAAAACCTTAAATAAAAAAACTTTTGTGTGTACTGTCAGATGAAATCCTGCAGATGTCCATGCTTTCTCCATCCATTCATTAAATGCACATCCTTCGATGAGCGTGGAACTTCTTAGTTAATATCTAAGGTTTGACCCATTTAAGATGCGGCCAAAATCAGAATTTGAATGGACTGAATAAAGCTTTCTCTACAAACTTGACATACGTGTGATGCCGTGCTGACTGACATGTATGCGCATGAAACACTGTCACACGCACGGTCTCACGAGACACAGTCTAATTTTTGGCTATGTCTTTTAACTATTATAGTAATTTGAAGGACAAAAACATGAACTTCAACTGTTGGCTTTACATCATCAAGTCAGCTGTCACTTTACTTTGCACGAGGTCCTGTGCGGTCGCACACTTGGCACATCCCTCGCAACGGTACTGTAACTCATAATAATAATAGCAATAATAATAACAATAATAATAATAATAATAATAATAAATACATATATAATTAAAGGTGCACTATGTTACTTTTCCGTCCGCTAGAGGTCGCCTATTCAAAACTAGGGCGTAGTTTGATGACGCCAAGTTTGAGCACAGAATCTTGGGACATGTGGTCTTCACCTCACAGCCAGTGGAAATGACTCGGGATAGGACTCAGGCAGAAATGTTTATGGATGCGATTATTAACGTTACTGTAGTATGAAGCAGAGCAGGACTGAGTGTTGTGGGAGCTGAGCAAGGCCGCTGGAGCGACTGTTAATAAGAGGAACGCAACATGCGCCTCGCGAGCAGCAGGACTTTTATTATGCCAGAGTCGCCGGCGCCACTTCCACTTTTCCGGTCATGAGTATGAGGTAACGCAGCTCTGTTTATCATATTAGATACATCTGAGTGTGTTGAAAATGATTCAATGATTCGTTCGCTTAGCGGCTGCTATGACACGTGTTGCACACTGCAGTAAGAGTAAAGCGTTTCTGCTAAATAAAACCGAGGGTAACGCAGATATGACACCATTGACAGGCGACGCCCTCACACATCCCGGTTCATTGGTTAAAACAGCAATTTTCTCACGATTTACAAATATATAACACTGGCCTAGTGGTTTTGTGGATATTTTACCACATTTTTTTTACATAGTGCACCTTTAATAAATACAATTGAAATATATAATTAATGTATTTTTATTTAAATAATAAATGTATATTAGTGCTGTCAATCGATTAAATAAATTAACTAATTAATCACAAATTTTTCTGTTATTAAACAGTATATTTTTATTATAGTAGTATTAGTATTATATATTAGTATTATTTTAAAGGGTTAGTTCACCCAAAAATGAAAATTCTGTCATTAATTAATCACCCGTTCCAAACCCATAAGACTTCAATTCATTTTCGGAACACAAATGAAGATATTTTTGATGGAATCTGAGAGCTTTCTGACCATCCATCTACACAACTGAAACTCCCCAGAAAGATAGTAAAGAGATCGTTAAAATAGTCCATGTGACTCCAGTGGTTAAACCTTAATGTTATGAAGCGACAAAAATACTTTGAGAAAACAAAAATAATGCCTTTATTGAAAATATTTCTTCTCTTCTGTGCCAGTCTCCTACACTGTTCACATTGTAACCACAGTGCAGTGCTTCTGGGCTCAACGTCAGAATGCCGCAAAGTCTTACGGGTTGGAATGACATGAGAGTAATTAAAGACAGAAATTTTCTTTTTGGGTGAACTAACCCTTTAAATTCTCAATTTTAGCCGTTCATTACCTTTAACTTTGTTAACACTAAAAGCATATTAAACTAACTTGTACTCCAGATTGGGATTGAAGCAACAAACTTCCAGTCGTTCCAGATGTTTCATCAGCAGCTCTGCCACTGACAGCCCAGATACATCACTGCATTAAACAAAGAAAACAAGTAAACACGTCAGTAAGCATTCATCAAACATCATACAGCTATTAAAAATGTTAATTTATAACTGGGAGTGTCTGGTGAAAAGCTCAAGTTCCATTTATTGGACATCACATATCTCTGTTGTGGTATTAACTCGCACACACCTGACTCTCTCATCATTCAGCCATGCTAGAAACATGCCCAGAGCCAGGCCGCTGTGAAACTGAACTGCCTGAGATTCGTCTGCAATGGGCGAGTCCGGCAGTCCCGCCGCTAGAGTGCCCAGTATAGTGGGAACGCTCTCTTTGCGTGAGGTCACCAACATCGGCACCAACAACGCCAGACCCAGAGCAGCGCAGGAGCGCGCGATCACACTCGCTGTGTTCTCACCGGAGTACGAGCGCTAAAAGTAAAAGTGTGTGAGACAAAAAAATAATGCACACTCACAATAAAAATGTCATTTTTTAACATTAGTTAATAGATTACACTACCTTTCAAAAGTACATAAAAAAAAAAAAAAAAAAAAACTCAATTTAAGATTGAACACTGGTCTGGGGAGTCTGCTCTGTATTTTCTACTGCACAAGAGACGTGATCAAGCGAGCATAATTCAAATGACTCCGTAAGCAATTGGATAGTCCTTCAACCAATCAGACTACAAGGAGGCATGATCAACGGGCAATCCGTCATTGTGTTAAACCCGCCAATAGCGCGCCAGGTGGATAAGCCAGTCTGTGATTGGTTCCCGCAAAAGTGTAACAGAAGCAGGATGCATACTCATAATGCAATTACAATGGGATTTTGGCAATATCGCGATTAAAACTTACCGCATATAAACACAATACATAAGCTTCATAAGCTTAAGCTCATAATCGTCGTAACCATATTCTCATTAAACTGTGGCGTTTTAATCGCGATAAACAGGCATATAAACACATATACGAATACATATTTAAATTAATGTATCATGAACATACATGAATAATGGTATATTCATAGAGATGAAACCTAGATTAAAAAATGGTGTAAAAAAATGTTAGTTCATGATTCATGAGCTAATATTAAAGAATTTAACTTTATTGTAAAGTGTTACCAATACAGCAACACTACTAGTTAAAAAGGGAGGAAGGTGCAGTATAATAGACTTCATAGCATATAGTTTAATAACACGTAATATTAATGTATCATGTAATTTCTGCACCACTATCAGTAAAAATAAATGACTTCTTGAACACCCCACCTGAGAGGTTACAACTCACATGAATAAACCATGGGAAGACTTGACCTCTGGGGTTACTGTTACTGCTCACAATGCTCAGCAGTGTGTCAGTCACCATCGACAGCCAATGAACGGTGGGAAGGGTGTCTGGACCCACCTATGAATAGAAAAGTAGTTCATCTGGAAGGTTTCAAGATTTGTTTTTTGTCTTTTTGTTACGGTTTTAAAAAGAAAGTAGGAAAGCCAGGACTCTTAATAAAAGCTGCATCTCACCTCAAATCCACTTTCAGACTGTGTAGGAAGGTTGCTCTCGTATCTGGTTAAGACGACAGCCAGGCCACTTAGTGCTAATATAGAATTACCCTGAACGACCGGACTTTCTCTGTCGATGGAAATGGAAACAAAACATAAAATTCATATTTTTCATAGATTTTTAACGGAATAGATTTTTCTATTATTGATGTTTGAAAATTATGAGCTTACAATGAATCAATAAAGAACAGAAAAAAGTTTTCCTAAGAGACTGCAGCGAATAAAGGCAAACTGCAGATTCTGAATATGAAGCACTCTGTTTAATAATGAAAGATCTGGGAAAGAAAGCGTCTTAAAGAGAAACAGAGAACAAAACAAAGAATATAAGCAGCTTTAGTAGCTTACTTGGCGGCAGATTTGACCACATCAGTCAGTTGGTCTCTGACCCTGAGGAAAGACAGAATGAGAGAGAGAGAGAGAGAGAGAGAGAGAGAGAGAGAGAGAGAGAGAGAGATGATTTAAAGTGCTCCACAGACTGACAAGAGGAGCTTTCATCTCCTCAGGCAATGATTTAAGAGTGCAGGTACCACTCACACGGCTACATACAGTACAGTAGGTCCCAAAAGTGAAAATCTGGGATTCATCCAATTTAAACATGGAAATGCAGGAAGATTCTGAAATGTTTTAAGCAAAGAAACTTAGCATTGACATAAAATGGATAAGAAACATTTAAGATTCTACGTCCAATTTTAAAAAGACAGATGTTCTTGCTTTCACTGAACCACAAGATGCTCTTTGAATCATTCTCAAATGATACCGGATCACATGATCATCCGGTTTTACACAAACTAATGGAGTTCATAAGTGCATTTATTTAAATTTTTCAATATAACTTTCCAATTAATATGCTTACAAATTATGAAGAAAAATTGTAATAAATTGTAGAGATGAAAGCATTTTCAGTAGTGGTCTCAGGTTTTAAGGTGACCAGATTTCTCATGGTGGAATATTGGATGGTATGGAATCTCCCCTATTTCATGATAGATAGAAATTTTACTTCATGATAATGATATATATATAGAACAAAGAATCAAATTACAACCAATTGGACAAATAAGATTAAATAAAGTATGTTTTTCTGGTACAGTAGGTTTATTTAATATGTATTCATTTATTTAACATCTTTTGTTGTTTGATTAACATTTAATGACACAGATATGTTTTTTGGCTGCTGTCACTTTAAGAGCGAATGCTTGGATCTAATATACTGACGTATATCAGGTTTTCACAGAGCTGTTTATGTTCATTGAAGCCGTAATCGACTGTATTTACGTGAGATACTCCACATGATGGGCATTTTGACAACTGTGTCTGTATTTGACCATTCAGGCGCAAAGACTGAATTCTGGGTCGTGCGCTGTCTGAGAGAACGCTTCTGGTGGGTGTCATTCAGTGCGATGTTGTTTTTTCACAACTTACTGCGCATAATAACTTGATCAACTCTTTTGAAGATCCTTGTTCAATGTACACACACGCTTCTTAGACATCGTTGCGTCTGACTTGATCTCCTCTGCGCTCTCTAATATCCCGCCTTCACTAACTGCATGTTAATCGATAACAAATTGTGAGTGGATGGTAATTTTGTTCGAAATATACTATGACGAAATCTGCTACCTTTGATTAGGCAATTCTCACGTGACGGAAGACTGCTACTCACTTTTATATGATCACCCAGCAAAGACAATTTAGGAAAGAAGAAACATGATTTTTTTCAAAATAAGTCAGGACACTAAAAATAGTGCTGAAATACAGGACTGTCAGGACCTACAGGACCTATTATGCCTTTTTCTGAGTCTTGATTTTGTTTTTGGGGTCTACTAGAATAGATTTTCACGCTTGAATGTTCAAAAAACACCTTGTTTTTCACATATTATTTGACATTGTTGCAGCACCTCTTCCCAGTCTGTCAGTATCGCACTGTTTACTTCCAGTCTCTATGAAGCCCCGCCTTCCAAAAAGCACAACGTGCTCTGATTGGTCGGCTGGATCAGTGTGTTGTGATTGGTCAACCGCTCGAGCATGTTTTGAAAATGTCACGTCCCTTACCATTACCGCAAATTTTAACACACTACTAATTCAACTCAACCAGGCCTCGCCCCCTTTATTTTGAGTATGATTTGGGCGGGAATCATTTAAATGAGGAATATTGTGATGTGTTCCAGGAAGAAAACGCAATCATGGCGTTTTAAGGAGTTCAGAAACAGTGCACACAAATATAAAGGATAACTCCCTTTGGAGTGACTTTGTGTTTTGTAACTCTGCTCAAACAGCAACATTACACACTAAAGAAAGCTAAAAAATTTATAAAAGCATAATAGGACCCCTTTAAACACTGATATAATATAAACTATGAGGAAATATTTTTATTAAATTAGAGGAATGCGAAATAGAAGCATTTTTGCAAGTCTTTTTGGACCCTTCTGTAAATACTAAGAGTTAAACATGCACATATTCCCCATATGACAAAATCAGACACGTTTACCTCGTTTCCTCAAGCTTAAACCATCTTTACTTGACATCTGTCTCTGCAGGGACAAAAAGTTGTAACCCTACAATCCCAGTGTTCTCAAACCATCCAACCCTCCCAGCATGCTTCAGGGCACGTGACCGCGTATGGACTGCCCTGAGCTCCCAGGAGGGGAATAACTGTATTACACAAAGACTGCGGAACAAACTAGAATTCGTGATGCCATGGGGAATGAAGCTTCTGGCTTCCATCTGAACATGCTATCCCATCAATCACTCTTCAGGGTGACAGGCTGTCAAAATGGCGTCCTGGGGGTTGAGTTATGGTGTTCTGCCAGACTGCGTGGTTATGCGATAGGGCATATTATGGCAAGACACCGTGTGAACAATAACAGCCTATACATGCCAACCGATTTACATTGAAAGATTATATGAATTTGATTAATGCTGATGTGCATGCATTTGTATGGGACTTTGAAATGTCAGTCTCCATTCAAATGCTTTTCAAAGCAGCTGAAAAGGCCAGAGCAATCACAATTCAACAGCTCTGGATGGTTTGACACAAGCGAGATGTATAAAATAATACCTTCACATTCCTCCCTATGGTGCGAGCTCCAATTACAGTTCACTCTTTAGAGGCTTTCATTATAGTGCTGCATTCATCTTGACAGTTTCTCAAAGTGCTAAGCTTTTTGTGCTGAAAACTATTAAATATAATTCAAATGGTCAACTATGAAGTTTGTGCTTGTTAGGGGCTCTTTGAACTATTTAGCGAGAATCTATGTACAGACTGAGCTATATCTATAGCTTTATTTTAAGATAACTTCGTATAATGTGTGCAATATATGTGCAGGTATGCGTTTGGTAGCTCCATTGGCTATTGCCATGGCAAAATTAATAAAACGCCTACAAAAGATGTCTAAGATGCATTATTAATAAACACTCAAACTAAATCTAAACTCACTGTGAAAGTGAGTTCACATCTGAACCCCCTCCAAAAGTATTTGAACGCTTAAGCCAGTCTGCATGCCTAGGTGCTTAATTTTATACACCTTTGGCCATGGAAGTGATTGGAACACCTGAATTCAATGATTTGGAGGGGTGTCCCAATACTTTTGGCAATATAGTTTATATTAATTTTAGAATGCACATTAGCTTCTTTTGAATGAAAATGCAATTTTACTTTCTGGCAGTAGGTGGCGCTTATGTAACAGCAGACATACCCTGGTGCTTCACATAAATGCGCGGCATGCATTCAATTGATTGTGAACTGCTCTGAAAGAGCAAGCCTGAAGGGAATGCAACGGTGCAGCGTTTTTGTTTGAAACATGCAGCACTTGAAATTAAATCATAGCCTTTTGAAATTTAATAACATACTTTTTTTTTGCGATTCCGTTTTTCTGTCCCCAAATTTAAGACCATCTGAAATGATAATTAAGACTTTTCTTAAACAGTTTAAGATATTTAAAACTTTTTATGCCCTTAAATTTGATACAACTGAATTTAAAGGGGTACTTCAGTGCTGGGAAGATGAATGTGTATTTAAACTGGGTCATTTATGTAGTAGAAATGTGAAATTATTTTTGAATTTGGTGCCTTCTAGACTGAGAAAAGACAGAAAATGTATTTTTGGCTCATGTGAATGAAAGACAACAACTCCCAGAATCCACTTGCTTCGCTGCCCTACGAGGCCACTCCCAAAGCCACTGCTACTGGTTCACTGGATCACTTGCCCACCACGGCACCACCCCTACCGTTGTTTTAGTCATTTAGTTCAGTTAGAGAACACACTACAATTAAAAACTGAACGTGTCTGTTCAACATAATGTGAGTGAGCCGAGCGAGTGTTACAGCACAAACGCAGCAGGAGTCAGATTACATTCATCACGAGAGCGAAGAGCTGAGGTAAGCGCGGGCACGTGTTCAGTCTGGTATGTTTTCAGACCATGCCTATAGAAGCTTAACTTTAATAGGAATTCATTTGAAAAGTTGAAACACTCACTTTGCTCCGCACCGCTCCGTTTACATGAATGCCCGCAGCTGCCCGAGCCGAGTGCTGTGAGTGAGATCCCACCCCCCATGCAAAACTAGCTCCTATTTGCTGGCTGTAGTCTTTATCCTCTGGACAAAAAATCCTCCGATGATGCAAAATTACGATATTTGCGTCATCTGAGGATTTTTTCCAGAAATAAAATAAATAAATCTCTTGTCTCAGGGGGATCATTCGAATATACTACCGGATTTCTACTGATACAAAGCTTAATGCTAATCGCTGAAGTATCCCTTTAAGAATTTTTAAGGATTTTTATGGACCCGCAGCGACCCTGTTACAATCGACTGGAAGCTTGCATTCATTCAGTCGGTCCTCCTCCATCCAATCAACCGATATATAGAGCAAAGTCCCTACCCAAAATCGTTTTCTTTTTCGATTACCTGTCTCATAATATGGAAGAAAAGATCTGCCGTCACTTCCATTTCATCACAACTTTAACACAAACTCCAGGACCAGGCCAGTCCTCACTGTAGATGTGTCTGTGAATCTTACCAGAGCCAGGCATAGTGCTGTTTGTACTGCAGTTCCTCTGGACTCCCTTTACCCTGTTTCTGTAGCATCTCCAGCTCTGCCTTTCGACCCTGGACAATAATTACATCTTATTTCATCTCGTAAATGATGGTCTTAATTATAAAGACCCGTCTTTTTCTCATACATCTGATTTGATGGTTTGAAAATCACAAGTTATACAGACACACAGAATTACCTGGAGAACTGCATGGTAAGCCCGGCTCATGAAGCCCCGCCAGGCCTGAGGCAAAAGCAGAGAGCGATGCCACTCAGACGGCTGGATGTTCACCTGAGAGGGAAAAAAAGAGCAAAAGACAAAGATAAATTATTTAAATAATAAAAAAATTATATATATATATATATATATATATATATATATATATATATATATATATATGGTGCTATTTTTTGCACTTCCTTTCATTGTATTGATTGTATTGACAAACACATACATACAATACATATTTTACAAAATAGATCAATATTTTACAAAACAAAATAATTTTTATCTAATATTATTATCTAATACAAATCACCAATGACAAAAAGAGAACTACAAACTCAAAAATTCAACATCCGAACACATTATGATCATAAAAACTTGGAAGGAAAATGCAAAAAGAATAATATAATTAATAATATAAAATAATAATGTTATTATTAGTGCTGTCAAATCAATTCATCGTGATTAATAACATAAAATAAAAGTTTGTGTTTATATAATATACTGCATGTGTGTACATATGACAGCCCTAATTATTATACATTATTTATACATATTTAGAGTAAGTCCATGCTGAAAGGTACCTCATGAATAAGGGTGGCTAACATTTGTTGATAACTCCGCCCTCTACTGATAAGGAAGCGGCTGATTGGACGTCCATCTTTGTCAGTCTGAACAGGAAGGTCATAACAGAGTAGAAGCCCAGCTGAAACCAACCAATCAAAAGGCAAATATATTTATTTAATACATTTATCTGCACAAACAACTTCAATTGTGACAAACGTGCATCAGCTATAAGAAAATTTAAATGGTCTTTAATTACCCACAATACTGAGTTGAACGTATCTGTACCTGCTAAGCCAGGTTTAAGACCCGGCTGCTTGTTCTTCTCATAGGTTTTCAGCATGAAAGAAGGAATTCCAGATACAGTTTTTCCCTGGTCAGAGCGCAAATTCCCCCCACTCAGCGCTGAATGGTACACACCACGGGGCATTTGGTTCATCTCCTGCCTCACTAGAGCTGTTAGGAAGGTCTCAAGGGCTGCATTAGAAGACAAAATTCATGAATTAAGTAGGTTTCTGTTAAAGGTTAAACAACAGATTTAAAACATGTATATATAAAAGCAGCAGTCTTTATAATAATGATAGGTCTATAATATATTCTATATTGTGTAATTTATTAAGTCAGTGTAGTCTCTGTTGTGGGTTTATGTTGCATTGCATTTTTTGCTTTTAGCCAAAGTACACTGACACTCACAGACTTAAGTCCAATCGTGCAACTTTTTGGTATTAATGTTATATTGTTATAATATTGTTTTTATTAATTATACAACAGTAACTGTGAAACGAACACACTTTAGGTCTACGATATGTACAATTTCAGTACACAATACGTATCCTAATTTCTACTGCCACTGTAAAGCTGTCTTATCGAACCAGAATGTATTCTTTATATAATCTTATATAATGAATGAGCTGAACAGGAAGACAATTATTAAAATAACAACCCTATTAACATTCATTAATAGAGATATAGATCTCCATATGAAATCAACATATACCAACATTAAGACTGGTTCAACTGATTCACTGACAAACAAGTATACTGTCTATAAAACAATAACAATCATAACAATTTGTTAACAAATCATACATTATTGCATGATCAACCATGTATTGCAAGCAATTTTATGAAAATGTGCATTTTTTTGACTTTTTGATCTTGATATTTTCATTACAATATATTTCATTACTATATATTTTTCATACAAAGTTCATACAAAGACCATCATAAAATAGAATAACTGAATAATCTTTCAATTTGAACAAAATCTCTATTTTGTGGTAAATAAATGGGGGAAGCTATGCATGCCGTATTTAATGACAACAGCTGTTCTTGTTTTAAAGAGATATGGCACACTGGAAAACATCATAGCTTTGAAATTCTCGGAGTTACACATTATGACATTAATAGCTGATGGTCAACGTATGTGTGTGCGTGCGTGTGCGTGTGCGTGTGTGTGTGTGTGTGTGTGTGTGTGTGTGTGTGTGTGTGTGTGTGTGCATGTGTGTGTATATGGGGGGTTTGGGGTGACCAAAGGGGAAAAATGGTCAGTATGGGAATGCAAAAACTTTCAAGCTATAGTGATCACAATGGGTAACGACGCTAACCTCTGGATATATGGACAACAAAATGATCTCATAAGATAAGTGTACACATGTTTATCTTATGTGAAACAAGAATCAACAACCATCTATTCAATGCGTGTTTTTGAGAAGCAAAAGATTTCATGCTTGAATGTTAAAAAATTTTTTTTTTCACATATTTGACTTTGCTACAGCACTTACTGCCAAGTCTGTCAGTAACGCATTGTTCAGTTCCTGTCTCTATGAAGCCCCACCTTCCGAATGGCACAACGTGCTCTGTTTGGTCAGCTGGATCAGTGTGTTGTGATTGGTCAACCGCTACATTTACATTTATGCATTTTGGCAGACTCTTTTATCCAAAGCGACTTACATTGCATTCAAGGTACACATTTTTGTTTCTGAACCATAATTCCATGTTTTGGACATGGCGACGACACACTATTAATGCAACTCATCTTGGCATCACCCCTTTATTTTGCCTATGTCTTTGGAGGGAATTATTTAAATGAGGAATATTGTTATGTGTACTTTCCAGGAAGAAAACTCTAGACTACATTGGAAGCGTTTCAAGGACACATTTAAAAGAGTTTGGCTACTAACAGTCTGTTAGTCACCATAATCTTATAATCATACCTGGTAAAATTGATTGAGGTGTGAGACAAACTAGTTTGACATATGATGCCCCTGGCACTGAAATATCTTCATCCTTCTCATTCTCATTTTCCTTCCCTTCATCCTCCTCCTCAGGCTCCTTTGGTATGGGCCTGGCCTGTTAGCAAGATCACCGTCACTATTACAGATATACTATATATATATATATATATATATACACACACACACTCACCTAAAGGATTATTAGGAACACCTGTTCAATTTCTCATTAATGCAATTATCTAATCAACCAATCACATGGCAGTTGCTTCAATGCATTTAGGGGTGCGGTCCTGGTCAAGACAATCTCCTGAACTCCAAACTGAATGTCAGAATGGGAAAGAAAGGTGATTTAAGCAATTTTGAGTGTGGCATGGTTGTTGGTGCCAGACGGGCCGGTCTGAGTATTTCACAATCTGCTCAGATACTGGGATTTTCACGCACAACCCTTTCTAGGGTTGTGCGTGAAAAACATTCAGTATGCGGCAAAAAAACATCCAGTATGCGGCAGTCCTGTGGGCGAAAATGCCTTGTTGATGCTAGAGGTCAGAGGAGAATGGGCCGACTGATTCAAGCTGATAGAAGAGCAACTTTGACTGAAATAACCACTCGTTACAACCGAGGTATGCAGCAAAGCATTTGGGAAGCCACAACACACACAACCTTGAGGCGGATGGGCTACAACAGCAGAAGACCCCACTGGGTACCACTCATCTCCACTACAAATAGGAAAAAGAGGCTACAATTTGCACAAGCTCACCAAAATTGGACAGTTGAAGACTGGAAAAATGTTGCCTGGTCTGATGAGTCTCGATTTCTGTTGAGACATTCAGATGGTAGAGTCAGAATTTGGTGTAAACTGAATGAGAACATGGATCCATCATGCCTTGTTACCACCGTGCAGGCTGGTGGTGGTGGTGTAATGGTGTGGGGGATGTTTTCTTGACACACTTTAGGCCCCTTAGTGCCAATTGGGCATCGTTTAAATGCCACAGCCTACCTGAGCATTGTTTCTGACCATGTCCATCCCTTTATGACCACCATGTACCCATTCTCTGATGGCTACTTCCAGCAGGATAATGCACCATGTCACAAAGCTTGAATCATTTCAAATTGGTTTCTTGAACATGACAATGAGTTCACTGTACTAAAATGGCCTCCACAGTCACCAGATCTCAACCCAATAGAGCATCTTTGGGATGTGGTGGAACGGGAGCTTCGTGCCCTGGATGTGCATCCCACAAATCTCCATCAACTGCAAGATGCTATCCTATCAATATGGGCCAACATTTCTAAAGAATGCTTTCAGCACCTTGTTGAATCAATGCCACGTAGAATTAAGGCAGTTCTGAAGGCGAAAGGGGGTCAAACACAGTATTAGTATGGTGTTCCTAATAATCCTTTAGGTGAGTATATATATATATATATATATATATATATATATATATATATATATATATATATATATATATATATATATATATATATATATATATATATATATATATAAATAAATAAATAAATAAATAAATAGATAAATAAAAGGTAGACAGAAATAATGTGAGGGCATTTTGTAAATGTTCTCACCTGTTCTGGTAAGTGTAGGATGGTGTGAGATGGTTCAGAATACTCTGACAGGGATTTAAAACCTTGGCTTGCAACCCCTGGGTCCTGATGAAGCCAAAAAAGAATATTACTGTTCACTCATCACTGGTACAGTATAAAAGCAAATACATATAAATGGATACATAAAATGGCATGACTTTTCTTTGGATGACTAGTCAACCATCCTGCCCATTCCTACTGTTCATTACCATTTGAAAATGTCAGCGCTCACCTGACTAAGAGCGTAGCCCCACAAAACACTCACTGCCTCATTTCTGAATTTCTGTAAGAAAAAGACATAAAGCCTAAAGTAATTCATCCTGTGTATGAAATTTGGAGAGAAAGAAATCATGCTTTGAACTATGAGTTCAACGCTCCAAAGTACCACACATCTAGCAATGAGAAACAGTGTTTGGTGGTCTCGTGCCTCATATTCTTCTGTTCTGACATTTAAAGCAGGTACAAGTGCCAGAAGTTCAGCTGTGGCCTTCAGGACCAGGGGTCTGGTGTCACAGCACAGCTTAGGAGAGAGCGCCTTCCACGTGGAGCTGATGTCAACTACCTGAACAGAAAGAAGGTAAGAAGAATATTCAATTGCAGGGCTCAAGTGTAAGAGAATCTAGATTATATGTACATGTGTTCAAAAGTTTAAAAAGAAGTTAATACTTTTATTTTATGCACTAAATGTATTTTTAAAAAAAGACAGTAAAGATGTTTACAACATTGTTACAAAAGTTTTTTATTTCAAGTAAATGTAATTTTATTCATCAGAGAATCCTGAAAAAAATGTATCCGTTTCCACAAAAATATTAAGCTGTATATATATATATATATATATATAGAAAACAGTTATTTCAAATTGTAACAATATTTCATATTCTGTATTTTGATTTAATAAATGCAGCCTTGGTAGCATAAGAGACTTCTTTCAAAAGTATAAAATAAAATAAAAACTGTACAGACTCAAACTTTTGAACGGTAGTGTGTATTACATTATTATAGTCATGTGAATCATGTATTTTTGTGCCTAGCAACTTTTTTGTTGTCAGATAATTATCTAACCAGCTAAAAAGGCTACAAAATTAATAACAGTAAATAACATTTTCTAAATAAATTCTAAAATAAATATTAAAATAAAAAATATACTATAATAACTATAATATAAAAACAATATATAGCATAAATATTTAGAAAATAATAATATATATAATTAATATATAATATTTAAAAATTATTATTTTAGGGCCCGTGAAAAGTCTACAACCCTTTACCAATGGGGCAAAAATCCTTGTTGAGCCCTGAAATGATTATATTCATAATAGGCAGGAGGGCACTTAAGGGCCAGGGTGGCACCGGTTTACCCAATCAAAGTTACACTAATAGTTTGGAAATAAAAATGCATCTTCATATTCTCTTTCATATTTCTAAGAGCCAGCGAACACCTCTTTGATACAATGGTACAGAAAGACTGACCTCAGCCCTACAGAGCTCGTGTAAGCCTGATAGTGCCAGAGCAACAGGGGTGGCCTGATCCTTCCTGGAGAACTGCAGCAGTGTGTCGCTGATGGCAGCCAGCATGTCTCCTCCATGCTGGTACGGCCTGGAACAGTATGTACGACAGACAGAATGAATGTGACCACACCAGTGCGGCAATGCTCAGGAAATCAGAGAGATTAAACCTTTAAATAGTAAATTGTTAGTGTGGTCTATAAGAGACCAATATATCAGAAGTTAGTAGAGTGGTGGCTTATTGTCCCGCGTGCTAAATGAACTCCAGTTTTCAGGGTTTGGATGAAACAGACCTCTCTCTGCAGATGTCCCGGATGCAAGCTGCTCTGGCCAATATCTGCTCCCACTGCGTATCTTTTCCAATGACCACTGAGGATTTTTCAAGATGTGACATCAGTCTTTGCAGATCCGGATACACACGGTCCTACACAAATGTCAAAAGTCTCAGAAATCAATCCTGAAAGCAATAGAACTATGATATACAGCATAGCAGATAATACAGATACAGATATAATATTAGGACTGAGTAGCAAAACTATTAATGATTCTTTTATTAATATTTCAGTTAAAATGTTCTAAAATACACATTCTCTGTTAGCTAATGATGTACACTGTAACATTACTAAATTACATTACTCAAATAATAAAAATTAATTAATATAATTTTTTAATTTAGTTACAGGGATCAAATCATTAAATTATGTGCATAATTTTATTTCACAATTTTTTGAGCGAAATAAAATTATGAATTAAATTTGTTTTCAATTCAAATTACACACTGTAATAATATTATATGAAAATATTAATTGTAATTAATTATTTTGTATTAAATCAGATTAAACCAAGCCTCCTAACTATAATATTATAATATATAAATAAATATAATGACATTTTGTATTTTGCATTAAATTAGCAGATGAAACAAAAGTCTCTCAGACCTAAATACAATTATCCATAAGATATAAATATATTAAAATTTTCAGCTAAAGCTGAACAATAAAGTATAAAGCAAAATGGCAAAATATGAATATATCCATTTAAAATATTAAATAATAAATCTTAATTTGTTTATTAACAAATTCTCTGTGAACTAATGATTGTAATGTTACTAAATGACATTACTAAAATAATAAAGTTCAATAAATATTATAATATTTAATGAATTACAGGGCTCAAACCATCAAGTTAAGTGCATATATTTATTTCACTCAATTTTTATTAAGTGAAATAACATTTTCTTTTAATTAACTAAAATTACACACAAATAATATTATATGAAAATATTAATTGTATTGTTGAGTTTTTTTTATTCAATTATAGACAAAACAGAAGCCTTTCAGACTAAAATATAATCATATAAATAAATATAATATTTTGTATTAAATTAGTAGACAAAACAGAAGTCTCTCAGAGTTAAAATAAATAAATAAATAAATAAATAAATAAATAAATAATATATATATATATATATATATATATATATATATATATATATATATATATATATATATATATATATATATATATATATATATATATATATATATATATATATATATGCCTCATGGTCTCAGACATCAGACACAACACACAAAGAACAGATTTGAATGATTTCATTATATATGATTTTGACATTAACTGCACCTGTTTTTTCCATAACAGAGTTAAGAGGCGTAGAGCCACAGGCCTCAGTCTGGACGAACTGCCCAGAGTCTGGAGAACATGAAGCACCTGCGGGATACAGAACTACCAGACACAAGAGTTTAGATAGGGCACACATCCACATAATGTCAAAACATAATGATGAACAGGACTGGATATATGCAAACTTAGCCAATAGCTTAGTTTAGTTAATATATGCAACTTAATGCATTTATGTTTTTTAATGCTTCGGCTGTGACCTACAGGCCAGGTTGTGTTCTGCTGTGCTTTTAAAAATAAAAGTATCTCACAGATTACAAAAAGCTAAAATTAAGGACTACATTAAAGGGCAAAACACTGCCACCCACATTCAAAGGCTGATGATAGAGTGCCTAAGCATTTAAAATAACATCAGCAAAAACTCCAAACATCTTCCCTCTCTCATTTATTCATATTTTATAGTACAGTGTGCACTCATTGTGCAACCTACAGAATATGTTTTTGTTGATGCAGCATTTTACTAGCAAAGCCAAATGTTACAGAAGTACATACTTGGCATACAAGATTTATGAATAATATGTCTTGTTAGCAGAATCAAATGAATAACAATGGCACAGACAATAGTCAGGTTAATGGCTGGAGCTGCAGGTGAGCTGTTGCCATAGCAACAGAGGAAGCAAAGTATCCCAAAATCCATGCAGACGCACTAGATTCATATTTCTGTGAAACTGCATTATAATAATGGCTCTGTATTCTTAATTTTGATTGCCATACATGTTAATGCATCTTTTTAATACAATTTGATAACAGTGAACAATTAGCTTTCTGCCCATTTAATTTAACTTCCAATTATTTTTCTTGATGAAACTTTCAAAATCAAGAAAACTAATTTGCTGGAAAATATTTATCGATTAAGTTTCTGATTTAGGTAATCAGTGCATGCTGTGCATATTAATGATTGTACCTTGTGGGTTCCCAGTCTTGGCAGAGTGTAGAGAACAGAGAGAGACAAAGCTGGATCAGACACTCTGGCCAGCTTAAACATCAGGACAGGAAGTAGACATGGCACCTAGAGGTAAATTGAAAAACAATTAAGCAAATAATGAATAGATATTTAAAGAGGGCCTATTTTGCCCTTTTACAAAGTCTTGATTTTGTTTTCTGGGCTCAACTAGTAGAGGTTTTCATGCTTGAATGTTAAAAAAACACCTTATTTTTCACATATTTTACAGTGTTGCAGCACCTCGCTTCCCAGTCTGTCAGTAAAGCTCTATTTAGCTCAGGGGTGGGCAATTCCAATCAGGGTTGGAGCTAAACTCTGCAGGATAGTGGCCCTGCAGGACTGGAATTGCCCACCCCTGGTTTAGATCCTGTTTCTGTAAAGCCCCGCCTTCAAAAAAAGCGCAATGTGTTCTGATTGGTCAGCTGGATCAGTGTGTTGTGATTGGTCACCCGCTTTGATTGTATTTGGGAAATGACACGCCCCTTGCCTTACCAGTTTCAACACACTACTTATGCAACTCGACCAGGCACAGCCCCCTTCATTGTGTATAATTTAACAGAAGAAAACTCAAGACTACAATCAAGGCATTTCAGGGAGTTCAGAAACCTTTTAAATGCTCAAAATGCAATATTACACACTAAAGAAAGTTAAAAATGTAAAAAAGCATAAGGGTCTTTAGGGGTGTGTTCACACTTGTAGTTTGGTTCAGTTGGCTCATTTTGGTCTGGGAAAAAAACAAAAAAACAAACACATTTAGTCCTGGTCTGCTTAGCATTCATTTTGCCATTTTTTTAACACTGAACCTAAAGATACAGAAACTAAAGGTCTATGGATGGTTCAGAACCTGACTGGTCGTCTTTTATGATGTATTGCCTATTTTAAGACGGAATTTACCGAACATCCAAAACAATGCTGTGTGCTGGGATAAATGCACTCACTGTATGTGCATAACCTGCATATGATGGTATTCCGACCAGCGTAAAACTCGTGAAGAACTTATAATGTGTAAAGTAGTCAAAACAGCGGCAGGAATACTTTGGTCACACACGCAAACGAAGATCTGCTGCGAGGAGACGCAGTTCTGGCGTCTGTACCGAACTGTGATGTGCAAACTTGCAACTATGACGAGAAAAAACAGGTATGCTTCAGCATTCTGTCCTTTTTAGGGTCTCATCTTCGTGTTTTTGTTTCGTTTACATGTCTTTGGTCTGCATTGTGTTCATATTTCATCCGCACCAGAGTTCATTTGGAAGCGGACCGAGACCCACCTTTTCAGTGTGAACGCTGCCATCCAAACCCTGGTGCGCACCGAAAAATCGGACCGAGACCACTGAAAAGATGGGTCTCTGTCCACTTCCAAACGAACTCTGGTGCGGTTTGACTGAAATAGGAACGCAACATTGACCAAAGACATGTAAACGAACCAAAAACAGGATGTGATGTCACAAGATGTGACCCTAAAAGGAAAGCTGTTTTTTCTCGTCGTAAAAGCTATGTTGCCCATGTGTCGAATATGTCGTCTCCTTGCAGCAGATCTTTGTTTGTGTGCATGACAGAGGGATTCCTGCCGCTGTTTTGACTCCCTTGCACAATTTATAAGCTCTTCACGAGGCTCAGCTGGTCAAAATATCATCATCATATGTACGCACATTCAAGGAACACATGTAGCCCAGGGCACAGTATTGTTTTGGATGTTCAGTAAGTTTCATCACAAAATACTTTTGTAATGCAGTGTGAATGCTAAACGAACCAGAACTAAATTCATTATTTTCTTTTTTTGGTCCAGACCAAAAGACCCAAACTACTAGTGTGAACACCCTAACTGAAAGAAGAAAACAACTTACAAGACAACTAACCTACTAAATACAGTTTGATGCACATCAGACAAATTTAAAAGCAATGGAGTACAAACAGGCCTTTAATCAAGATTGAAAACAGCTTTTAAAATCCAGAGTCTAGTGGCCACACCTGAGAGAACCTAATCTCCCTCAGATCTTAAAGGCAAGAGGGGAGCAGAAAGTTGTAATTGGTTTAATGACCTCAGGGACCTGGAGGTAGATGAGAGTGGAGGAGATTACTAATATACTGTGGAGCAAGTCCATGTATGGCCTTAAAAATGAATTGCATTGTAAAATCAATTCAAAACCGGCACTGGTAGCCAGTGCAATGAAGCCAGTACAAGAGTGATGTGGTCTCTTAACATCAAGCAATTAAAATCAAAGTATAGCTGCCACATTTTAAACCGCTGGAGTTGGAAGAATGTCAGATATAAACTATCATTCAAAATATTTAGATTTTTTTCAGCAAGGACACATTAAATTGATCAAAAATGACAGTAAATACATTTATAATGTTACAAATTATTCTATTTCAAATAAATACTGTTTTTGAACCTTCTATTCATCAAAGAATCCTGAAAACAATTTATCAGTTTCCACAAAAATATTTAACAGCACAACTGTTTTCAACATTGATAATAAGAAGAAATATTTCTTGAGCATCAAATCAGCATATTAAAATGATTTCTGAAGGATCATGTGACACTGAAGACTGGAGCAGTAAATTCAGCTTTGCCATCGCATTTTAAAATATATTAAAATAGAAAACATTATACAACATTATTATGGAGCAAAAGAATTCTTCAAAAACATTTAAAAAAATTTGACCAACTCCAAACCTTTGAACAGTAAACAGCTGCAATAATCTAACGGAGAAATAATAAATGCATGAATAACTGTCTCAAAATCCTTCTGTGAGAGAACAGCAGAAAGATCTGAGCAAAAAAAGTGTCTCTTAATGTTAGAATTCAAGACATTGCTGTTATGGGACATATAGTTGATTACCAGCAGTAGAAGAGCCAAAAATAATCATTTCAGTTTTTATTTTCATTAAGCTGACAGAAATGAAATGAATCATCATCAGTCGCTCGCAGGGAATTCTAAACATCCCACCCTTTCAAACAGCTCTTCAAAGAATTTAATTAAAAATGAAAGCATGTACAACAAATGCAAATGGCAAGACCCTTAAAAACCACCATAGGAAAACGAAAAAGGGATACGACAACAAGCAAGCAACACAGAAAGTACCTCTCATTGACTTTCATTTCTTCAGCGGAACACAAAAGAAGATATTTTGAAGAATGTTTTTATTCATTTGATGATCCCAGTGACTTTTTCTCATTGTATGTACAAAAAACAGAGACATTCTTCAAAATAACTTACTTCAAGTTCCACAAAAGAAACATGAGGGAAAATTATGACAGAATTTTCCTTTTTGAGTGAACTATTACTTTTTAATATGATTTTAGGCAAAATGCCAGAAAAATCAAATACAGTCACTACTAATTTGATTTAATGGTTTATCAATTTCGACCAATAGGTGGCGCTGAGACCAAATTAATGTGGTGTTGTGGTCAGAGTGAGGTGACAATGACATGCAAAATTGATGTCAATATGCAAAAGAATTGCAGAGATGCAGCCTCAGAGTCATTTTGGCATCATGTCCACTTATTTGCTGTGGTCTATCGACACAAAATCCATAACTATTTGTCGGCACTTTAGTCTGAAGATGATCTGACTCAAATTTGGTGAAAATCTGAGTTTGAAAAAGTAGGAAAGGAAGATCAGTCGACAATGGAAAAACTGGTATCTATGTTCTTGGCTTGAGCCAAGGAATCTATTAAGTTTTCAATACAATAGGCAAATTGAATCAAAAGTTATTAGCATTTTTGTAAATTTCATTATAACTTTTGACCACAAGGTGCTCCAAAACTATTTGAGTACTGTCAAGGCATGGTGCCGAAGACACATACCGGGTAATAATAACATGCCAATGTCTTCGTAAAATGTAGCATTTTATGACAAAATTCAAAATGGCCAAAGCCCAAAATGGCCGATATGGGAAAATTGGGTGCTCGACATGCACTGAATCTAAAGAGACCAGTTATGTGATTTTTGGCCACACCGAGCCATTTTTGATATCTCTTGACCACTAGGTGGCACTTCGCCAAAACTGTGAAATTATCCTCAAGTCATGGTTATCATAAGACACACCAAGTTTGGTCAGAATATGCTAAAGTGTTGCACAGATATAGGGTGCGTCTCAATCAGCTCCCTAGCTCAGTAGTCAGTAGACCATTGACTGATTCCAGTGCCCTGACTACTGAACAAGGGAGCAGACTGAGACGCTCCCAAAGCCTCACATTGATTTTGGCAGGCACTTTGTCACATTTGTTTGCGTGTTATTCGAGAACGGTTTGAAAATTCTTTTTGAATTGAATTCTTTTTGTCGGCATAGTCTGAAGATGATCTGGTTCAATTTGCATGAAAATCGGAACAACGACCTAGGAGGAGTTCGAAAAAGTAGGTTTTTCAGAAAATGTATGAAAATTACGAATCGAATTGGCTTGAGCCAAGGAATCAGAAGAAAAAGTGTTGTTTCTAGCCCTTACGCTTCAAACGTTTCAAACGTTATAATCATAAACATGGGTGCAACTTTGGTGGCACTAGAGGGATTGAGTTAGAGACTTCAAATTTTCTATGGTGACAGTTCAGACTGTCCTCTATCTGTGTGCCAAATTTCATAACTTCCCTGCAAGTTGTTCTATGGGCTGACATAGACTTCCAGAGACTTCCATACAATAGGTGCTTTGGTACTTGGCCCCTAAAAAAAAGAGGTAACAATTTACAATAAGGTTTCATTAGTTAACAAATTTAGTTAACATTAACTAAGAATGAACAACACTTCTACAGAATTTATTAATCTTAGATAATGTTAATTTAAACATCTACTAATACATTATTAAAATCAAATGTTGTATTTGTTAACATTAGCTAGTTAATGCACTGTGAACTAACATGAACAAACAATGAAGAGCTGGATTTTTTCAAAGAGTAATAAATACTGTAACAAATGTATGGCTCATTGTGATTTCTTATTGTAAAGTGTTACCAAAAAAGGCTTCTAAGTTCAGAAAATAAGGTTGTTAAAATAACAGATAATCAGGAAAATCACTCATGACTGGCTACCAAAGAAATGCCGGGGCCAATAACGTAACGAGACAGGCTCGTCACAGCGAGGGACTGATGGAGGAGGGGTGGAAGGGCAAATTCTTATTCTTCTCACCCATCTCATTCAACTTAAACCAAGCAAGACTGTCACAAGTTATCCATCTCATGCAGTGGGCGAAGAACGCCAAAGAGCCCTGGGCTTTGAAGTTCATTCCAACAGTTGCTGCAATCCCCTCCAACCATCTGACTAACACCCTGTTTCTCTCTCTCTTTCTTTATTTTCTCAAGCTGTTTTCTGTAGCGTAAACACTGCTCAGGCAGCTTCTATAATACTAAGACTGGCCCAAGGCCAGTGTTTCCCCAGCTCAAGCAAAATAAAAAAATGAAAGGTATGCTTGATTTCAGGAATAACTGAGGGGCTACAGTGAGTAATGACAAACCGGTGAAAACCTGTGGACCGTGTGAAGGACCTGAAAACGTTCTCTACCTGAATTGAGGATTATGTCCTCAAATCTGAGTGCATACCCATGAGCTGCTTTACTAATGCATTTCATGTTTTTGGCATCAAACGAAATGCTTTGCGGTGACTGAAGGGCTGTGCTGGTTTATATCGCAGTCTTATATCCTGGAAAACGCAGCTCACATCCCCACAAGGCCAACGTTATTCATAACGGAGTAACCAACAAAGCTGCACCTAAACTCATCCAGGGCTTCTTTTGAAAGTCAGCTTTTATTTGAGATTGATGACTCTGTATCAGAGTTGGGCTCAAGACCACATCCTCCAAGACCTTGACACATATCAAGGTTAGACCCTTTGAGGGCCAGATCTAGCCTGAGACAAAACCCAGAGCAATGACTGTTGGTTCGAGACACTGTATGCACACTGGAAAACCTAGTTAGTATTGACTGCAAAACATCATTCAAAGGCCCCGGTATACTTCAAGCGAAATCGAAGAACGAAATGCAACGTCATTTTGAACAAATTCAGGCTGAAACTAAGTTAGTTTTGAGTTTGTTCTAGGAGTTCGAAACAGCTCGACAAAGCGAACTTTACGGAAAGTTCACTCTGATCGCTAAACACCTTTGTACTACCATTGGTCCATGGCAATTATGTAATAGGTAGTACAAGAAAATCTTTTCTGGTTCATTTCTCCTGTTCAGTCGGTCGAGGTCAGACATCCGCGAGTGAAAACATGAACACACTGGAGAGGTACTTTATAGTAGAAAATGAATTTGTACTTCTGATGAAACGAGACACTGCTGCTTGATTTTAAGCAATCTATTGTATAAAGTGATGTATAAATAAACGTGACATGACTTTACTGGAGTGCCATAGAGCTTGTGCAAACATAACCACATTGCTATGATCAGATGCTTTCCTAATGCTTTATTAAAATGCTTGCTGCTTTCTCAATTTTGTTGTGTGTTTATTTTGCACGCAGCACATATTTACATATTCACCTAACCATTGCTCTCATCAGTGTGGGTGGCATTGGATGTTCGCTAATAGTATATCACATCACTGCTTACGCACCCCTAAACGAAGAATGAAAGAACTTCCTCGCAAGTATATCGGGGCCTTAAGGGCACACTAAGTAACTCTTAATGGTAGTTGTTTTGGATGTGTTTCGGCTCTGCGGATGAATATATCTATCCTACTGCTCATAAAACATTCTCTACTAGACTTAAGAGATATAACCAGTTTAGATGGAAAGGATCTCAAACCGAGCTGTGAAGACATTACTGTAGCTTTACCCATTAATAGACAAGGTACTAAATTCCAGCCCAGCGTTACAACAATAATGAATGTGACCCTTCACAATAGATAATGCTTCACAATGAACTCTGTTAGAGAGCCACATGTGGCTATTTATCTGTTCAATAAAATACTGCATGTACGCAATTTCCCACAAAAACAATCCCAACAGGTCTAAAAAATAATAATTTATAATAGGCTTACCATAGTGAAACAGGGTAAGTTTTGGAAGAAGAATTGACGGTGCATTGACTTATTTAAATTGTATTCATTTTGAACAAAAAAAGTTACAGTGTGTAACTTTAAAGGAACATGCTGACTTTTTTAGGACTTTAGCTTATTCACCGTATCCCCCAGAGTTAGATAAGTCCATTCATACCATTCTCATCTCCGTGCGTGCCATAACTCTGTCTGACGCACCCACCGCTAGCCTAGCTTAGCACAAAGACTGGAGGTAAATGGCTCCATCTAGCCTACTGCTCAATAAGTGACAAAATAACACCAACATTTTCCCATTTACATGTTGTGATGTGTATAGTTACATTGTGTACTAACATCCAACGGAAAATGAAAAGTTGCAATTTTCTAGATCGATATGGCTAGGGACTATACTCTCCTTCCTGCGTAATGATCAGGGAACTTTGCTGCTGCACCATGGGTGCAGCGGCGCAATAATATTACGCAGTGCCTGAAAATAGTCCCCAGCACACTGTCTGTGCAAGCAGGTTGTCACGTTGGTTATGTTGCGTATTTTCAGGCGCTACATAATATCATTACCATATCATACCCATGGTACGGCAGCAAACTTCCTTGATTACTACGCAGGAATGAGAGTATAGCTCCTAGCCATATCGGTCTAGAAAATTGCAACTTAGTACACGATTTAACTATACACATCACAACATGTAAATAGGAAAATGATGGCATTATTTTGTCACTTATTGAGCAGTAGGCTCTTTGTGCCTACATCTTATAGACTAGCGGTGGGTGCGTCAGACAGAGTTATGGCACGCACGGAGATGAGAATGGTATGTATGGACTTATCTAACGCTGGGGGATACGGTGAATAAGCTAAAGTCCCAGAAAGTCGGCATGTTCCTTTAACATCTACTTCTACTATGCAAAAGCTATTTAAACAGTCAACATTTGCCAAAAGATATAAATGTCAGCAATGTCAGACTTATAGTCAACAGAGATAAAATGATTCTGAAAAATTTTCAGTAAAGTGGTTGAAAGCAGGGTTATTATCATTAACTAAAATTAAAGCCATTAAAAACACATTTTTATTACTTGAAATAAAATAAACATTGACTAGTATAAAATTAAATTAAATATTTCAGCAAGTTGCCAAGGCAACATTTCTCATTTTCATTTAGTTTAATTTAAAACACTGAAATAACTAAAGTTAATTAAACTAAAAATTATATATACATATTTAAAAAAACAACAAAACTTTCAAATTTAAAAATGTAAATCAAAACTAAAATAACATTGGTTGCAAGTAAAATTAAATTCAGATATGCAATTAAAATATTATTAAATCACAAAAAGAACCTCAAAGAATCAGATGTTAGGATAAAGACATTTTCCAC
>CM031949.1:3287614-3395114 GCA_018749465.1 Paracanthobrama guichenoti | reverse complement strand
AACTAGTCTAATTCTAGCAAACGTAAAACACACATAACATTGTAAAATCAACGCAATCATTTCTATCACCACTGTACTGTGAGCATTCAATAAATCCTCCAGCCCTGATCGGAAAGCAGTAGAGAGCGAATCTCATTCTCAGCATCCAGCCAAGGCCTCTAATAAGGGCATATAGCCAGTGACAAATGATGCATATTCCTCTGTGTAGCAGCCGTCTCAAATGTCTTCCTGTTAGTGTGATTACAACAGTCCTGCAGGGCTGCACACCCTCCCTCAGGTCACACACTTTCCATGTTCTTGGCTAACAGTCGTTCTGGTCTCAGTGACTGTGTCCATGAGAGCCCTAAGGCGTTCTGTAATGAATGTAAGTGTGGAGTACAGGTCTACTGTACCATGATACACATTCATTTAGCATTTAGCTACAGTAATTACTGCTCCAGTTTCTAAGGCTGCGCATGTTGCCTAGTAACACTGACATCTGGATAATGGATAGAAATGAAAGCAGATGAGTGGAAAATTGTTTTTCCAATTGTGTTCTTTTTTTTAAAAAAAATATCTGTAGTTCAAGGAACAATGTGGTGCTTTTAATGTGTAAAGGGAACACGTCTAAAGACTGTGGTTTTCATCATTTTAGCTAGAGAATTGTTATACAGCCTCTATATGTTTTGTGAAATTCCTTTATAGTCCTAAACTAGGCCAATCAATTGCAAGAGTTTCTGAAAAATCTTTGTAGAGTATAGCTATTTTGTCTAATTTGTTTCCATAACTCATGCACTGTTGTCATAAGTTACACTGACAATCCTCCTAGAGCAAACTATGGTTATACTCTTTTTCTTCCCTTTTTCTTCTCTTCCACAGCAACTCTATTTTATATATATATATAAATATATACACACACACACACACATATATATATATATATATACATACACACACACACACATTATATATATATATATATATATATATATATATATATATATATATATATATATATATATATATATATATATATATATATATATATATATATATATATATATATATATATATATATATATATATATATATATATGTATATATGTGTATGTATATAATTCAACAGCCAGTCGTCAATTATTCCTTACTTAATCTATTAACCCTCTGGTCCTCTTCGTTTAAGGGTCACACTTGGCTTCTTCACGGTCAAAAGTGACCAAGCCTTAAATGTAACTTTTTCCCCAGGAAAACCAATGTCATTTATTTTAGTTCAATAATATTTTTTTATTATTATTTAGAATTTTGAGGGTATTTTATTATATTATGCAATATTTATACATTTTTATTAGCTATTTTCCCCATTGAAAATAATAATAATAAAATTATATATCTATTTTTTTTTCAATTAAAACAGTATTCCAAGTTAAAATAGAGATGAGGCATTCAAAATAAAAAAATTGAAGGTACATTAGTGCCCTCTGGTAGGAGTAAAAAAAAAGAAAACTTATGTAATGTCCTGTTATGACCACTAGATTCCTATTTAACTCTATATAAAGTGGCTTATGACTACTTTTTGTCAAAGTTTAGATAAAAAAAAAAAAAAGATTTATGTTGATTTGAAGTGTCAGTTTTTGCATTAATTTTACTACATTCAAACCTGAGCAGAGAGGAGAACATTTTGAACATATAACATCAAGATTCAATAACAATGTAACAAAAATTAACAGGTATGTTTCATCATAGCATAATAGATCTGATTTTAACCTCTTATTTGAGACTTTTGGCTCAATTTTACCACATTGATACAGCCTCACCAGTTCATTTGTATGTGTATAATGTTGTGGTT
Source organism: Paracanthobrama guichenoti (assembly GCA_018749465.1). Lineage (NCBI taxonomy): Eukaryota > Metazoa > Chordata > Actinopteri > Cypriniformes > Gobionidae > Paracanthobrama > Paracanthobrama guichenoti. The sequence continues at coordinate 3,393,289 of CM031949.1, read as the reverse complement.
TGTGTGTGTGTTTTTACTGCATTGTGGCTGACTTATTGATTTTGTTTCACACATTTGCATATATATATATATATATATATTATATATATATATATATATATATATATATATATATATATATATATATATATATATATATATATATATATATATATATATAAAATGTATATGTGTGTGTGGTTGGTTGTGTCTATTTTGCACTCTTGATATTTTAATATGTTAGCGTCACCCCTACATTGCTGTGCACTTTTTTTCTGGATCATGGCTGATTTGTGGTTTGTATCACCAAAAGATTCCCTGAGGAGACAAGTGTGACTATTTGTTTTGTGTGTTCACATAGCTAATGCAACAAAAGTCACCAAGTGTCAAAAAAAAGCAAAAAAAAAAGCGTAAACGTATTTTTGACCAAAGAGGACCAGAGGTTAAACAGAATACAATCCATTATCCATTTAATGGTTATCAGCCTTTACCATCATAATTATTGGTGCAACCTATTTGATGTCAATGCCAGCATGAACATTCGTCAAAATTTGTCAAGAGAAATGAGAAAGAGTTTGAAACAAATGGGGAGAATTTTTACTTTTGGGTGAACTATTCCTCTAAGTTATAGGGACAGAAATTCTTTTGTTAAATGCTTTGCTCATGAACACAGTGGTGACTGAATATGAACCCCTCAACTTTTTGGTTACTAACATGGAGATTTAATTACTATGACCTGCTACTAAATAATACAGAACTGCAATATAGCAAAACCACAAAACTAAACGTTGAGATGCCAACTTTACCTTAGCAGGATCGGCCTCGGCGATGGCAGCGGCTGTGTCCAACGCTAACCTGCAGAGATCCCCGTGACTGCTGACGATAACATGGGAGACCAGAAGACAAACAGTATCTGGGACATGTTCGCAGACAGGGAGTGATGACTGCAGGGAGTAAAGCCATTCCACACAAGACATGGAGTCTAAGGAAATTCGCTGTAGGATGCTGGTGGCCACTTGAAGCTCACTGTACCAAGTGCTGAGAGGCAAACTCAGGTGTGTGGAGTCCTGTAGAGGCAAGTGCAAAGTCCAGTATCACACAATAGTTTGAAAACTCTCTTCTAAACGGGTTTATAATAATTTTTGCTACCTCTTTCCGATCTGAGGATTCTCTTTGGACCATTTGCAACAGTGAATTAACCAGTTTAAGGTTTTTCATCTGTGTTTGTGTGTCTGTCAGGGCTTCCATGAGGCTAGAGCAGGACAGCACCTGTAACAAGGGCATTACCAGCAAAGATGCACCCCAGGGAGGTGGCACCTCAGGTGGGACAATCTTCACAGCTAGCAGAGAGAAAAAAAGATGTTAACTCTAACTTGGTGAATACAATAACTAATTTTAACCCTTAAAGTGCCCCTATTATGGCATTTGAAAAGTTCCTATTTTTCAGAATACAGGTCAGAATACACTTTCATTGTCTTATAATATGCATTTATTTTTACCTTATTTGCTCAACGACTCCCAAATGATTTGCTCAACGATTCCTTTTTACAAACCCCTCCTTTGCGTGACACTAATGGTCAGATGACCCAGTAAGTTGTGACTGGTATACTGTGTGCAGCGCATGTCGGATACTGAACACCTATCACCATTACGGCTTGTCAAGAGTTTAAAAATTTTTATACAGTTTATGAACAGACATGGCATCAATTTTGTCTTACCAGTTCGAGCCAGAGTCCGATGAGGAAACGTCCGGAGTTGCTGATGAACCAGAAAGTCAATCGCAAACACGACTGGAGCAGGACCTTTCTCAATGTTAAGTGTCAATGTAGTTTATGGCCCTTCAGGCCGATTGAACGTGCAGAATCGGAGTAAGAATGTGATTAATCTTGCTATCTGTCGCCATTTGTTAGTATAACACACCACAGACAAATTAATTGCCGAATATATTTAAAACTTTGCAGGATGTTTTCATTCACTTAGAGCTGTGTTACACAATACATGAAAGGTAATTTTCAAAAATCCATAACAGGGGCACTTTAAACAGGCAACGTGCACAACAGGATACACACTCTTTAGTCACTTGTAGGAGGCATGAGAGATAATTTTTCATCCAATTATGTTATCATTATTATAGTTCACAGTTTAGGAGTATGTGGGTCACATGACTTGGTTAATATTTTCTGTGCTTGTTTTGTCAGTTTGACATAAAGCCAACACGCATGGTGCTGGACATTCTGATTTTGTAGAAAGTAGGCATCTATTAATCGTACTTTTTCCCAGCCAAAAAAAAAAAAAAAAAAAAAAGAACAAACAAAAAAAAAAAAAGAAGCGAAACACTATTAATTGCGAACATTATCTTAAGATGTTGAAAAAGAAAATGAAGTTATATGTTATTCATGCTGTTATTTTCTGCATTTTGAAAAGGATGCATCTCCCAGGATACGTTGCCCTATTAGGGTGTAAAAAAAGGATTATCCACAGTACTGACAATGTGTGGTGTCTCAAGGTAAACTGGGCCCTCTGTACTGGTCATTGCATTATTGCATATTTCGGTGTGCCAGTTGTAGGAGGTGGGGCGCCCAGTAGAAATCTCGTTCCAGGACCGGGGCCCTTAGGGAAGACCCTAATAGGCCCTCCTGGCCACTGGGTCCCCTTTCTCAACCTATGTATTTTGAGTTACATTTTTTTTTGCAAATGTTAATATTCAAAAGTAAATCTGATATTATTTACATTTAGTTGACTACATCTCTGCATTTTTAACTAGATACAGTCAGGTCCATAAATATTGGGACATCGACACAATTCTAATCTTTTTGGCTCTATACACCACCACAATGGATTTGAAATGAAATGAACTGCAGACTTTTAGCTTTAATTTGAGGATATTTACATCCAAATCAGGTGAACAGTGTAGGAATTACAACAGTTTGTAAATGTGCCTCCCACTTTTTAAGGGACCAAAAGTAATGGGACAGATTAACAATCATAAATCAAACTTTCACTTTTTAATACTTGGTTGCAAATCCTTTGCAGTCAATTACAGCCTGATGTCTGGAACGCACAGACATCACCAGACGCTGGGTTTCATCCCTGGTGATGCTCTGCCAGGCCTCTACTGCAACTGTCTTCAGTTCTTGCTTGTTCTTGGGGCATTTTCCCTTCAGTCTTGTCTTCAGCAAGTAACATGCATGCTCAATCGGATTCAGGTCAGGTGATTGACTTGGCCATTGCATAACATTCCACTTCTTTCCCTTAAAAAACTCTTTGGTTGCTTTCGCAGTATGCTTCGGGTCACTGTGAAGCGCCGTCCAATGAGTTCTGAAGCATTTGGCTGAATATGAGCAGATAATATTGTGCGGTGCGATCTTTCTTTTTAAGGATGATCCAAACAGTTGATTTGGCCACACCTAAAGTTTTTGCTATGTCTCTGATGGGTTTGTTTTGTTTTTTCAGCCTATTGATGGCTTGCTTCACTGATAGTGACAGCTCTTTGGATCTCATATTGAGAGTTGACAGCAACAGTTTCCAAATGCAAATAGCACACTTGAAATGAACTCTGAACCTTTTATCTGCTCCTTGTAAATGGGATAATGAGGGAATAACACACACCTGGCCATGGAACAGCTGAGCAGCCAATTGTCCCATTACTTTTGGTCCCTTAAAAAGCGGGAGGCACATATACAAACTGTTGTAATTCCTACACCGTTCACCTGATTTGGATGTAAATATCCTCAAATTAAAGCTAAAAGTCTGCAGTTAAAGCACATCTTGTTCGTTTCATTTCAAATCCATTGTGGTAGTGTATAGAGCCAAAAAAATTAGAATTGTGTCGATGTCCCAATATTTATGGACCTGACTGTATTTTCTTGCATTTCGCACAGATCATTTTATGGACAACTCATAAAATCCAAACTACATAAAATATTTCAAAAATTCCTTTGAATACGTTTTACTTAAGTCCAGATGATATAAAAAGTGACATGAATTCCACTCACTTTTCCATTCATTTTCCATTTTCCACATGAAATCCGATCATTTTCCACACACAAAACATGCTATGGTGTTCTAGGTGGTTGCTTAGGCATTGTTAGGGGACTTGCTTACTGGCCCAAGTATTCTGGAAAACAGATATTGGTGTCTCTTTTGATTCAATTTTGGGAGGGATTTTTTGATATGTTGAGAAGATGCAAAAGCAAATCCACTTTGCATGCACTTCAAAAGGATGAGGACTCGCACTCAAATTTATACGTTAAAACCATTGCCATCATTCCTGTTCGTATCACTGTGCTCGGTAGACCAATCACAGCAGACTGGACCTTTTGACCAATCAGAACAGAGTAGGCTCATGGAAAGGAGGGGTTTAGAGAGACCGGATCTTTGAACGAACCTTTTCAGACAATGTGAGAGAAGAGGCGATGCTTCAATGTGTATTATGAGGAAAAGTAAAGTGTTTTTTGACCTTGGGTGCGTGTAAACCTATTGTAGGAGACCTCCAAAAAACATAAACCTTTAATATAGCATATTAGATCACTAACCCCAAGCAAAAAACCCCACTAATAAGTCATTATCACTTTCTGATGCAATTTCTTCTGAAATAACAGATTTTTAGTGAGTCTAAAGCTTCATAATTTTTCACTCTTGCCGTTTTATTTGTATTATGTTGCAATCAGCATGAAACTCAGCAAGACAAAGTAACAAAGCACCCGTTTCAATCTGTGCAAAACTGCCTGTTACTGGCATCTTCTGTGGAAATTAAGTTAGCCATGTCAATATGATGCATTCAGATATCGAGAGGTCCTTTACCGAGCTCTAGGAGGGCAGTTTGCTGAGCGGTGGTGGCGCTTAGCAGTAGCAGGGAGATTCCCATGATCACTTGCTCAGGCGGGAGTTCCTACAGTTAGATAGGGCACAATCAGACAAACGGTATGACACAGATGGAGCCTCTGAGGCAAAGCTGAATGCAAATCGCTTCAAGCTAGAAACCGCTGTGCAAACAAAGCCATTATAAAGATGACAGGAGAAGATTTGTTGAGATCACACTGAGAGTGCAACTGTAGCAACAAGAATTTTTTTTTAGCTTTTTTCTCTTTTAAAATAATGCAGTTTTGAATCTGCATCTATAAATGAATGGAATTAGAAGAATTGATTTGAAGAGAGATTACCGTTTCTCATATTTCCATTAAAGTAGTCCAGTTTATACAACTTCACTACACCAACAGGGCTTGACATAGCAACTTTGGCGGGTTGAATTTTATATATAATATATAAAAATTTGCAATTGTAGTCTTTTAAAAAGGGAAGGCATCTGGCAAATAAACTGATAAAAGTGCAATGTAGTGTTGTCAAAAATATATTTTTTTGATACATATCGATACTGAAATATCTGAAAAGCTTCCAAGACTCATTTTCCGCAGAATAGATACACGACACCAGTGATTTCTCGCGCTCTGAACTCTCCGACAGCGAGTTGACACACAAACCCACCTCCCTTCACTTCATTTGCTACGGATGAATATTGCTGGTGTTACAGGGCTTGAATTTCAGCAGAATTTGCCCATAATTTTACTAATTCTCGCAGGTTTTGTGTTGCTGCTAATAGCTCTTAAACAGTCAAATATACACAAAATAAGGTCAAAATGCCAGTCTTGGCAAGTATTTGTGTAAACACAACTTATGCTTTAAGTGAACATAAACAGTTGAGAAACAAAAAAAGCATTTGTAACAGTATAATGGATCTGTGTGTCAGCTCTTAAAGTAACAGCAGCCTAATATACCTGCTGCCAAATTATGATCATATTAAAAATATCTATATGGCAGTTTTTCCCAATGGTATCGATGTCAAAACTGTGGCCAGTGAAAATGCTGAGTGGCTAGTAACTTTGAAAAACCACTAGCCACAATGGCTAGTGAGCAAAAAAGTTAATGTCAAGCCCTGAACACAACATAAAATAAGACAGAAAATATAATGTGTGCATTCACCACTGCATGTGCAGGTATTATCTGGTGGAGTGTGTGAAGGAGAGACATCAGTTCTCCCCTCAGATGAACACTGAGCTGACAGGCACACAGGATCTGAAGAGCCAGCTGGGTCAGTTCCTTCCTCCAGAAGCCTGGATCAGTGAGCAGAGCCGAAGTCAGAGATTCAGCAAAAGAGCTGAACTCCACCACTGCTGTTACACTGTCCACCTGATGGGTCACAGGATGACGACACAGATTGCATATTGGATATAAGTGTGAAAATATTTAAAACGATACTTCACCCATTAATAATTATATTAACTATTAAAATCATATTAACTCACCCCATGTTGTTTAATACCACCTACACTACTGTTCAAAAGTTTGGAGATTTTTTATTGCTCACCAAGGCTGCATCTTTTAATCAAAAGTACAGTAAAAATTATGGGTGTGACGAGATTTCTTGTCGAGGTGAAAAGCTGTCATATTGTCATGACGGAGTGTGAGGGTGAAGTTAGGATAGAATATTGCTGCATCCCAATTCGCCTACTTATAATACGACCTAAAAGTATGTACTCTTTTACTCTTTTGTACACTTCTGTGTGTAGCAGAAGATTATGCAAGCTTTGGGACTACTTCGTCATCTTTAATGGACTGTTGCTTAGTTACATGCATCCCGTCACCGTTTAAACTGCCCTGTCAATCATCGTCACAGTTCAAATCCTCCACATTCAGTTTAATTTCCTACCGTATCGGAGAGAAATGTAGCTGCATGTTGATCTGCCATTCGTGGGTCTTTAATGCAGAGACTCTCGTGTGTTTGCAGTTTAAATGATGCATTTAAAAGTTTATGGTCAAACGTATCATTACAAAAGTTCACAATGCTGCTGCAGGTGAAATATAATGTGGATAACATTGAATAAATATAATTTCGTCAGGTTAGATAATTGATCACTCAAGTCCTTAATCTAAATCTCTCAACTCGCATCCGTCATGTTTGTAGTTTAACACTTTTTATCAGCGTTTGTAGTTCTAATCGAATCGAAGACTGACAGGACCATGGCGGAGGATTCGTTGTGCAACAGAAATGTCAGACAAATGTCTATTTTAAAATGCGCGTTCAGCACCACCCTTATTCACGGAGTACGCACAATCGCGAAAGTGAAAGTAAACGCGAACGTGCATTCAAACGCAATTTCAATGTTAGCCTACCGCTGTTTGAAAGCAATTCCCTGAGGCATGAGAATATCTCTCGATTCTCAATATGAAAGCTATCTGTGTAGTTGTAACCATCTCTTAGCTCTGTATCATGCTTGAGGAAAAATGTTTATCTCTATTTGTACTTTGATTATGGTTGCACTTATTGTTCGCACTTGATCTATGATCAATTTGTGGGAAGGAGTTCAGTTAGGAGGTCAAAAGTTGTAGAAGCTCATAAATCATGTGCAGTTCTAAGGTCTGAATAGACAGTCAAAAAAGAAAGAAGCCAGTTAGTTGAGTTTGTGGCAAAACCTTTTACAGTGCTTGTTGTCTTTTACTGCATATGATAACTCGTACTCAGAAGGCAGAATGGAAATGACATTCATTACTGTCCTGTATTTCATCATTGAGGATGTAAAAAATCTTGTATCTCATTCTCGTCTCGTGAGATAAGCGTCCGTCACAGCCCTAGTAAAAACATTAATGTTGTGAAATATTATTACATATTTCAGTTTAAAATAAGCGTTTTCTTTTTCAATATATTTTAAAATATAATTTATTCCTGTAATGGCATTACTCCAGTCTTTAGTATCATATGATCCTTTAGAAATAATTCTAATATTATTTTCTTATTATTATTACAGCTGAAAATAATGCTTAATATTTTGTGGAAATTATGATACATTTTTCAGGATTCTTTGATGAATAAAAGGTTTATATTTACAAGCCAACATTTATTTGAAATATAAATATTTTGTAACATTATAATCACTTAACAGTCACTTTTGATCAATTTTATGCATCCTTGCTGAATTAAAGTAAAAATTTATTTCAAAAATATGAAAAGATATATTTTTATAACAAACAAACACATTGTTCCACTCCCAAAATAACAAACATGCTATGCAACACAGGCAACAACTAACTCGCATACGGCGAATCAGCTGTGCTTCAACAACAACAAAAGTATACAACAGCAAAAAAACATTGTCACACATATATGGAGCAGAAACAACACAACCTCAGTGTCTGTTTTCAAGCCTTCCCACTCTCGTCTCTCCAGCGCTGAAAAGCTTTTCCAATATTTACGCGTCCTAAAGCCTTACCGTAACCCTTCTTCTTCCAATTACATTTATCTGACCTTTTCCTCTTTGGTAATATCTCAGCCATCTCTCTTTCTACAGTCTTTCTTCTTGCTCACTCTCTCTCCTCCCCAATCATGAGTGGACACGCCCCCTACTGCTGACTGGCTACAAAAGTGTTTTGGTGCTCCATGAATTGGTCTGATCAACTTAGTTTTTTCTCCTATTTACAGAACTAGGACTATGTACAAACACTTTTTTTTCAGCACACACAGACATCTAGCAAATATTCACAAAATTGTTTGGTGTTGATTTAAATTTCCATCAGCATTTCTCAGAAATCACTTAATGCATCTGGAAGGCATTTTGTTAAATCATAAATTAAAGCTTGGCACCATGGGAAATTCACAACGATGGGTAATGTAAACCTTCTGTTGAAAAATGTCATGGGTCTAAGCCACTTAGTGCCATGGAGCTACTTCAGCTCAGCACATCAGAAATCATCCTCCAGCTTACCAGCATGCATGGAAGCAGGTCAAAAAGGCTGCGTATCAGCTCACGGACCACCCTTGTGCCAGATGCCCCCTTTTCCTGCAGGCTGTCAGGCTCAGGAGCCCCTCGTGGCTGGAGCAGGACCCTGAGGAGGCTGTGTCTGAGCAGAGCGTTTTCTGGCAACCTCTGGGGTTCGCAGTACAGGTAACGAAGGAACGGTACCAGCATTTCCACATATACTGGCTCATCTCTAAAGAAAAACACACCATAAATACACTTGTAAAGGGTATAAAAAATTAAATGTGCCCTGTCATAACATTACAACATTTGAGGGATAAATGTTGACAGATTATCATTTGACAAGTAATGCTTAAAGGGGTCATGAGATGGGTTTTTATTTATTTGAATGTTCCTTGAGGTTCACTGTGTGTTCACTAAATTATATATATATATATATATATATATATATATATATATATATATATATATATATATATATATATATATATATATATATATATATATATATATATATATATATATATATATATATATATATACATACATACACACACACACACACACACACACACACACACACACACACACACACACACACACACACACATATATATATATTATATATTATTATAGAGGTATGGACTCCACTAGACCCCTGAAGGTGTGCTGTGGTACCTGGCACCAAGATGTTAGCAGCAGATCCTTTAAGTCCTGTAAGTTGTGAGGTGGGGCCTCCATGGATCGGACATGTTTGTTCAGCACATCTCACAGATGCTCGATTGGATTGAGATCTGGGGAATGTGGAGGCCAAGTCAACGCCTCAAACTCATTGTTGTGCTCCTCAAACCATTCCTGAATAATTTTTGCTTTGTGGCAGGGCACATTATCCTGCTGAATCCGGCCACCAGGGAATACCGTTTCCATGAAAGGGTGTACATGGTCTGCAAGAATGCTTAGGTAGGTGGTACGTGTCAAAGTAACATCCACATGGATAGCAGGACCCAAGGTTTGCCAGCAGAACATTGGCCAAAGCATCACACTGCCTCTGCCGGCTTGCCTTCTTCCTATAGTGTATCCTGGTGCCATGTGTTCCCCAGGTAAGCGATACACCCAGAAGAAAAACTCTCGGCAATGGACAGGGGTCAGCATGGGCACCCTGACTGGTCTGCGGCTATGCAATCCCATACACAACAAACTGTGATGCACTGTGTATTCTGACACCTTTCTATCAGAACCAGCATTAACTTCTTGAGCAAATTGAGCTACAGTAGTTCTTCTATTTGATCGGACCACACGGGCCAGCCTTTGCTCCCCATGTGCATCAATGAGCCTTGGCCGCCCATGACCCTGTCGCCGGTTCACAACTACTCTTTCCTTGGACCACTTTTAATAGATACTGACCACTGCAGACCGGGAACATCCCACAAGAGCTGCAGTTTTGGAGATAATCTAACCCAGTTGTCTGTAAAGCAGTGGAAGAGTGGGAGTGTATAGGGTGGGGAATAGGGGAGACAACAACCAATAAAACATACAACACACTCATTATACTGAACAATGAATATTAAAATATGAGCGGATTAAAAAAAAAATGCTCTGATCAAACATATAATCCTTTGACGCTATCCAGGGCGGCATTAAAATAAACCATCAACATTTCCAATGCTTCTGAAGTCAGTACAGAGATGCAAACAAGCTATTTAAACAGGACGCGTCAAAGGGAATGTTCTTTCACACTTCCATTTGTCCTGTTGTCAACAGAATGAAGTGTTTGGATTACATCAGAATATGAACATGCATCTGTATACTATATCCAGTGTAGATGGCATCAGTGATTATAATGGGTTCTGTTTGCTTTTGAAGCGACACTCACATTCAGAGTGCGCAAATGCCAGCCATTAAGGAACTGAACACTAGTAGGACACTAACTATTTGTCAATGTCTTGCTCTGGAGGCAGTCTTATGCAAATACATTTGCTCATGTGATGTCACAGATCCCGCAATATCAAAACGAGATGTTTTTGGAGTTTGAGTAAATAAATGCATTTTTTTTTTTTCATGATGAGGAAGTTAAGCTCTGAAACATTCAGGATGTTTTATTGGTACAAAGAACTCTTCTTATATGTCAATTTTATTTCTTATGTCATGACCCCTTTAAGATGTTCCAAAATTTCCCCCAGATTTTATCAAATCCCCCAGATCTGTCATTGTTAACTGCTTTCATACTTGTCTGTAGCCAGCTGAAGGAAGTCATCAATTTCCTGAAGCAGAGCGGGCCAGCAGTCGGGACGGTTTTCCAGCACTGTGATGTAGGGATGAGGGCAGCTCCTAAGATCAAACACATATTTAAATACATATATTAAACGTATAATATTTAAATGCCAGTACTTAGAAAATCAAAACTTAATTAGGCAATTAAAAACAAAACATCTTCAAATTGTCCTCTATCTTTAACGCATCATCCACCTTTCGCAGTTGTTTCTTAGATGTTTAAGCTATGCTGGTGATTAATGTCTACCATTAATGCTAACACACAAATAAAGGCCCTTATATTAACAAACATGCATGCTCTTTTATCATAAGATTAATGAACTCATCCAATTGCCTGATCATGTTGTTTGTGCACGTTTTTGGCACTGGGTCAGGCAGGAACTTTATTTATTAAGTTACCTTGAAAATCCTCCACATGGTAAACAGTCTCTCAGCACTTGAATTTATAGTCTGGGTCACCTCCAGACAGATGTTAGGGCTGCACCAAAGCTCTCCACTCCCTCCACAGACGTCCTACAGTTCAAACATTTGCTCATCTATCTCTTGTTGTTCCCCGGCCAACTGGTGCGGCCATCACATTATCAGGGTTCATCCATCAGGGGCGGTTTTCGGCAGACAGCCACAACATTAACCGCCAGACAAAGGCTGGCTGACACATTGACCTCCATCGCACTTATTTAAAATTAAAGTTTAGAGCGAGACTGCTTAACCAGAAGAGATGTTTAAAACTTTAGCATTCGAGGAGAATTTAGAGGTTTGAGCCTACAGAAGTTGGACTGAATAATATAAGGCACTCATAATGAATGAAATACATTTTATTTTATTTATTTTATTTGGGTTGCAAGTTTGCACTCTCAAGAGAAAGAGCTGGATTAAAATAATATTAAGAAAAATACAAAAATGCTACAAAGAAAAAAAAAAACATAACTTCTAACAGATACACATCTTCCTATTATGCCTTTGCTGAACGTGCAAAAACAAAACAACATATGACCTTTTATTTTTTGATTTACAAACAAATAGCTCTTATTTTTCATATTCGTCATTTTTTTAAATTAGTTTTAATAAGTCTAACAAATGAATCACTGAATCTGTCAACATGAATTAGCATCTTACTGATATACATTAAGTTTTAGTAAAAAATAATTATGAATTAATACTTTTATTCAGCAAGAATACAATAAATTAAATCATAAATTGAACGTAAAGAAATGTATAATGTTACAAAAGTTTTATATTTTAAATAAATCCTGCTCTTTTTAACTTTTTGTTGACTGTTTCCACAAAAATATTAAATCAGCAAAACTGTTTCCAACACCGATAATAAAAATAAATGTTTCTTGAACAGCAAACAATCATATTAGAATGATTTCTGAAGGATCATGTGACACTGAAGACTGGAGTAATGATGCTGAAAATTCAGCTTTAATCACAGGAAAAAATTACATGTGAAAATATATTGAAAAAATATGAAAACATTTTTAAAAACGTAATTATTTCACAACATTAATGTTATACTGCTTTTATGATCAAATAAATACAGCCTCAGTATTAGAGCATAAGCATAAGAGACGTATATGTTCTAGAATAGCATGGTTTTGTTTAGTATGCAGTTGAGAAACACTGTGCTCAAGAAAGACAAATAAAAAAGATCTACAGTTTGAGTTTTTAATCTGTCTTTTTTTCTGTGGAAAGAGTTGATTTATTCTTCTTCAATCCTAACACAACCCCACCCTAACCCTCTCTGCTTCTGTTGGATATCTACAGTAAGTGGCTTTGTGACCCCAGAGCAGATTGCAGAGGATCCATCGAGCAGACGGACACAATGAACACCAGTGGGCATCTTTCATTAATCCTCAAGCCCTCCCTCTGTGCCCACCCGTGCTAAAGGCCAAGCACCAATCCCAGGCCAGCACAGAGCCATCGACCCATTCATCTTCTCACCAGGGAGAAACTCAACAGAGGAGGAGAAAAATTACGTACACGTCATTTGATTCATTATAAAGTAACTTATCATAAGAGGTCATGTAGTCCAGGCCTAACTCACTTAGATAACCAAACAAATAAAAAAACATGCTTGATGAAAGCTGACATGCGAGCTGCAAGGGCCGTGACGCACCTAGCGCCTGTTGGGCTAGTTTTTGCAGTAAGTTCCACACAGAGATTCCACCGATTTAAATCAGATGCAAAATAACACTGGATAGTCTTCACTGTAAAAATAAATACAGATTAATGCTAACAATTAGTTAAAGTTATTCAGTCAAGAGCAGAGAGTGATTTTCTTTGTATTTTGTTCTTTGATGAACATGACAGACAGCAGGAATATTAGGCTGCTGTCACTTTAAGAGCTTATGCAAGAATCCAATATACTATTACATAACATGCGTTATCTTTCTTAACTATGTTCCAAAACTGACAGCGTTTAGCAGAATACTCACCAAGACAGGCATTTTGACATCATTTTGTATGAATTTGACCGTTTAAGCGCACTAAGCCACTCGTTTTGGTACTTGCGACTCTCAAGCTGCTTGAGTGAAGATCTTACCCAAAATTTTGAACGTTAGTTCAACCTAAGAGGTCTTTATTTTGTCATTTATTTAAAGTAGTAGTATTACATTAAAGGTGCAGAAAGTGATTTCTGAGAAACAGATACAAGTGGATCTGAACGAGCAGCACAACACACTTTTAGCCAATCAGCAGTAGGAGGTGTGTCCATTCATGATGGGGGAGGAGAGAGCGAGCAAGAGGGAGATTTGAAGAAAGACAGTAGAAAGAGAGATAATTACAGCGGTTTTAGAGATATTACAGAAGAGAAAAGCTCAGAGGAATATAATTGGAAAAATAAAAGGTTATGATCAGGCAAGAGCTCTAGGACCCGCGTTAAATCATGCGCAACATTGGTTTTGATGTTTCAAAGAACAAAGATGTAGGGTGACCAGATTTCTCATGGTGGAATACAGGTCATCCTGTAATAAAGATACAAATAAAATAAACTATGTTTTTCAGGTACAGTAAGTTTATTTAGCATACATACACAATTTTTATTTGATTAACATTGACACAGACAGGTATTTTAGGCTGTTGCTACTTTAAGACACACTGTCCGGGATGTCCGGTCACCCTATGTTATTGTAATATTAGCTCTAGTAACAGGACAATTTTGAGTGTCATTGTTTGTCTGGCACCTAATAACTCTTCTTTAATCTTTTGTTCTTCCTCGTCGCTCGTTCATCACCTTCTCTTTATTTTTCTCAAAGCATTATTTTGGTTCAGCTATGAATAAAGAGACATCCACTCTTGCACTATTTTAAATACTCTTTAAAATATCAACAGCATTTCTCAAAAATTGCTTACTGCACCTTTAAATTCTGTTGCCCTCCTTACAAAGTGTAAAATAATTTTGCATGTTTAAAATCTGGGCAAGAGAGAGTTTAAAAAAATAAACAAATTCTGGGTTAACAAGTGGCAGCAGCTGTTGCTCTTGGAAAGGGCACTAACCTAATTGAATATGGACAGGTGAAGCTTGCTCCGTTATCCCGTTGACTTGCCTGGATCTGCAGCAGCCTCCCGACCACTTTGATCAGCCCTTGAACATTCCTGCCCAGGCAAGAAACAAAACAGTCAGCATCAGCAGATACCATGGACCCATAATCCATCTGTGAAGCGCATATCATTTGTGAAGACAAAATGAAGCTGCTCAATTTTGAAACACAAACAATTTAGCAAATATGCAACTTAAAATAAGTAAAATCCAGTTTAACAAATGTATTCAATTTCATATAGCATAACATCTATTTATTAAAAGAAAGAAGTAGAAGGGCTGTTCTTGAGTATGCAACATTTTTTCTTGATGGCATGTGATCCCAATTACTTTGCATTGTATCCCAATATTGCATAAAAAATCTTAGATCCAGGCAATCTGAACAAATAGCGAATATAAAGATGTTAAAGTTGTTATTTGATATTACTTTCTTGTCAAACTGGAAATAGGAGGTCAACTCAAGAACATTTCTTTGTGGCACACAGCGTGTTCTGGTTGTATGTTGCACATTATAACCAATGTAAGAGTACAGTATACTGTACAATGTAGTTTGTACAGTATACATACTATGGTAGTATGCTATTCCGAATGTAGCCAATGACATATTGGGATGCAAGATACAAAGCTCCCAATCCTCAACGAGAAAACAGGGGGAGTGTTTCTCATACATTATAAATCAACTCTGCGTGACAACATGTGCCGTGTTTTCTTTCATCCCTCCTTCTCGACTCTCTCAAGTCTGACTGTATGTTTCTCAGTTCCTATGGGTTTGATTACTGTATATTTTACCAGGAGGGAAAACATAACTCCACAGTGAAAGGAAATTCATCTTACTGGCTTTCATCTAGGCTCTTTCGTGAGCTGGTACGCACGGTGCATTGCAAAGCCAGTAACGTGGTCCAGTTTTCAGCAGCATATGTACCAAATACACAATATTGCCAAAAGTTTTGGGACGCCTGCCTTTACATGCACATGAACTTTAATGACATCCCATTCTTAATAGGTAGGGTTTAATATGGAGTTGGCCCACCCCTTGCAGCTATAGCAGCTTCAACTCTTCTGGGAAGGCTTTCCTCAAGGTTTAGGAGTGCGTTTATGGGAATTTTTGACCATTCTTCTAGAAGCGCATTTGGATTTTTGTGCACATCAGACAAGTTCCTCCACAATAAACTCACTCATCCATGTCTTTATGGACCTTGCTTTGTGAACTGGTGCGCAGTTGGAACAGGAAGGGGGCATCCCCAAACTGTTCACACAAAGTTAGGAGCATGAAATTGTCCAAAATGTCTTGGTATGCTGAAGCATTAAGAGTTCCTTTCACTGGAACTAAGGGGCCAAGCCCAACCCCTGAAAAACAACCCCACACCATAATCCCCCCTTCACCAAACATTACACTTGGCACAATGCAGTCAGGCAAGTACCGTTCTCCTGGCAAACCCAGACTCGTCCATCGGATTGCCAGACAGAGAAGCGTGATTGGTCACTCCAGAGAACATGTCTCCACTGCTCTAGAGTCCAGTGGTGGCGGGCTTTACACCACTGCATCCCACGCTTTAAATTGCACTTGGTGATGTAAAGCTTGGATGCAGCTGCTCGGCCATGGAAACCCATTCCATGAAGCTCTCTAACGCACTGTTCTTGAGCTAATCTGAAGGCCACACGAAGTTTGGAGATCTGTAGCGATTGACTCTGCAGAAAGTTGGCGACTTCTGCGCACTGTGTGCCTCAGCATGCGCTGACCCCGCTCTGTGATTTTATGTGGCCTACCACTTCGTGACTGAGTTGCTGTTGTTCCCAAATGCTTCCACTTTGTTATAATACCACTAACAGTTGACCGTGGAATATTTAGTAGTGAGGACATTTCACGAATGACCCATTCTTTCACAAATGTTTGTTAGAAGCGTCTGCATGCCTAGTGCTTGATTTTATAAACCTGTGGCCATGGAAGTGATTGGAACTCCTGAATTCAATGATTTGGAGGGTGTCCCAATACTTTTGGCAATATAGCGTATCTGCTTATTGCTGGATTTAATGAGTCAATGTGCATGCAAGCTCAGATCTTGCTGAAAATAAATATGCTTTTTAGTGCTTGATGAGCTCCAAATAAAGTCTACAAAATGTTGAAATGCTGAAGTTATTGTCAAAGCTGCCAGTTGTCACACAGGCAATGCAGGTTTGAGTCTAACTCACATCACTTTGTGATTATATCATGTCTTTTCTATACTCTCCTAAACCAGTAAAAAGATTATGAAGAAAAATTATGAGGTTACTGCCACAAGAAGCCCTTAATTGGTCTCTTTTGTTGTATTGATACCCAATATCATATGGTCCTTTTACCATAAACACCATATAAAGCATAATGCAGCACAAAAGTGGTCCATAAGACGTATAAACACATGGCTTCAGAAGATTTGGAGTCATAGTGTAGTCATATTGACTATTTTTATGCTGCTTTATGCTGTTTTTGTCCTTTCTGGAGCTTGACAGTTTCTGGTAGTACATTTTATCAAATATATCTACGGGGATGAGCATACAGGTCTGGAATGACATGGGGGTGGGTAAATAATGACAGAATGTTTATTTTTGGGTGAACTATTTCTTTAAAATTCAGGGCTGTATGATGAAAGGGTACATTGTGTGGGTAGCTGCTCCATATGACGGTGATGACAGCAGCAGCCGTGAGGGTGTGCAGTGTGCAGTGTGTGTGTGTGTGTGTGTGTGTGTGTTGGAGACACATGAGCTGACTGATGGAGCAGACTGCATTTTTTCTGAATATGCAGATGTGCACCCTCAGTCTGCTGCTTATCTTCATCCAAGAATCGAACTCAAAGGGAAAAGGAAGCATGTGGGCAGGATACCGAGGTAATCCTCTAAAAACGCAACACTAACCACATTACAGCAGCAATAAAAGCATCTGTTTGTGTGTGCTTTAGGGTTAGAGTTAATTTTAGCATGATTTAAAGTCCCCATGAAATCAAAATGGAAGTTTTTGGGCTTTTAGTATGAATATATTAGCCTTACTGTTCTCTATAAGCTAGTGGGCTGCAAAACAACGACAAAATTTGCATTTAGAAGATATAAGAATTTTAACTTACAGTCTCTCACTTCTGCCAATATGAATCAATTATTTTAATGACATCATCAGATTTTCTGTCCAAGCAAATGCTCTCTAGAATCTAAAGCGCCCCGTCCCCTACATTATAAACAGACTCTTAAGCTGTGGCTAAAATTAGTCGCTTGTTCACACCTTTACTATATTCTACATGGTGAATGGCACACAGTGCACTATTTAGGGGATAGTAAACGATTCAGACAGTATAAATATGCTTTCCATTGGGGCGAATGAAGTCTGGTTTCACGTTAGTTTGCGTTATAGAGAATATTAGGAGGAGTAACGGTTGTGATAAAAACTAAATGCTATTGGTTATTTAAAAAAAGGGGGAGGGGCTGTTCGATACATCCCGCTCTGTTTTCCCATTTTAGTGGAAATTACGTCAACACATTGAATAATGCTGCGCATTTCAAGGCTCTTCAGTGGGCAAAAAAAATAAAAACAAAAAAATATATTTATAATCAATTAATAATCTAACAAAGGAACTTATTCCTAGAGCCATTTGATTGACTAGTACATCATTGGGTCAGGCACATGCTTATGATAAAACAATTGTAGTGGTTTAAAAAGGTAATTAAATAAAAATGTTTAGGGGTTTTATGGCCGATTATGTGCTAATGCACTCAAAAAGTTAGATTTAACTTAGAATTAAGAATTAAGTTTTGTATTGTTTACATGACGGATGCATGTTCTCATCTTTTTTTCTGTTCATTATTACCATGTTAGGCGGCGTGTCTTTTTTTTATTAACAGCATCAACTCAGAATGCCTAATGTTGGTTTGATTGCTTGTGTTACATGAGAAAATAAATAATTTTTGTCTACCTGATGTAGTAGATTTAATGCGGGTGGGGTTCGGGTCTATGTCGGGTCTATGTCAAACCGGTCAGATAACAGGTAACAGGTTGATTTGCTGTCAGATAACAGGTCGGGTGTTCTGTTAAAAGGATAGTTCACCCAAAAATGAAAATACTGTCATCATTTACTCATCCTCAAGTTGTTCCAAACCTGTATACATTTCTTTGTTCTGCTATTTAAGATATTTGGAAGAATTTTTGTAACCAAGCAGATCTCACCCCCATTGACTACCATAGTATTTTTTTCCTAGTCAATAGTCTAGTAGTCAATAGGGGGCGAGATCAGGGGTGCATTTCCCAAAAGCATCGTTAGCCAACCATGGCCACAAGTTCCGTCGTTATCAACATAGTTCAGCGAGTCGGTGTTTCCCGAAACCGTAGTTCCAACGAACATTTGCAATGTCCATAATTTATAGCAAAAAATCTAGCATGAATTCGATCTCAAAATAATTAATTAAAAGCAGTTATTACTCCACCACCTGCGTGACATCATTAACCAATGTGGTTAAACGACAGATTTGCGGCAAATTACTTAATAGCTTTTCATTAAACTCACAAACCCCTGCAGTTCCATCACGTACCCCAGTATGGGAAACCCTAACGTAATGTATTACTTAATGCTCTTCATGTTGTTGATAAAGATTGGAATATATATATATATATTTTTTTCTCTTTGTATTTTATATCAATTTGGTACAAGATTATCCATCAAATCAATGTGATAAACGAGTCAAAATAAATCTAAACGTAATCAAAAAGTAGTCGGATTATACTACCTTAACTCTTTCCCCGCCAAACACGGAATTTTCCGGGTTTCAACTGTTATATGGTAGGGGGCACTATGACATATCTTTTGAAAGAGTACTGAATCTGAACACATGCGAAGACGATGCAGAAACAAGTGATATCATATGCATATGTAAAATAACACGATCATCAACATTAAACGTCACATAAATCAAAACTGCCTAATGTTACTGAATTATATGTCGACCCAGGACGAGCTATAGTACTGTGAAGCTTTGAGGGTGTTGATGGACTCGATTTACTCCATCTATGTTTTGATCATCGCTCTGAATCCGATCCAGATCAAAGTCTTTGTCAAAAAATTTTATTTTCTCAGCTTTTTGCTCAAAATGCTGCTTTTTTTTTTTTTTTACGAAACGTACCCATATTCAAGTATTGATAAAAAAAGATTGCATGAATCTAGAATAAAAAAAAAAAGTAGTTTTGTTTTTTAAAGCAGAGGCTCTATTCTTTCTTTTGATATATTGCATGATCAGATATTCATACAATAAAATATTCTGGGGGCCATGACATTTTTGTGAAAGTGATCAAAAATGCTGGCGGTGGTAACTTTTAACTTTTTTTTTTTTTTTTTTTTTTTTTTTTTTTTAATGCTGGCGGGAAAGAGTTAAATGTGTAATGTAACTGATTAGTTGTCATGTATTATGGAATCAATAACCGACTAGAACTTGTAAGTATTCTATACATCACTGTATATACAAGTCCTACTTCAACCACCTTTTTAAAAAGGAAATACACAAGTTTGGGGTCAGTATAATTTGTTTTGAGAGGATGGATGCAATTGATCAAAAGTGACTGTGAAGACATTTATAATGTTACAAAAGATTTCTATTTCAAATAAATTCCGTTCTTTTGAACATTCTGTTTGGCAAAGAATCCTGAAAAGTTTTTTTTTTAATCATGGTTTCCACTAAAATATTAAGCCATTTTCAACACTGATAATAATAATAATATAAATGTTTCTTGAGCAGCAAATCATCATATTATAATGATTTCTGAAGGATTATGTTACACTGGAGTAATGATGCTGAAAATTCAGCTTTGATCACAGAAACAAATAACATTAATAATTAATTTAATATTGAAAATAATGAAATGGTCATAATATTACCGTTTACTGTGTTTTTGATCAAATAAATGCAGCCTTGGTGAGTATAAAAGACTTCTTCCAAAAACATTTAAAAAATCATCTACAAAATTTCTGAACGGTTGTGTATGAAAATAGCTTCTTTTCTCATTTCAAAATCATTATTGGGGTCTTGAATACAATGGTTAGTTTTTTAAATCCTCTTCTGTGGTAATTTGCATCACATCTACAAAACCAATGGAGTCAACAATTCGCCCACCTCCATGTGATCAACACAATAATCAGCTCCCATTAAGCACTTTTAGGACTGTAAGTACATAGTTGTCAGTGTGATGTTGGAAACACCATGTTAATGATAGCAAAATTAGAGAATTTTTAAGAGCTCGACTGCATAAACACTTTAAAACAGTAAAACCAAAAATATGCTAACCTCCCAGCATGATAACTGTTATTTTTAAGCCTCTGCTGTTCTCTGCTAAATTAATCAAAGATTGTTTCCACATTTGCGAGTTTGTTTTACACAAATGGTAGTTAAATACGGTTCTCTAACCTATAAATATTCTACTCAAAATGTACAGAGCCACAAAGTCAAAACTCTTCTGGGAAATATAAATACATAATACAACATATAGTTGTCTTTGCTTACTGAACTGGGAGAGGAGAGAGTATTTTAACATCGAAATTACTCATCACTTTTAATCTGATGTGTAATTGGTCACTGTTTAAACGTCAAAAAACCTCTTTCAAAGACTAATTCCAGTGTTAAGATAAGGGAGAGGTCAGTGCCTGAGGAAGCTGATAAGATGCCTTCAGGGCTGGACAGGGTGTATCATTTAAAAATGCATCTGGAGCCACCTTTAACACTATAATATGGGCTTAAAATGTGTCAAAGGCCCTGTTTACACCTGGTATTAAGATGTGCTTTGGTCGATCGGATCATTAGTAAACGAGGGAGACACACTCCTGTTCTGACCTGGTGTTTTAATCCATCTCTTTTGTCCACTTTCAACCACTTCTGTCCTGCTTTCTTTGAGGGAAGGGTCAATGTGTAGGTAAATGTATGGGCTTTTTCAGATCTTTTGATCTAACGGATGTAATAAGCTCATGCAATTTACATATGAACGCAAACGGAGATGACGTAAAAATGCACAGAAAGCATCAGCTTTAGTTTCTGCTCTGACAGCTGCAAGACCAGCCGAACACTGTGAGTGTGTGTTAGAAATCAGGAATGGATGAGAGAACATTGTGCTTGGTATGTTTTTCATCTTCAAACCAAACTTGTGTCTTCAACCGGCAAAGTTTAAATCTCGTCTGGCAGGCACTTCCCATAATATTAACGCATTAGGCCAGTAGCGGAGAATGGTCGTCTTTTGTGGCTGTTCGAATGCTTGACCACATGAGCATTTACAATATGAAAGCAATCCGGTCAAATGCATTTTTTCTGGAAGTGGTCAAAAGTGAACAAGCTCAAAATGTTTTAGACCCCGTTTACACCAGTATTTAGCGTCGTGCACTTGTGATTGGATTGACAAAAACGCCAGGTGTAAACAGGGCCAAAGAAACTGCATGGAGTCAGTTTATAAACTCATGTAGTTCACAGAGATTTTTTAAATTGTAAATGATGAGGGATGATAATCTGCATTAGCTGGTAAGAACAGAAGCGTACCGTGCTGAGGGCAGGAGGTTAAGGGTGGTGTTGAGCACATACGGCAGATCTGCATGTCCCTGTTCCACGAGCAGCACCAAAGCTTCACAGCAGGCCGAGCGGACGACATTACTATCACTGCTGCACTGCTCCCACAGAGACTCCAGCGCTTGCCCCTGTTGATATACAACACAAGTTCAACATGCAAACCATTATAAACAAAAACGAAATGTAAGAGAGAATGTTAGTGACGTTGTGAAAGTATGTCATAAATTTCATGACAAATTTGCCATGTAACAGAGATGCACCAATAGTACATTTCTCTGCTGATATCAATTATTCAGAATGATATCTGCCAATACCAATAGTTTGATTTTCTTAAAGTGATAGTTCACCCAAAAATGAAAATTACCCCATGAGTTTATTTTTTCTGTTGAACACAAAAGAAGATATTTTAAAGAATGTTGGTAATCAAACAGTTGACGGTAGCCATTGACTTCCATAGTCTAAAAAAAAAAAAATGCTATGGAAGTCAATGGCTACCTTCAACTGTCTGTTACCAACATTCTTTAAAATATCTTCTTTTGTGTTCAACAGTAAAAAGAAGCGTTACAACAACATGGCGGTGAGTAAATGCTACATTTTTGGGTGAACTATCCCTTTAAGAAGCACCTACATACACAAACCACTGCCTGTTTAGTCATTGAGTGATTGGACAAAGCACTCTTACCCATTGTACATGTCAAGGATGCATTGACATAGAAGTCTTAAAGGTACAGCAGCACGTGATGTGATGTGACCCCTAAGGTATATGTAAGATTGATTGCGATGACTTACTTTAGTGGTGGTCTGACAAATCCTTTCATTTTGGCCTTTCTCTTTCAACACTGCAGTGACCAGTGTCCTCACAGCCTAGAATTAAAAAGCCAAAAGGCAAAAAATCTGGTTCTTCACACACCTTCAGCAAACTAAAATCAAAGATTTCATTAAAATGAAACATTCACAGGAACAGATTTCTACAAGCCAGACATGTTTGGCGGGACAGATAAGAATTTCAATGAAATGATTGTGGAATGTGAACCTTGTTTTACCTCTAAATATTTCAATCATCTGTCTTTGAGTGCTTTACCTGAGCTTGAATGAGGGAGCAGGGGAACTCAAACCTTGTCTTCAAAGATTCAGTCATCTCCAGAAATCATGAATGATGCCCCATACTAAAAACAAACATCATATGGAAAATGTAATTTCGTCACCATAAAAAGGCATCCACATCCCATTTTACTTGCAAAATAGACATATTTTTGAGTGAAACAGGACATTCAATGACCAAAAAAAAAAAAAAAAGTACTTGATTTTATCTAATGGGATTTGATTGGATATAGGATGGAGAGGAGGTGTTGAAAAAGTAAAAGGGATCAATGACATTAGTTGAAAAGAAAGCAAATTAGGAAATTTTAGGAAAAATTAGGAAACCAAAAATTTCTTCACAATAATCAATTCCGATGAATAGTGTACAAGTTCAGGAATGTGCATTGGCAATATAAAAAAATGACACTAATATACACTACACAAAAGTTTGGGGTCAGTAAGACTTTTTAATGTTTTTTTTTATGTATTTTTTTATGCTCAACAGCTCAAACACAGTAAAAACAGCAACATTGTGAAATATTATTATAAAAATAATGGTTTTCTATTGCAATATATTTTAGAATGTAATTTATTCCTGTGATCAAAGCTGTATTTTCAGCATCATTCCTCCAGTCTTCGGTGTCACATGATCCATCAGAAATCATTCTAATATGAGGATTTGATGCTCAAGAAAAATGTCTTACTAAAGGGATAGTTCACCCAAAAATGAAAATTCTGTCATCTCAACTCAACAGAATTTTCATTTTTTGGTGAATTTAATGTCAATGTTGAAAAGAGATGTGCTGCTTAAAGGGATAGTTCACCCAAAAATGTGTCATAATTTAATAACCCTCAAGTTGTTCCAAACCTATATGAATTTCTTTCTTCTGTTGAATACAAAAGATGATATTTTGAAGAATATGGGTAACCAAACAGGCCCAGGGCCCCTTTCACTTCCACAGTATAAAGAAAAAAAAAAAAATACCTGAAGTCAATGGGGCCCTGGGCCTGTTTGAATTTTCATTTTTGGGTGAACTATCTCTTTAATATTTTTGTGGAATCCTTGGTACCATTTTTTCAGGATTCTTTGATGAATAGAAGGCTTTTTTTTTTTTTTTAGAAAGAAAGAAAATGTAACATTATAAATCTATTTACTATAACTTTTGACCAATCAAATGGACAGCGGTTAAGAATTGAACAAGTCACCATTTTTCTCAGTAAATACATTTCTAAAGGTGCTATTGACATGAAATTTTCACCAGATGTTTGTAACAACCCATACAATCCACACATGTAAAGAAATCAAACCATAGAGGTCTGTAAATTAAGTTATGTTTAATAATGTTAAATGACACAGGGAAAAAGTATTGAACACATGAAGAAAGGGAGGTGCATGGTAAGCCAAGACAATCAGTAATTAGAAAGCAATCCTGCCCCTTGTCAATGCAAATTAATATCAGCTGGTTCAGTCCCAACTGATGGCCTATAAAAAGGTGTCTCATTACCACACAAGAAGCATCTCATGATGGGTAAAAGCAAAGAGCTCTCTCAAGACCTTTGCAACCTTATTGTTGCAAAACATACTGATGGCATTGGTTACAGAAGGATTTCAAAACTTCTGAATGTGCCAGTGAGCACTGTTGGGGCCATAATCTGTAAATGGAAAGAACATAATTTCATCATAAACTGGCCACGACCACATGCTCTGACAGAGGAGTGAAAATAATTATCAGAAGTGTTGTTCAAGAGCCAAGGATCACTTGTGGACAGCTTCACAAAGACCAGGGGTCCGTTCTTCGTACGTCGCTAACTCAGTTAGCTGGATTTGATGGTTGATGATTTGGCATGATCTTGGATTGTTTGGTTCTTCGAAGCTCATCCTAGGCTTGTTGTCATAGCAACAGGTCCGTAAACTCAAACCTGCTCGGGAGCAGCTGATTTCATGTAAACAGGATTAGATTGCAACTTGAGGCGATACTTAAAATCTGTCCCAGCCACTGCTACTTTATTACAAGAGTTCATTAATGAACCAGGGCAATGATCATTTTAAATAATAATAATAATAATAATAATAATATAAAAATGTATTTGAAAATATATTATAATGTCGTGTAAAAGGTGTATAACACTATAGACACAGCCACTTGATTAAGAGATTTATTTGTGATGGAATAATTACTTTATAATTTTATTGGAATCTTACATGCTGTAACGTTACTCTGAGCCGTGCATTGATTTGAGTGGTGACGGATATTATGGGATGGCTTGATGCACAGGAGATGCAGATAACTTGATCTTGACCCTTAAGAAACTTTAATTAATGCTGTCACGTAACAAATCTGCTTCAAATTGACATAAATTAAATGAATTGCTAATTACAACATTGAAATAAAAATGTAAAGGGTGTACAAATTCTATAAAATCGTGAATATAAATAATTGGTTTAAATGTTTAAAACACTTATCATTTATCTATTATAACTTTTATGTTGGTTTGGTCATTTGGCTGTTTCCTTGTAAAGGTCCAGAAATTTGTGGGTTTTTCGTGTAATTTGTCAGCTTTTTTTTTTCACAGGTGGCTTTTTTTAATTATATGATGTCATTACGTTGCTGTATTGACGCCAGCCAATCGCTGCTTTACTGATCGTGGTTTCGAGTATCGGTGCATCTGCCCTTTTCAGTGAACACAAGAACGCGCAGTAATCTCAGATAACTTAATCCAGATATTTTAATCCAATCCGCAAATTCATTTGAAGAACCAAATTAGCCAGAGATCAGTTATCATGATTAAAAGATCTGGGTTGATTTGACATATCCCAGATGTATTAAGCGAGGTACGAAGAACGGACATCTGGAATCAGCAGGTACAATTGTTTCAAAGAAAACAATAAGTAATGCACTCAACCACCATGGCCTGTATGCACGCTCACCACGCAAGACTCCACTGCTGAAGAAAAGACATGTTGAAGCTTGTTTAAAGTTTGCTGCACAACATTTGGACAAGCCTGTGAAATACTGGGAGAATATAGTCTGGTCAGATGAGACCAAAATTGAACTCTACACACCATGTTTGGAGGAGAAATGGCAAAACCCAATCAACCCAAAAACACCATACCAACAGTGACGTTTGGAGGTGGGAACATCATGGTGTGGGGCTGTTTTTCAGCATACGGTACTGGCAAACTTCATGTAATTGAAGGAAGGATGAATGGAAAAATGTACATAGACATATTCTTGATACAAATCTGCTGCCATCTACCAGGATGATGAAGATGAAACGAGGGTGGACATTTCAGCAAGACGATGATCCCAAACACACAGCCAAGGAAACTCTCAATTGGTTTCAGAGAAAGAAAATAAAGCTGCTAGAATTGCCCAGCCAATCACCCGACTTGAATCCAACTGAAAATCTATGGAAAGAACTAAAGTTCAGAGTTCATAGAAGAGGCCCACGGAACCTTCAATATTTGAAGACTGTTTGTGTGGACGAATGGGCCAAAATCACACCTCAGCAATGCATGCAACTGGTTTCTCCATACAGGAGGTGTCTTGAAGCTGTCATTACCAACAAAGGCTTTTGTACGAAGTATTAAATACATTTCAGCAAGCGTGTTCAATACTTTTTCTCTGTGTCATTTAACATTATTAAACATTATATTTGGACATCTATGGTTTGATTTCTTTACATGTGTTGGTTGTATGGGTTGTTACAAACATCTGGTGAACATTTTGTGTCAATAGCACCTTTAGAAATATATTTACTGAGAAAAATGGTGACGTGTTCAATACTTATTTTATCCGCTGTATGTATGTATGCATGTATGTATGTATGTATGTATATATATATATATATATATATATATATATATATATATATATATATATATATATATATATATATATATATATATATATATATATATATATAAACATTTTAAATATCTTTCTGAATAATAATAATAATAATAATAATAATAATAATAATAATAATAATTCCTTTCAAAATAAAAATAATCTTAAAGGGGTAGTTCAACCCAAAACTCTTCCAAGATTTATAATGGGAGTGAATGGTAAAAAAATGTTGAAGCCCAAAAAAGCGCATTCATCCATCACAAAAGTAATCCATACAGCTCCAGGAGGTTAAGTGCTTTCTGGTAACCGTTGTTGATATTTCAAATCAGACCTATGGTCATGAGCTGTGGGTCATGACCGAAAGGACAAGATCCCGGATACAGGCGGATGAAATTAGCTTTCTCCGCAGGGTGGCTGGGCGCTCCCTTAGAGATCGGGAGGAGCTCAGAGTAGAGCCGTTGCTCCTCCACATCGAGAGGAGCCAGTTGAGGTGGCTCGGGCATCTATTTCGGATGCCTCCTGGACGCCTTCCCAGGGAGGTGTTCCGGGCATGTCCCACCAGGAGGAGGCCCCGGGGAAGACCTAGGACATGCTGGAGGGATTATGTCTCCTGGCTGGCCTGGGAACGCCTCGGGGTTCCCCCGGAAGAGCTGGAGGAAGTGGCTAGGGAGAGGGAATTCTGGGCATCTCTACTTAGACTGTTGCCCCTGCGACCCGGCCCCAGATAAGCGGAAGATAATGAATGAATGAATTAATATTTAAAATCACCAAAACAGACACGCCCCTATTTTGATAGCCCCACCCCACATATACGCAACACAAGCAACAACTATGGCAGAATCTGTGTGTTACTATGGTAATGCAGGTCGAATGTTCAATGAAAAAGTCATCCCTTCCATCACAAACAGTTCTCATGAACAATCCGATTACACGAGCACGTAACAAACAACATATTACAATTATGACCAGATTAGGAGTATAGTATCTTACTTGTCAGACACATTTTGTGAGCTGACGCTTGAAACAGACATGAGAAATGACAGTCAGAAATGAATGGGTCTTTATCATCGCTGAAGTGAACGACGATACGATTGCAAATGGACAAAACAAGCGAACATGACACACGAGCATATTCAAGCAAAAGCCAGCATACATTAGTTCTGTGAAACGAGCAGACCAATGTTACTCGCCTATCAAGAAGAAATAAAGCAACCTCGGCGTCCGATTGCAGGCCTTCGTTCCTTGAGTTCTCTCCAGCGCTGGAAAACTGATACTTCTTGCCTGATCGTAAGCCTTCTTTTGTTCCACAGACATTTTCCCCTTTTTAGTTTTATCTGCCATCTCTGTCTTTCTGTCGTCGCTCAGCTAATGTCCATCTTGTCTTTGGAATAATGACGTGCACTGAGCACTCTCTTCTCCCCGTCATTAGTAGACGCGCCCCTTACTGCTGATTGGCTACAAGTTTATTTAGGTACTCGGCCAGAGTCCATTTTGTAAAGCAGTTTTGAAATAACACTTACCCCACCTTTAATAAAGCCCTTCTGAAATGAAGAGATGCATTTTTGTAAGAAAAAAATATACATATTTATAAACTATAACCAGTAGCTTCCGGTAACAGCCGTACGTGAGTCTAGTTCTGGCGGAGTGAGCATGCATGACCCAATACATGACATACTGACGAACACACATGCGCAGATGATAGAGTAAAACAAAACACTGCTCACGAACAAGAATTTTTAAAGAGAAATGTCAGCGGAGCTTGAGTTTCTTGCCCATCCCAACTTGTTTGAACCGTGAGCTTACACACATGAGCTTACGCTACGCCTACATCTTACATCATGTCTCGGGTCAGAGGTCACGCTTTCGCCAGAACTTGACCTGTGTACAGCCGTCACCGGAAGCCAGTGATTATACTAGTTTATAAAGTTCTTACAAAAACCTTCATTAACCCTGCAGAGCCATATGGATTACTTGGATGGATGCACTTTTTTTGGGCTTCAAAAAATAAAATGGTACCATTCACTCCCATTATAAATCTTGGAATATTTGATTTTGATTGTGTTTGTCTGAAAGAATGAAGTCATATACACCTAGGATGGGTTGAGGGTGAGTAAAATAATTCATAATTTTCATTTTTGGGTGAACTAACCCTTTAATGACCCCAAACTTTTGAATGGTAGTGTAAAGTAAAACATGACTTTAGACTCAAATTTGGAAGGAACATAATTTCTTAGCTGTGTGGCATGCAACCGCAAATCAAGTCATGGGAGAGTCAACCCTCATTTTCTGAAATAAAGTGAACTGACATGCAAAGCAAACTGATATAATCTGTTAAAAAAGAAAAAGAGCACAGCTGTGAATCTTCATCCTCACTCAGAGCACATGTGTCAAGGGATCAAACACACCAAACAGGTGCAACAGGACAGAAACCACCTTCAAGGCAATACTATTAGACTGAAATTAGAATAACCCAACACCACTTCAAACTAATGTAACCTAAGGTGAAATGAAATAAAGGCCTGAGACATATAGTCCGCCTGCATCTAAACTCAGAAGATACAACCATCTGACAGATGGCACTGGCAACCACATCAATGGGATGCATTATTCACAAGTGACTTCTGCCAAAGCTTCAATGTCCGTCCAGTTGCGGACCGCCGACTATGGCATCTCATATGTTGTCTCATATGGACTCCCGGAGTAGGGTAATGGGATTACCAGCCGTTCATTTGACTGACACTGGCTGATGGCCACTGGAGATTCAGGTTTATGCCACGGCACATGGTAGAAAGAGACAATGCAAGCCCTAAAATGCTGCCCCTCCCCTCCTGGGACTGATATCTGACAAGTGCTGCGTGTGCGTGATGAAATACCTGCTGTGTTTCCATACAGAGTGACAGTTACACTACAGCAGCTTCACTGACAGCAAAGAGTGGCTCGGGCAATTCAGGTAAGATTTGAAATTCACTAACTTTAGTCCATTTATGTCAAGAAGTCTATACAAGTCGTGTAGTTCAAGTGCTGTTTTATTACTATAAAAGTGGATTTTTATGTTGTTGTAGATTGTAACTTTGCAACTGGGTGATATTTTGGAGACAAAATCAAGTTTAAGCTTCTTAGTTTTGAGCGCTATTTGCATTCAGTAATGACATGATAAACAATGCATTAAGAACACAAAAAAAGTAATATTTGACTCAAATTTTAAAACTGTCATCCATTCATGTCTTTTTTTTTTTTTTTTTTTTTTTTTTTTGTAGGTAGAGGTTTGCATATAAATGTCAAGAAGCTAGTTTGTTTTATCAGATGATTATTACACACAAGCTTTTGTCAGCAAAGCAGAGAATTAAAAAATATTCCAGGGATTTCCAGCTTGTGGCTACTTGTCCAAATGCACAAAGGCTTCAGCTCTGGACTGCTTGCTCTGCACTGCTTGTGTGTCCACTATAATGCATCATTGTTTAAGTGATGCTGTGTTTAAGTCACTGGCTAGACTACAATATGTCCGTTTTCAAATGGTACTACAACAATGGACATGTATCGCAGTAATACCACGTACTAAGGTATTTTACCTTGAAGAGAAAACCCCATTTTACATGAATAAAGCAACCATGGTATTACCATCTGATACCACAGTAACACAGTACTTTTTGTAAGGTTAGCTAGCTGCGGATAGTAATTTAGTTCCGCATTTGTGTGATTAAATGTTGTTATTCAATTCCAAATATGTAACGTATTTAGCAATGGAAGAAACGTTCCTGTTTGTGTATTGCTGCAACACAGGAAAGCCCGCTAACGAGCAGCTGTCAGTTTCACTATATCATTCTATAACTGCGTTAACAATGTTGGTATCACATAAACATGGAGGCTGATGTGACATACAGGATATTCTTACCCAGAGAACTCCTATATTCCAGTGAGCTTTAGGTACACTTTGCTAACTTTTTCGCGAAACCCTCCAAGCGGCAACATGCTTCTACGGTGCGCGAGGAGGACCAGACATGATAAAAAAAATAAAAAAAAAGCGATACGTAAATATCACTGTAATTATTTCTTTCTGCAAAATCATTAGGTACATTATTATAGAACTCGCAGACTTAGAGTCCCCTCTAATAATTTCACATTAATTTAGATATTTATAAAAAAATTAAAATTAAAATTAAATATCAGAACATTTTCTGTAAATAATTATTTTAAACATATAGGCTATGCATAACCTGAATACACATCTCTTACAGGAAGATGTTTAAATGTGTTTTCTATATTCTATTTATTTTACCAATAAATAATAAAGAAAATGTTAGACAAATTAAGTAGAATGGACCTACTTAATAGAGTGACCATATATTATATTATATTATATTATATTATATTATATTATATTATATTATATTGTTGATTATACTATATTGCTGATTATTATATTATATTATATTATATTGTTGATTATACTATATTGCTGATTATTATATTATATTATATTATATTATATTATATTATATTATATATATATTATATTGTTGATTATACTATATTGCTGATTATTATATTATATTATATTGTTGATTATACTATATTGCTGATTATTATATTATATTATTATATTGTTGATTATACTATATTGCTGATTATTATATTATATTATATTATATTATATTGTTGATTATACTATATTGCTGATTATTATATTATATTATATTATACTATATTGCTGATTATTATATTAATTATATTATATTATATTGTTGATTATACTATATTGCTGATTATTATATTATATTATATTATATTGTTGATTATACTATATTGCTGATTATTATATTAATTATATTATATTATATTGTTGATTATACTATATTGCTGATTATTATATTATATTATATTATATTATATTATATTATATTATATTATATTGTTGATTATACTATATTGCTGATTATTATATTATATTATATTATATTATATTATATTATATTATATTGTTGATTATACTATATTATTATTATATTAATTATATTATATTATATTGTTGATTATACTATATTGCTGATTATTATATTATATTATATTATATTGTTGATTATACTATATTGCTGATTATTATATTATATTATATTATATTATATTATATTATATTATATTATTGCTGATTATTATATTAATTATATTATATTATATTGTTGATTATACTATATTGCTGATTATTATATTATATTATATTATATTATATTGTTGATTATACTATATTGCTGATTATTATATTATATTATATTATATTATATTATATTATATTATTATACTATATTGCTGATTATTATATTAATTATATTATATTATATTGTTGATTATACTATATTGCTGATTATTATATTATATTATATTATATTATATTGTTGATTATACTATATTGCTGATTATTATATTATATTATATTATACTATATTGCTGATTATTATATTAATTATATTATATTATATTGTTGATTATACTATATTGCTGATTATTATATTATATTATATTATATTGTTGATATACTATATTGCTGATTATTATATTAATTATATTATATTATATTGTTGATTATACTATATTGCTGATTATTATATTATATTATATTATATTATATTATATTATATTATATTATATTGTTGATTATACTATATTGCTGATTATTATATTATATTATATTATATTATATTATATTATATTGTTGATTATACTATATTGCTGATTATTATATTAATTATATTATATTATATTGTTGATTATACTATATTGCTGATTATTATATTATATTATATTATATTGTTGATTATACTATATTGCTGATTATTATATTATATTATATTATATTATATTATATTATATTATACTATATTGCTGATTATTATATTAATTATATTATATTATATTGTTGATTATACTATATTGCTGATTATTATATTATATTATATTATATTGTTGATTATACTATATTGCTGATTATTATATTAATTATATTATATTATATTATATTATATTTGTTGATTATACTATATTGCTGATTATTATATTATATTATATTATACTATATTGCTGATTATTATATTATATTATATTATATTGTTGATTATACTATATTGCTGATTATTATATTATATTATATTATATTATACTATATTGCTGATTATTATATTAATTATATTATATTATATTGTTGATTATACTATATTGCTGATTATACTATATTGCTGATTATTATATTATATTATATTATATTATATTGTTGATTATACTATATTGCTGATTATTATATTATATTAATTATATTATATTATATTGTTGATTATACTATATTGCTGATTATTATATTATATTATATTATATTATATACTATATTGCTGATTATTATATTATATTATATTATATTGTTGATTATACTATATTGCTGATTATTATATTATATTATATTATATTATATTATATTGTTGATTATACTATATTGCTGATTATTATATTATATTATATTATATTATATTATACTATATTGTTGATTATTATATTAATTATATTATATTATATTGTTGATTATACTATATTGCTGATTATTATATTATATTATATTATATTATACTATATTGCTGATTATTATATTAATTATATTATATTATATTGTTGATTATACTATATTGCTGATTATTATATTATATTATATTATATTATACTATATTGCTGATTATTATATTAATTATATTATATTATATTGTTGATTATACTATATTGCTGATTATACTATATTGCTGATTATTATATTATATTATATTATATTATATTGTTGATTATACTATATTGCTGATTATTATATTATATTATATTATATTATATTGTTGATTATACTATATTGCTGATTATTATATTATATTATATTATATTGTTGATTATACTATATTGCTGATTATTATATTATATTATATTATATTATATTATACTATATTGCTGATTATTATATTATATATATTATATTATACTATATTGCTGATTATTATATTAATTATATTATATTATATTGTTGATTATACTATATTGCTGATTATTATATTATATTATATTATATTATATTATATTATATTATATTATATTATATTATACTATATTGCTGATTATTATATTAATTATATTATATTATATTGTTGATTATACTATATTGCTGATTATTATATTATATTATATTATATTATATTATACTATATTGCTGATTATTATATTAATTATATTATATTATACTATATTGTTGATTATACTATATTGCTGATTATTATATTATATTATATTATATTATATATTATACTATATTGCTGATTATTATATTAATTATATTATATTATATTGTTGATTATACTATATTGCTGATTATTATATATATTATATTATATTATATTATACTATATTGCTGATTATTATATTAATTATATTATATTATATTGTTGATTATACTATATTGCTGATTATTATATTATATTAATTATATTATACTATATTTGTTGATTATACTATATTGCTGATTATTATATTATATTAATTATATTATACTATATTGTTGATTATACTATATTGCTGATTATTATATTAATTATATTATATTATATTGTTGATTATACTATATTGCTGATTATTATATTATATTATATTATACTATATATTATTATATTATATTATATTATACTATATTGTTGATTATATATATATATTATATTATATTGTTGATTATACTATATTATTATTATATTATATTATATTATATTGTTGATTATACTATATTGCTGATTATTATATTATATTATATTATATTATATTATACTATATTGCTGATTATTATATTATATTATTATATTATACTATATTGTTGATTATACTATATTGCTGATTATTATATTATATTATATTATATTATATTGTTGATTATACTATATTGCTGATTATTATATTATATTATATTATATTATATTATACTATATTGCTGATTATTATATTAATTATATTATATTATATTGTTGATTATACTATATTGCTGATTATTATATTATATTAATTATATTATACTATATTGTTGATTATACTATATTGCTGATTATTATATTATATTATATTATATTATATTTGTTGATTATACTATATTGCTGATTATTATATTATATTATATTATATTATATTATATTATATATTTGCTGATTATTATATTATATTAATTATATTATACTATATTGTTGATTATACTATATTGCTGATTATTATATTATATTATATTATATTATATATTATACTATATTGCTGATTATTATATTAATTATATTATATTATATTGTTGATTATACTATATTGCTGATTATTATATTATATTATATTATATTATATTATACTATATTGCTGATTATTATATTAATTATATTATATTATATTGTTGATTATACTATATTGCTGATTATTATATTATATTAATTATATTATACTATATTGTTGATTATACTATATTGCTGATTATTATATTATATTATATTATATTATATTATACTATATTGCTGATTATTATATTATATTATATTATATTGTTGATTATACTATATTGCTGATTATTATATTAATTATATTATATTGCTGATTATACTATATTGCTGATTATTATATTAATTATATTATATTATATTGCTGATTATACTATATTGCTGATTATTATATTAATTATATTATATTATATTGCTGATTATACTATATTGCTGATTATTATATTAATTATATTATATTATATTGCTGATTATACTATATTGCTGATTATTATATTATATTATATTATACTATATTGCTGATTATTATATTATATTAATTATATTATATTATATTGTTGATTATACTATATTGCTGATTATTATATTATATTAATTATATTATATTATATTGTTGATTATACTATATTGCTGATTATTATATTATATTATATTATATTATACTATATTGCTGATTATTATATTAATTATATTATATTATATTGTTGATTATACTATATTGCTGATTATTATATTATATTATATTATATTATATTATACTATATTGCTGATTATTATATTAATTATATTATATTATATTGCTGATTATACTATATTGCTGATTATTATATTATATTATATTATATTATATTATATTATATTATACTATATTGCTGATTATTATATTATATTATATTATATTATACTATATTGCTGATTATTATATTAATTATATTATATTATATTGTTGATTATACTATATTGCTGATTATTATATTATATTATATTATATTGTTGATTATACTATATTGCTGATTATTATATTATATTATTGATTATACTATACTGCTGATTATTATATTAAAATTATATTAAACTAACTTAAAAGAGGAGTTGAATCTTGTATAACATAAAAAAGTTGAGAATTGCTTAACTTATTTTGATGAGTTAAATCAATGTAAAAACACATGTTGTCAAATGATTGATCATATAATGTTTACAGTGTATATTATACTATATTGCTGATTATATTAATTTATTAAAAACGATATATATTTTCTCCCCACATTATAGCAATCTTTCTGTACTAACATCATTTTAACCAATGGCCTTTTTTGACAGTAAAACTACACGTGTGTCTTTTCATTTATAATGTAATTTTGACTGAAAATGCATTTTTACTTTGTTTTTTTGTTTTTTTTAATGCACACGGTGTAAAACAAGAGCAGTGTAAACCAATTGGCTAATTTAAAATATACTAGTTCATATACAGTCAATCATTCACATCGCAACATAAATAGTTAAACAGTAGAAAGGCACAACATACGAGCATAGCCTACACACAATATAGATACATCTAACGTGCTTGTTACAGTGCAAGTGATAAATAACGGTGTTGCTGAGCGCGGAAAGCGTGGTTTTACACGGGTTAACAGTGGCGCTTCGCTCGCTCGCGCTGCCATTGGCTCGCCTCGTGCGCCGCACCGACTGCGACTCGAGTGCAGGCGCTGACACTCACGCGCATGCGTCTCACTTTACTCCTCAGCCTTTGAAAACTCAAGAGAGCTCAATTAAAAGACCATGTCCGCCATCGGGCGTCTACAGTCCTCGGTGTCCTTATTTAAACCAAATTCTCCATGAAATAGCATTATCCCGTGGCCTCGACAATGGCCAGTTCGGTGAGTAGGGCTTTACCTGTTATATCGGTGCGATGTTTTGGGTCGCCAGTGCCTCTGCTCGTTTTCGTCTGGGTTGGAAAGGCGATTAGACGCATATGAGGCTTTTCCAGCCATATTTCCATCGGGATACTGAAGTACAGAAGAACTAGTGGAGTCGTGCGTTTCCAGCGTATTAGTGCATGTCTGCAAAAGTGATGCGCGTGAAAGATTTCAAACAAAAGGAGGGCATTCAATAACAAATATTCAGTGATGTGTTTCTGTCATTTATTCTGGTATGTTAAGGTTAACACAACTTACGATCAGACCATTATTTTGCTTTACATTTATGCGTCTATAGTGGTTTTAACACGCACTCGCTCAGATTCTTCCTTTTATACTTAATAATTGGCGACATCAATATAAAAGTGAGCATGTGGGTGTTTTAGGGTGCCGTTCAGGTGAAGCTGGAACTCGGTCACCGTGCCCAGGTCCGAAAGAAACCCACCGTGGAAGGTTTTACGCACGACTGGATGGTGTTTGTCCGCGGACCGGAGCACAGCAACATTCAGCATTTTGTGGAGAAAGTCGTGTTTCACCTGCACGAAAGTTTCCCGAGACCAAAAAGAGGTATGCGAAGCGGTTTGTTATGTTATCATTGTGGATTCCCTTGAATTGAGAGGCTGGAAGGATGTGTGATTCGGAGCGAATGCACCTTGATGCATGCGGACCTTGTCTGATGGTCTACTGGAGCGCTGCAGGGACAAAAAGTGCTAGACATCAGGGATGCATAAATAAGTATTTTTAGCAATAAGTAATTTGCATTCATGTGTGTCTACTTGAACAATTGTGCATTTGTTTGTTTGTCTTTTTCTGCTACCATTGACAAACTTCTAAAAAGTTTCCAGAATAATGTGCAACACTCTTAAAAAATAAAGGTTCTTTAATGGCATTGATGCTTCCATTTAGAACTTTAACATCCATAGAACATTCCCACAAAAGTTTCTTTAGAGTGGGAAACGATTTATTAAAATGTTCTTTGTGGTAAAAAAAAAATGCTTATTTTTAAATATTAATTCACAAATATGGTTCTTCTATGGCATCAACAACCCCATTGGAATCTTTTTTTTTTTTTTTTTTTTTTAGCTCAATTTGATCCTTTGGTTACTGGACTTGTATATTGATTTCTCGTGGAAACGTAAGGGATTTCTCATCTCTGACAGTGTATCATGTTAGAACATGTTCAGCCTCAGTTTTTAAATGGACGTTTTGTTCAAAACTCTTTCTTGTCACGTCTTAATGGAAATGAGACTGGAGAGTGTTGAGACCCATTTTTGTTTCATTGTTTGTACCTCATTTTCTCAAATTTATTCCCTAGTCCATTGCCGCCCCCTCCCTCGTTTAATTTGAAACATTTCAATTAAATGGTATACAGGTGATGCTTAAAAAAAATAGCCCTCTACACTCTCCCGTATTGTTGCTGCCTTTGTGGGTCCTGCGTGGAAAGTGTTACAACCCTCCCATCTGGTCAGACATGGTATTTCTTTATTTTCAAACATCTGTTGTATGTCCAACATGAGAACCTACTACTTCAGATAATATCAGTTGTCTTTTAAGTTTATTAAAATGGTTACCTCCAAATAGTTTTCTTATGACTTCTACAATCACCTCAAAAGTTTGGTGGTCATGTATGAAAGTGATTTCAACCCCTGTAACTCATTCTCATGGTGATACAACGTTCCCCGGTTTCCCCACATACACTGTTATTAGACAACACCAACAACGAGAGAGAGAGAGATTGAGAGAGATTGAAAGCGCCTGGTGGTCTGAAAGGAGGAATGTAGGAGTAGCGGTTGATGAAAGGAATGGAAGGAATTAATTAAAATATTTGCTGGTTTCCTCCCCTCGCCCGAAGTGTTTAATCTGAGTTTGCTGTGACGTGGTAAATGCAGAGGAAAATGCTGGAGAAAGTCACCGTCATTACACGCCATTTAGATCGCAGGCGAACATTTGCACATTATTGAGAACAGTTGTTAGATCTTCTTTGTTCCAGCCAACTCTTTTACCTATTACGTGGGGTGTTTTTTGCGCAAATTGTGCGTACATGATGTTTTCACAAAGATAAGTGGATGCTTAATCATGCACCTCACAATAATGTACAGTCGCATGTAGGGCTTGACATTAACTTTGTTGCTCACCAGCCACTGTGGCTAGTGGTTTTCCAAAGTTACTAGCCACTTAGCATTTTCACTCGCCACAATTTTGG
This sequence comes from Paracanthobrama guichenoti, assembly GCA_018749465.1. Taxonomy (NCBI): domain Eukaryota; kingdom Metazoa; phylum Chordata; class Actinopteri; order Cypriniformes; family Gobionidae; genus Paracanthobrama; species Paracanthobrama guichenoti. The sequence goes on along the minus strand of CM031949.1, from coordinate 3,353,829 downwards.
CATTGACACCATGGGGAAAAATTGTAATATAGATATTAATATTATCATAATTTGACAGCAGGTGTATTAGGCTGCTGTCACTTTAAAACCTGACTCACAAATCCATTATACTGTTAGACATGTTTTCTTTCTCAACTGTTTACATTCACTTAACATAAATGACTGCATTCATGTGAATACTCACCAAGACTGGCATTTTGACATTATGTTGTGTGTATTCGGCTGTTTAAGCGCAATAAGCATAGGAAAAAGAAACTAAATTATATGCGATACACACAATCCCATGGCGAAATTCAAGGCCTGTAACACCAACAATATTCATCCGGAGCACATGAAATGAGTGAGTGAGGGGAGGCGGGTTTTTGTGTCAACTCGCTGTCAGCGAGATAAGAGAGAGAGAAAGCGCAGCTGGTGTTGTGCATCTATTCTGTGGAAAATTACTATTGGAAGCGTTTCAGATATTTCAGTATCGAAAAGATTAAAAGACTACTATTGGAAAAAAATTATATCTTGTATATAAAATTCAACCCGCCAATGTGGCTAATAGGAGTGAAGCCCTGGTTGCATGCGTTCTCGCATGACTGTACTGTTGCTAAATTGTTTTGATTTTAACGTTTTGAAGCTTTCTAAGACTGTGTTTTATTACTGTGGTGGGAAATCAAGCCACAAAGATTGGAAAATTGCACAGAAGGACTTAAGTTGCTTCTGTGGACAGCTCAAGATGCATGGCTTCAAACGTATGCTAATATTTCCCTCATGCCTTGTGTTATAGGGTTCATACTATGTCCGCCGCCGCAGGTTTGATTTATGCCACGGCGTTGTTGTTTACATAAGATCTGAAGGGGATGTGTGCTTCAGATCAGCTCTCAGGCTGTATGCGTGTGGCGAAATCTCCCCCGCTATATTTATTTTCTCAAAACATTAAAACAGACTGTAAATCTAGGGCCGGCTCTACTTTGGAAACTACTGGAAATCATGCTCCTGAAGCTCTTCGATGACAAGAGCAACACTAAATGTGGGTTTGCTTGAACTTCTAGCCCCTCTCCCCTTTTCTTTGGCAAATGTCTTCCAGGGGCGGCTGAAAAAAAATGCAAAAGCAGCAGGGGGATACTTAACCTCTAATAAATCCTGCCTTATGACACCAGCCTTTAGAGATCCTACCAAACACCACCATCGAAGTATACCTAAAATGTTTTTGCGCTGTGATGAATTGGTAGTCTAAGTACTTCCTGAGGTCTGCAGCTTTGTTTATAATGGATCCGACAAAGTGTTTGCTTCAGAGTGAACTCAGGGAAGAGGGTTTAAATCATTTAAGTTAATGTAGATAGATGTTAATGACACTTAGAACAGAATTTCTCTTGAAATTAATACTTCTGTGAAATTTTAGTCTTAATTAGACCACGGCGATGAATAAACTCTTTGAATATTTACATTTTCTTCCACGCCCTGAAAACTAGACGTCAGTACTCTGTGTACTCAGAAGATAATTCACAACAGGACTCTCCGTGGAAGGAGATGGATACAGAAACCTGCTTTCCTAGACTTAGAATTTATGGTGCGCTTGTAAGGTAAACAGTCAGGCTTATTATTTGGGGTCCCGGGAGGCTACGCCACCCCCTTCTCCCTTGCCTCTCCCTCCTCAGGGCTTTGATCAGTGTTAGCCGGTGTCGAGACGAACCGAGGGGAAGTTAGAGGGAAACTTTGCGCACAGACGGGCTTGTGTTTGACAGTTTAATACCAACAGTCTCACCATACTGCCCCGAAAAGAACAGCTGCTCACACACACACTGAGTTCTCCAAAACTCTTTACTTTAGTAGAGGGTGTGTTGTGTGGCAGTGCGTCCCTCTTCTCTCACCTTGTTTTGTGTTTGAAGCCTCAGTAGTATTCGATGTTACCCCTTTCACAGCTGTTGTAGATTACACATGTTGCCTCCCTGTCTCTCACAGGGTTATGTGCTTCCTTGTGCCTTTCTCACAGTTACACAGAATGTCATTTGGGAAAAAAAGTATTCACCTTCCTGGATGTTGCTGGACAAAAAGCCTTTGTTAGGAAAAAATAATATTGTCATCATTTAATCACCCTGTGGTTCCAAACCTGACTGCCTTTATTCTATAAAACACACAAACAAGATTTCTTTTGAAAGGCCGGACGTAATTAGAGTTGGGTATCCTTTGGGTATCATTTTAATGATTCCGATTCTTCTTATCGATTCCTAATTCCAATAAGGTAACCTTAGATATCATTCACATTTATTTCAAAACGCTAGGCCTATATTGTAGCTGAATTCCATGAACAAAAATCAACAGGCTAAAGAAACACTTACACAAAGAACTGTTGCCTATGGTTTAAAAATACCATAGCAAAAACTAGCCTAACTAATATATACTTCAAGCATCATTAAAGACAAGTAAAAATTAGTACAAGATAACAACTGAGCAATCACACAAATAAATATAACTGAACGAATGATTGAAATAAACAGTATTCGGGTACAGAAATTAATCAAATTTAAAATACTGCACATTAAAAAAAAATATACATTACAAATATAGTTACAAGTTATTCAGTCAAGAACAGCAAGTGAATTTTCTCTCTTTTGTTGTTTGATTAATGTTATTTAAGAGCTGCAAGGATCCAATGTACTGTTACACATGCGTTTTTATTTGTCAGCTGTTCACTTAAAGGTGCACTATGTAAATTTTTTTCAGTAAAATATCCAAAACCACTAGGCCAGTGTTATATATTTTGTTCAGTTGAGTACTTACAATAGCCCAAATGTTTCCAACTATTTGTAAATCGTGAGAGAATTTGAACCAATGACGTGTGAGGGCCCGATTTCCTGTCCTGATTCTTTTCCACCGGCTGTGAGGTGAAGACCACAAGTCCCAAGATTCTGCGCTCAAACTTGGCGTCATCAAACTACGCCTTTTGTTTGAGTAGGCAACCTCTAGCAGACAAAAAAGTTACATAGTGCACCTTTAAGGCATAACTGACTGTTTTAAAATAATATTTTTTACATATTTGTGTGTCTTTGTCCGTTCAAGTTCAAAAAGACATGGAAGAGAACGGCATTCATTATTGCGAGAGACAAACATAGTTTTGGATGCGTGTACATTACAGAAAACATCACGCGGGTCTTCTTGAGCTTGAATGGTTTGAAGTCATATTAAATGTGCACAAAGGAATCGAAATTTTAATTTTACAACATGTATCTGATTCCTGCCCTTAAGTATCCGATTCCAGAATTGGAACTGTTTTTTACATTTTTATTCCCAACCCTAGATGTAATTGACTTTCATTGTACAGACATTTAAATATCATCTTTTGTGTGAAGAAAGAAAGTCTTACTCATTTGGAGTGACATGAGGGCGAGTAAGTGATGACAGAATTTAAAACTATCCCTTTTAAGGTCTTTTGATGGTGCTTTGTGGATGTTTCCCAATTTCAGAAATCATGGCTACCTGGACATTTAAACAAAGGTGAAAAGTGTTTTTTTTATTTTTTTTTTTTTTTTTTTTTTTTTTTTAGCCTGGGATAAAGGGAGCGAGCAGCCATGATTAGCAGGCATGCTGTGTAGCCTTGGAAACCTGATATTTTGTGCTAGCACTGGAATAGGGGGGCAACAAACCCAAATAAATGGAGTGGAACATAGACGTTCTTTTCACCTGCACCCATCTATGCCAGTTATACTTCCAAAAATGTGTGCATGTCTGGCTTTTGGTTCATAAGTCGCTATCTGCTACTTTGCAGTGGAAAAACAATGGTGTTTCTAGTCTTTTAGCCAGGGACACAAACATTGGCTGACAATCTTGCGTCAATTAGGCGTCCCATTCAGATACCAAGGTAAACAGCTGCCCACACTATACGTTATGAGGGTCCGCAGAATGTGTGTGATTTATTTTTGTATTTAGCCTTTTTTATTGTTGAGGGTATAAAAGGGAATGATAAAAAAGATTGCATCATCCTTACATCAGTGGACCATGTCAGTATGTCTCTGAATTCACTAGATTTGACAGTACACTTGAGCCCAATTGCTGGAAGAGCTTAAAATAACAGTATCCTTCTGTTTTACTGCAGCAGCCCCATACAGCTTCATCCATGCTCTCTGGTGTTATATGGAGAACATAGTCCTTCAGTCTCTGTGATATAAACACAGAGGTGGCTTTCTTGAGGGAAAATTCATTGTTGTCAGATTGGTAAAGGATGCACCTCTGGTGAAAAAAAAAAAAATTACTTAGTTTTTGAATTTGTTACACTTTTCCAGTCATTTTCCCGTAACAAAATAAATATCTTAATAGAAAAAAATATTTTCTTAGTTTCTGCATGTTCTAACGGTGATGTTGTTTCAAGTCATTAAACAGGTTTGTGTTTCCTGACTTTGACGCAGATCTTCAGTGCAGTTGCAGTGCAGGCTGCAATATTAATAATATATAAAAAAAAATGTGTCTCTTAGAAATGCACATTTGAGTCTTTTTGGGGCGGCACGGTGGCTCAGTGGGTAGAACTCTCCTCACAGCAAGAAGGTCCCCAGTTTGAGCCCCAGAGTTTGCATGTTCTCCGCGTGTCAGCGTGGGTTTCCTCCATTTTTCTCTGTGGGTCATTTAAATGTATCCATCATAAAACCGTTGTCAAATATTAAATGTTTAGCTACTTGTATCTTATCACACATGCACTCTTTCACTGTAAAAACTAAAAGCATCGCAGTGGAGTTCGCACTCATCTTCAGTGAACATTAAGCCCGCCTTCTTTGATCTGACATTGACGAATGCTGTTCGATCAGATCAGCCTAAAAAAAATTATATTTTTAGACTGTCTGCAATCCTGTCAGCAACAACAAACCGATATTGTGATATAATTTTATTGAGAGAAATTATATTGCGATAATTATCGTTTAGGGATCGACCGATATGGATTTATTTTTTTTTATTTTTTTACTATGGATACCGTTTTTTTTTCATCAGCCTAAGCCGATGATACGGGCTGACGATTTTCTTGAGTCAATATTTGGAGCCGATACTGCTTTTGCTCCTCAATTTACATCATAAAAATTACACCATGATCATGATGATAACAATGTTACAAGTCTCAATTTAAAAAGGAACTTTTATTGTTATATTATTATATATTTTCATATATAAACGTTGATCAATTGCCATTACAATTATCTCACAAATATTTGCTAACTTTTTTTCTGTTGTTTTTAACAATGGGGTGTTTTTTTTTTTTTTTTTTGCAATAGCTTACACAAGGAAGCTTGGTTTCAAATGATAAACTGAATTTACAAAAGACAAGTAGACTGTAATAAAATAAGAGCAGTTAAACAAATGACTAGCAATAGCACAAATAAATGCAGTAGAATAAAGATACAAATCAAATAGACTGTTTTTATTTTTTCAGATATTGAGGTAAGAAACTGAATAAAGTAATCAAATTTAAAATAACGTTGGATAATCTTCACTGTAAAATGAAATGCAGATTGAGTTAATCAATCAAGAGCAGTAAGTGATTTTCTCCTTGTCTTTTGTTATTCAAGTAACATTAACATAGAGCGGCACGTTTATTAGCCTGCCTGCCCCTTTAAGAGCTGACGCACGCACTGATCCAAAAAACTGTTCCTGTTACACGTTCTTCCTGAACGCTTTACAACTGTTTCCATTAATACTCAACAAGATGGCCATTGTGATTTTATTATTTTTGAGTGTATTTGACCATAAATAATAGCTAAATAACTACATTTGGCGCTTGTATTTCAGCGGCAGCTTTATTATGTGCGTGTGTGTTAGATGTGAGCGCGAAGTCTGTGTGAATGACTGGAATTATACGCAATCCCGTGCTGAAATTCAGACCCGGTCACACAAGCACTATCTAACCGGAGTGAATGAGAGGAGGCGGTGCGTGTCCCTGTCGGACAGGAGAGCAAGAAAGCACAGCTGGTATCAATACTGCAGAAAGGAGTATTGGAATCGTTTTAGATATTTCAGTATCGAAATATCTATATTTTTGACAACACTAGTTTCCACTTTCAAAGTGTATGGCAGTATTTCAAATAGTCAAACAGTTAAAATATGCTTTAAAAGTTTAAAACTTGCCAAGCAGATTCCAGCACTCTGCTAGTGGGGGAGGGGCAGTGCATGAACTGCAGTGTCTCCAGCAACACAGAGTTGCCTGTCTGTAAATAATGCCGGGAAAAAACTATCAGCTAACGCAGCAGCAAAAAAAAGATCAGTAAAAAACACAAATATCAGCCAACCTATATATCGGTCGATCACTATTATCGTTATTGTTTTATCGCCCAGCCCTGTCTTCATGTATTATTATGGTGTTCTGAGTGTTTTTTTACTGTTGCTATTAGGGTGTAAGAGACTGCATAACAGAGACTGTCCACTCATAAAGATATCAATGAGAGAAATGTAACACTCAATACAGTGCAACAGTGCCAGTCCTCTTTTTCAGCTGCTTTGTAGAGTGACCACAGTCCTGAAATGGGGAGTTTTGTCCTGTGTGTATAATATAGTATAATATAGTATAATATCATATAATATCATATAATATAGAATAATAAAAGGAAAAAGAACCAGTGTGGACCTCATCAAAAGTTGTTAAATACAGCTATACCAACCTGGATTTTTTCCAGACACGTACTGGATAACATCCTGATTAAACCTGCCATTAATCTGTCAATCAGATTAATGATTACAAAGAACGATTCGTTCACAAATTGGACATTTTAGTTCTCATGAACATGCCAAGATAAGCTAGAGCAGATGTCAACATTTCCAGTGAATGCGTTGTACAGACCACTTTTAAAGTGCTTTGTTTCCTTTTTAAAACCCGGATGCTCTAGTGCCTATTTATTGTAACTGCATGGGGGGCGGCTCCTGTGTTTCCCAGAGGGCAAAGTCACATGGGTTTGGAATAACCAGCAATGAGAGAAGTTAAGCTTTTGAGCTAAGTGTTTCTTTATATGACGAAGAATGGATCGACTTCATTCTTTAAATGCATTCCAAAAGTCATTGACTATTCGATCTGTTTTTGATGCTGATACGTCATTCGTCATTGCCACTCAGCTCTCCTTTCTTGTGGTCCCATAATGAGCAGGTCAACATGTTTGCCTGTGGCCATCTTTTCCTGAGACTTCTGTAAGCCTTTTAACTTTGAGCCCCGCTCAATGACTCGGCCCAAGCAGGAGTTAGGGTTGTGTTAGTGTCTTATCTTGCATATGCACAGAAAACCACAGCGTTTAAGCCCTCCTCAGGCAAGGTATGGCTTAGATGTCAGTGGGGGCTGCCTTCCTTTCCGCCCCTATTCTTCTGTGCTCTTGCCAGACTTCTTTCCCCTTGACGGGAAGCGATCCATCCATGGGAAGGAGATGAAGTGACTCCCTGCAGAGTGGAATTGAGGAGCGTAGGAATTTTATTCTGACAGAAAGTATGATTTATGAAATTGTAGACATGGGGGCAAAATTGGAGGGGGGGATTTTTAGCCTTTTTGTCTTGGAGAGCCAGAGTCGCTAACGCTTGTCCCTAACGTCTATATGTTTAACTTGTGAAATGCACAATGATTTGCGATTTATACTGATGTTTTGATGATGATTAACTTGTGACTGCACAAGACTTGGTGATGACAGTTGACTTGGATAGGCAGCTGAAAAATCCAGTAAACATCACCCAGTCCACGCTTAGACCGGATATCATCCTGGAAGAGGTGCAGGAAATAAAGAGGGAGAATTATGAGGGACTGCTGGTGGCCTGCCGCTGGAATGGGTGGAAAACCAGGTGCATGCCAGTGAAGGTGGGTTGCCGAGGATATGCAGGTCATTCCCTCAGCAATTCTGGGAATAACTGGCAGTGGCGCAAGCCGGAGAAGAGCCATCAGCAACAGCATGAAGGCTGCAGAGTGGGCATCAAGATATGGTTCAAAAGAGGTGACTGCCACTTGGACATATATCATTTTGGCATCGATATTGCGACATACGCATCCACGATAGTCACATCGCAGGATGTGCGATGTCAAGTATAGGGATCATAGTTGATCCATGATCCGTACGGGCAGCACTCCCCAGTTCAGAACGCATGTGATTGCAAAGTTTAACCATCATATAGTGAAAGTTTATCATTTGCATGTGTTTTTAAGTCAGGCATCAAGCGCAAAAGGACACGCCCACTCTTTTGTGCGCACATACGCACGAGGGACAGCAGCATAATGTACCCGCAGCTGTTTGTGTCACCAATAGGGGTGTAATAGTACATGTATTCGTACCAAACCATTTCGGTACAGGGCTTCTGGTATGGTGCACGTGTACCGAATGGTACCCAATGCAATCTTTAACAGTTAAAAGTCGGCTTGTTTTACGCGTGGAACATACTTCCATCTGAGTTCACACACAAACATATTAAGAATTTTGTCTATTTTATCATGAAATTCAAATGATAAATGCCGTTTTGACGCTCTTTAATGTGATGTGACAGATCACTGTATATGCGCGTCAGTTATTGTCGTCAATAATTGTAATGTCAAGTAGCATTACATTTACCTCAGGCAAGTCATTCAGTGTCCACAGCTGTATGTTCACTAGAGAAATATATGCACTATATTAGCCTATATATTCATAATATTCTACTTAACCTGTTAGTGATGTCTTTATGATTTAATGCATGTTTAAATAATTCTGTCATGAAAAAACTGTGTATGAATGATTATATTTCAACAATGAATTGGAGTAAAAACATCATTTTAGATTTAGAAGTTAATGCAAAATCTGCCTTATGTGAAGTTTAGATGTTTGTATACAATGTGTTGATTATTATATCTAAAAATAAATAGCAACTGAATTTGGGCTAATAGTTTGGACTCTGTTGTTAATCTTTAATATTATAGTAGTGTGCTAGTAAGGGCTCCTATATAGTTTACAGCATTATCTTTAAGAAACTTGTAGTTATTGAATTCATTTTAGGATAGACGCAATTTGTTCAGTAAACCACTGTGTAATAAAAATAAATAAAAGCTATTTTATATTTAGTTGTCTCTCCCCTGCTGTACCGAACCGTGACTTCAAACCTGAGGTACGTACCGAACCATCAGTTTTGTGTACCGTTACATTCCTAGTCACCAATGGTGATCAAACAACAAAAGAGAAAGAGAAAATTTGCAGTTTTAACAAAGATAAATAAATAATTAATATTAGTTGTATTTCATTTATACAGTGAAAACTGTTATTTTACATTTGATTATTTAATTTCTGTACCTGACTACTGTTAGATTTACCTGAAAAACATAAAGCACTGCTTATTTCAACTGTATCTTTCTTCTATTGGATTTATCTATACTTGTAATTTGTTTATTTTCTGTTCAGATTCACTCCTACAAAATCACCCCAATTATTCTAGAGTGATTAAATTGCAATGTAGCCTACGTTTTTTCCAATATCGTGCAGCCCTAACTTGGACACCGACTGAGGCTTGATCAACCTCAGTCGGGTCACCAGGAACCCGAAACACCCAATGATGCCAGGAAACAACACTGATGTGTCCAAGTTTGTGCATTAGAGTTTGTTTGAATAACATGACAGCTAAATTAATGAAGCAACTTGTATACACATGGATAAGCATTTCTGATTGGTGGGTTCTGTCCCAAAGCATGAATGTATAAAGCTGTCCATTTCGTTTCTCAGTGAATTGCTTAGTCGTCTCCCTCAATTTGTTGGATAAAAATGTCAGTTTTGGAAGCACTGCTGCCTCTTTGTGCATTACGTATAACAGGTTTCCATCGAGCCTTTCTGAGTACTCCATGCATGGTTGCATTCTTATAATGTAATCTTTTGAAATGATTGTACGTTTTATGAGCAGTCATTAACTGTGATTTCATTTCTGGCATAGTGAGCTGTGAGCATCTTGCAATCATGTCATTTTCTTGTTCATACACACACACACACAGACATACACACAGAGCTAAAATAATTGGGTCTCTCTGGCTGCATTGCATGATATGTCTCCCTCTACATGCAGAATAAATTCTGCCAATTGGGAGTGCGAGTGTCACACATTTCTATTTCCCATCATGCCTGACTGTCAAATCTCTTCCCAGCGAAGGAACTCGCAGTGATCTTTTAACCATGCACATATCATTAAACTGTGAAGGCATGCCTGCTGCCAGCTCATACTTTGACCCGTTTAACATGTCACATGTTTGTGGCTTGTAAAAATGCACCATTTTGAATATCTTGAACGCACATTTTGGCACATTGTGAATATCTAGCACATTATTTATAATGCCGTTAACCTCCAGTTATTGCACGGTGATCTGGATCTTGTATGTGTGTTTTTGGTGAACGTGGTTGATTGGAACGTTGTTTCAGGAACAACAAAAGATTTAAAGGGATAGTTCACCCAAAAATGAAAAATGAAAATTCTTTCATAATTTACTGTCCCTCAAGTTGTTCCAAACCTGTATAAATTTCTTTGTTCTGCTGGACACAAAGGAAGATATTTGGAAGAATGTTTGTAACCAAGCAGATCTTTAACTAGTGGGGGTAAAAAATACTATGGTAGTCAATGGCTGCCGAGATCTGCTTGGTTACAAACATATCTTCCTTTGTGTTCGGCAGAAGAATGAAATTCATACAGGTTTGGAACAACTTGATGGTGAGTAAATGATGACAGAATTTTCACTTTTGGGTGAACTGTCCCTTTAAGGGACACGTTTAGAGTTTGTCAAGTTTAGGCTTACAACCAGGGTTAGGTGGTTCTACATTAGTGTTGTTCACCTATCATTTCCATATGATTTTAGGGATAACTTATGGGTGTGGTTAGGGTTAGGACTAAATTTTCTGACAGGAATGTTGTTCCAAGATCAGCAAAATATGTTGCTTCTTACTTGGCAAAATCACAGTAACTGTGTTGTAGCATCCATACTTGCTCATTTTAGTGCCGCTATAATAATCTGTGTACTTGTGTGAATCATTCACAAATTAGTGTTCAGCGAATCAGCAAATCTACTTCCAATCATAGTGTGTGTGCGCCATAGAATGGGTAGCCTTTCCAATTATTCCTTAAAATATATCCTTTGACAACAGCAGTGCTTTGCTTTCAGTACAGTTTTAAAACACTCATTCGAGAAATACAAGGCAGACGGTGTAGTTAGCACTAGCAAGGCTGCATGAACGGCCCTGTAATTGTTTTACAACGCTGCAGAAATTATACCACCTTGTATAGGTGATGCACAAAGGGCTCTGTAGCCATGAAACTCCAGACTGCCTCCTATGCTGGCATGAAAGGAGCGGAAGAAGGGAGGGAGAGACAGAATGAAGGGAGAGGGCGGGGAGGGGGGCTTTGGCTTGTGAGCAGCAGTCCAAAACAGGAACTGGGCCATAAATGCTGATTTTCCCCCGGTTTGGTGAGTCAAAGGGGGTGAGGGGGAGACGGGGAGGAGGAAGTGGTTTATTGAAGCATGGTTTATAAGGGCTGTCTGTTGGCAATTCTTTCACTCCTTTGCTTTGTATGTGTGCATGCCATAAAGCATTTGGCTCTGTCTTTTCTTTACTGCACTCCTGGAAGTTGGAGTTTACGCTTGCGTTTGTTCCAGGCAGAATGCAAACAAGAAAGCGCATGTAATGCATTAGTCATGTTTGCCTTATCAGGTGTCATGAGGATGCAGGTAATTTGGCAGAACCTGAAGTGCCAATAAGAACATTATTGCAACTGCAAAAAGGGCTAATAGTGTTTCAAATGACAAGCAAAACTGAATCAGGTCGGAATGAATCCTCTGATTTATCTATTCGAAATGACTCATGAGCATTTGGCAAGGCTAGTTTTGATTTATTCACTGTGGCCGATTCGCATTCAAACATATACACATGGGTGAATTAAAAAGATTGAATTTATTTATTTATTTATTTTTTCATTTTCCATACTGCCATCATCTCCACAATCACTATGCTTCGTGTGCCTTCGGTATCAATTGTTGTGCAGGATTATATAGGCACAGTTAGGAAGCACAAAAATGTTTTGTTGGTTTTTCTAGCACAAGGAGACTTTAATTTGTAACAGTGTTGTTGGCAGGGATGTGAGACTGAAATCTGACCCACAATTCTGTGCTCTCACTGAGGGGGAATCCTGCTGTGGTCATTGTCCACATGGCAGAATGCAAGAAGTGTAAGCTGACCCAAAAACATGGCTGGGAAAACCGTACACTGCCTGAATTGTCATAAATTCCACAGTTTGGCATAAAAATAAAAAAAAACCTCTTCTCTCGAAGACTGTAGCTTTTGTTTTTTCATATGATGATGAGGTTTTCATATGATGAGCTCCATTATAACTTAGAAGATCTTGTACACAAAAAAATAATGATCAATAAGTTATGACAAAATGTTTTTACATTGCTTTAAAGGTGCAGTGTGTAGTATTTATGAGGATCTATTGATCCTTCAGTGGAGTATAAAAAGCTTACATAATTAACCATTATGTTTTTATTACCTTAGAACGGGTCATCATTTTGTGCTGCCATGTTTCTGCCATGTTTCATGTTTTCTGTAGCCCTAAACGGACAAACTGCTCTACAGAGCACTAGTCACTCTCTGCTGTCTCAGACCACAACATTTTTGTCCTGTGTTGGCCACCATAGCTTCTCTATGTGCTTTGAAAGGGAGGGGTGGGCGGTGGCAATTCGCAAACTTAACCGCTAGATGCCGCTAAAATTTACACAGTGCACCTTTAACTCATAAAAAAGTTGAAATTTGTTTAACTTATGTTTTACAAGATTAATCTATTTTCAGTTAGTTTAATGTAATTTAAGTTGAAATGGCTTAAACATCCAAGTACTTAAGAATTTAAGGCAGAATTGTTTACAGTGCATCTGTATTCTGAATAATTAGCATTTATCTTTCAAGGTTAACCAGACTCAGCTGGAATCTGCAACCTTGTTTTAGGGTTTGTCTTACTAAAGCTAGTTTTTTTTTTTTTTTTTTTTTTTTTTGAAAATCTACGGACTTAAATGTAGCAAAATTTGATAAATGGAGCTAAGAGTGTTACATGCTTATGGCTATCTTAAAGCATAATGCGAATAGACAAAATATTTAATAAACGCTTGTGGTGTCAGCAATGTTTAAAAAATTGCCTGATTATCATAACTATTAATGCTTTTTTTGTGTGTTTTTTTTTTTGCCAGCACCTGCATTTTTTTTTTATAATTTTCCCCAAACTTTCATGGCCTGCAGAATATTTTGTTGTTTATTTTGTATGAATATCTGAACATGCAATATAGGCTATAAAAAGAAAAAACAGAGCCTCTGCTTTTATAGAGGGAAAAAAAAGATTTGTTATTCTAGCTTCATGCATTCTTTATCAACATTTGAATGTCTGTAAGTTTCGTTAAAAAAGCAACATTTTGACAGGCTGAGAAAAGCGCATTTTTGTCAAAGACTACGTACAGATGGAGTAGATCACGTCCACCAACACTCACAAAGTTTGCACAGTCCTCGCAGGTTGACATTTCATTCGGTAATGTTAGGCAGTTTTGATTTTATATGCCGTTTAAGGTTTATGATCGTGTTAGCTTACATGTGCGTAAGCAATGCTTCTATCGCTTGTTTCTGCTTCTTCACCTGTGTTTTGATTGGTAGATTCTGTACTATTTCAGAAGATGTGTAACAGAGCTTCCTCCCATATAACAGTGAAAACATGGATTTCTGGAAAAAAAAATGTATATGAAGTTTGTCCTTTTTATTTAAAAAGATTTTCACTACCCAAAAATGTTGTTCTGCAAAAGGAGAAACATTGGTCTAAAAACAATGCTATACGCAAACGATAAAATGCTGCTGCCAATGCATCTACAATATTGTTTTGGCTCTATGTTGAGCCTCTATGTTGGTTGCTGAAGCAAAGCTAGTTGAGAACCACTGTATTAAATCGCCTTCTTTATCATCATTAGATGACCAATGACTTTTCTAACTGGGAATGTTGCATGTGCACTAAAATCAATGCAGGGTAAGTGGGCTGAATGATTTCATCATCTATCCATGCCCACCCTCTTTTGCAGTCATGCCTTAGGGAAGAACCTTTGATCCACAAAGAGAAAGGGAGCTTCTTAAGACAATCTAAGAGAGTATCAAGCATACTCTGTCTCAAAGGATCTGCTGCACAAAAGTGGAACTTGCGTTTGCTGCTGAGAGTCTACTGAGGTACAAAGTAACACTATCCCCATTTATCTCAGTGAAGTGTAATTCATTCATCCACCTGAAAAGACTTGAACTGCTGAAGGGAATTGATCTTTCATTTAGACGAACCCAAGAACAATCTGAATGGTGTCCACATCTTTCCCTATCTGTCTCTCTTAAAGTCAGAGCAAAAGTGGAAAAGCTTTATTGGCATGACTAGAACAGATTACAATTTTATCAATCATTTAGAACAGTGCCCATGCATGGAAACATCCAATAAGTAAGAGCGGAAATGTTGCAAAATAGGGTTTGGAGGTATTGTAGGGTAGTGTTTTTTTTTTTTTTTTCTCAGGATTCATCCAGGTTGCTTTTTATGTTGTTATGCATTTTCTGCTGCCTAATTTTTTTTTTTAAAGTCCTGTGACATTTTAAATTTGCCTTTTCCTACAGTATATCTCTCCCTTTCTTTCTCGTTCTTTTCACCCACCTTCTTTCATCTACTCAAAGTGGATTTATGTGGGGATAACGTATATATTGCAAGCTGAGTGAGGTTAAAGGTACTCTCTTCACATCCTGATAGCAATCAATAATAGAAGTGGTCTAAATATTTAAGCATGTATATCTTCTGTGGGAGTCTCAGGAACAAAAAATGTTCATCCAATCATTGCATTCAGCCCGAATGTTCTGTATGGCTATGCAGAGTTGTAGTCTCTGCTGTGTGCGTTCATGTGTTTTGAAGGAAGCGTGGGTGGAATCTCATATTTTCAAAGCTAGCTTGCAATTGCTAGCCTCTCTGAAATGGCCTTCCCTAGCTTTTAAAAGAATGCCTGTCTGTATTAGCTATGCAAAATGTGTGGGCCTTTACAACATCATAATTGCCTACATGGAATAAACAATGTTGATGTTGGTGGATGGTGATGATTCAGTGCCTTATTATTATTAATTGATTAAATGAAACCGTATCGACTTATTAAATTAATTTTAAGTTATAGTAAAGACTACTGGCTTGAATGTTAATTCTGAGGGAACAAGTTGTAGGCTGACTGACAATGGTAAAGTTTGTAGACTTCCAGAATTAATCTTTTTAAAGGGGTGGTTGGTTATCATAAAATTTTGTATGATGGGCCAGCACTAGGGTTGAACAGTTTCTGACATTTTCAGTGCGTATCTGCGTGAGGTAATCGTGAATGCAATCATTTGCATTTAAAGGGGCACACACAAAAAGTGACAATTTTAATATGCTATAAAAAATTATCTGTGGAGTATTTTGAGTTAAAACTTAACATACACACTATGGGGATATCAGAGACTTATTTTACATCTTGTAAAAAGGGGCATTATAGGACCCCTTTAAATGACAGAAAAGCAATAAGGAGGAGTAGTGTAGGCAAAATGACATCACAGTTTGTGGGCGGAGCCTTGCCTTATGTGGTGCAGTAATGCTGCGTCCCAACTCGCCTACTTATACTACGACCTAAAAGTATGTACTCTTTTTGTGAATAAAAAGTACATACTTTTGAGTGTATAGCAGAAGATTATGCAAGCTTTGGGACATACTACTTTGTCATCTATAACAGACTCTGTCGCTTAGTTACGGGCATCCTGTCAACCTTTAAACTGCCCTGTCAATCACAGTTCAAATCCTCCACATTCAGTTTAATTTCCTACCGTATCGGAGAGAAATGTAGCTGCACGTTGATCTGCCATTCGTGGGTCTTTCATGCAGAGACTCTCGTGTGTTTGCAATTTAGATATGATGCATTTAAACCCAAACATATCATTACAAAAGTTCACAATGCTGCTGCAGGTGAAATATAATGTGGATATCTTGTGTAAATTGAATAAATATCTTTTCGTCAGGTTAAATACTGACAATTGATCACTCAAGCCCCTTAATCTAAACCTCTCTACTCAACCGTCGGACTCGCACATCCGTCATGTTTGTAGTTTTTTTTATTTTTATCCCCGTTTGTAGTTCTAATCGAATCCTCATCCAACTCGCAATGGGTTGTGGGCAATATCAGCCATTAGAGTGTGCGTCGATCCGTACTTCGAATTCGGAAATAGTAGACCATCTGGGTATCTTTGGAATACTCTTTTCAACATACTACGATTTGGGACATACTAATTCGGGACATACTAATTCTATTTTTGAATACTATTTAGTATGGATAGTATGCGAATTGGGACGTAGCATAAGATTTTCGGTATCTCTGAATTTATTTGTAAGCAACTGCCTTGAAATTCCTGTATCCGGGCTCTTTTTTTCCTTAATTTAAACAGGATGCCTATATGCATTTGTTCAGATTACTAAGTGATTTTTGAGACTAGAAAGCTAAAGGAACACAATATCAAGAATAAGAGCATAACAGCCCTTTCTTACTGTTGACTGGTTCATGACAGCACAGCTGGCTGATAAAATGTAGTCTACCTTTGGGAAACCAAGCCTTGACAAGCTGCATGGCTTTCTGCGGTGAGGTGAAAAAAGCACCATGCAGGATATACAATTGTTTAAATCAGTCAAGTCAGAGCTTTTTTAAATGGCATTTTAATGAGAAACGTAGTAAAATTTTACCCCACAACTGATCACCTTAGTATGGTGCCTATTAACGGAAGTGAGCACACTAGTTTGGTTCTTGTTAATGCTTCCCAGTTAATGCCTTCAGGGCTACTAGGAATGGTTAAAAAAGGGGTAGGTGCTCTATTTCGCAAATCCTAACGGTCAATTACTGGGATTTAGACCTTGATTCCAAGGTTTGGCTGTGGTTGAATAGTTAAAGTCAAACGGGATTGCTGTGTCCTTTAGTCAAGGGTAGAAATGTTTTATTGTTATTTACTCTGTCTGGCTGCTAAGGTTTTATTGTCATGGTGGAATACTACTCATACCACAATGCATTTTATTGACTCATTATGTCTGCAAGTAAAATTATACCCTGAACACACATTATAGATAGAGCAGGAAATTGCATTTGTTAAGGGTTTGTGAATTTCTGTGAGGGCTAGTTTCAAGTCTGATGCATTCACATTTCGCAGATATAGTGTTTGGGTACCTCAGAGTCTGTACATATTTAGTTTTATTTCCAGTCCTTGTGCTTCAAGGAGTATTATTATATAGCCACTTAATTTAGAAAGATGCATTTTAATGCTTGTTCTCTTTTCCTGGGTCAGAAATGGTCTTCAGTGGTGGAAGACGAACACGGCCATCCACAAACAAACGTGTTGGTTACCAGTGTGAACTGAGAGCCTATTTCTGACAATAAGTCCAAAATAAATGCAAAGAAACCGTTTGTAATATTAACTTATCCTATCTATTTGTGAAATTAATAACCGTCAATATTGCATTTACACTCCCAGATTAATGCACACTCCTTAATGCACAGATCCTTTCTCATACAGTATCAGATTTTGTTCCGTCCATTGCTATTATCACTGTCAATCTGATTAAATTGCACGTTGAAATAGTTATGATTCCAGAAACTCTGCAATGTGTAGTTAACAGCATGGAAAATGTATATTATCTACTGAAAGCGAGCAAAGATCACTGCCATGATCACACTCACGAGAGCATTTTAAAGCATCCGGCTATCACCAGCACTGCAGAATGACAGATATCGTCACATTAAATGATCGAATAAATATTTAGCCAGACAAAGATTCTTTTTAGCAGCTGTCAAAATATTTTCAATGCAGGAAAAACCACGTCTCTGTTGTTTTCAATTTTCTGTACTGCTTCCTGGTGAGTTGCAACCCAATCAGATTGCAAGATTTGAATGAAAGTTGATTTCAGCATGCACACCGAAAACAACACCGGTTTGTCTTCTCGTCACTGCTCTCTTCCATTTATTGGATGACTTGCTTGTTTTTTAATCGTTCTGTGAAGTTGATGACCACAATCAATGCAGTGCTATTTGGAGTCTTGGAATGAATTGATATGCTGCTGAAGTCAACCTGAAGACATTTAAAAGCCTACCTGCTTCACCAACAGCACTGACTCATATGTGGTTTTAGCCCTTAACTTTTGTCTGTACTTCAACACTTCAGCTTGTTTTCTTCCTCAGTAAGAAAATACTTTTATGATTTTATTCATGCAGGTTCTTGAGATGCAAAGTGAAACCCAAATCTTTTAGCCATGCAAGCACCCAAGAATGCATGTTTATGTACAGTATACTGCACACTTACAATATATTGTCCAAGCATTCATGTCTGTGTTTGTGTACTTGGATAGAGTATGGTTGTGGCCTGTGTCCATAGAGTGGTCCAGGTATGATGTCAGAACCCGGAAGGCTAAAAGATTTTCCTTGACTTTTATTTGTATAATTGGGTTTAATAATGTTTTTTTTTTTTTTGATTTGTGTAAAATAAAGCCTGTAGTTAACTTAACTTGACAATACTTTGATGTTTTGTTCTACAATGTAAATTACACACACCCATAGCGAAAACGCAGATTTTGAAGCAGCTATGTTGATTTTTGAAAACGTACATTTTTAATGAGTAACCAGATAAGACAGCTTGGGGTGTAAGGTGTGCAGTGTACGTTATAAAACGAAATGTCAAATTATGTTTACCACAGGCTTTATTTTACACCTAAATTGAAAAACCCCATTATAAAACCTTTTATAGAAATCTCAAAGGAACCAGTGGGGAATTAGACTTCTGGGTTCGGACCTCATACCTGAACCTCTCTATTGTAAAATGTTCTTGCTTTGTTTGTTTGTTTTTTGATTTCGGTGTCTGTAACACTGTACAATACATTTCGTGAACATTGTTGCTTAATGATAACCAACGCGATAACCAACGCAATAACTAATGATATGCTTTTTTTTTTAAAGCACTCAGCAATATAGGTTAATGCTAATTTATCAATGTTATTTTTATTCATCATGTTTGTTCATAATACCTAATATACTAATGGTTTTTATACCGTACAAACCATATTTACTCTCCCCCTACACTACCCCTACCCCTAAACCTACCCATCACAGAAAACTGCACATTTTTACTTTCTCCCCAAAAAAAACTCATTCTGTATGATTTATAAGCCTTTTGAAAAATGTCATTATACACATTTGTGTCCTGATATGTCTCTCTCTCACACACACACACTCACACACACACACACACACACACACACACACACACACACACACACACACACACACACACACACACACACACACACACACACACACACACACACACACACACACACACACACACACACACACACACACACACAGACAGACAGAATACTTTTATTCAGCAAGGATGCATTAAATTTATCAAAAATGTCAGTAAAGACTTATGTTGGATTCATCAAATCTTGAAAAAATGTATCATGGTTTCCACAAAAATATTAAGCAGAACAACTATTTTCAATGTTGATGATAATAGTAAATGTTTCTTGAGCATCAAATCCTCATATCAGAATGATTTCTGGAGGATCATGAGACACTGAAGACTGGAGTAATGATGCTGAAAATTCAGCTTTGATCACAGGAATAAATTACGTTTGAAAATATATAAATTTTTTTGTAATATTTCACAATACTGCTGTTTTTACTATATTTTTATTTAAAAATACAGCCTTGGTGAGCATAAGACACATACAGACCACAAACCTTTGAATAGTATAGAGTTTTTTTTTTTTTATTATTATTATTATTATTATTATTTTTTATTTTATTTTTATAAATGTTACCAATGTATTGTTGAAATGAATGCTGTTGCTCATTGCTTGATCTTGATACCTATTCTGTTCAATTGACTTACATAAGCTGAGCTCTACCTTTTGTGTCTGCTTGTCAATAGAAGTGTCCTTTTCCCCCAAAGCCATCAACATAAAATTGTCACAACATGTAGTTATTTATGGTGGCTATTGACTAGTTTCTCATCACGTTTCTCATCACTTCACCCATTCGTCTGCAGTGAATGTTGAACAAGTACACAAGTACAAACGGCACTAGTGTCAAGGCTCACGCTCGAGTGAGGGCCTCAAGCAGCTGTAATTGCAAGCAGAGCCGCTCTTGACTATGTACCGAGACGATTTTCACAGAGCGGGACGTGGCTCGTTGGAATTCAACAGAGTGCACTGTTTGTTGAAAAGCGCAGAGGAGAGGGTCATCGCTCGCTGTTTCAAGTTGGCATCTGGGGAATTTCTACCGAAGCCCCCTAAGCTGGACGTTTTCCGTGACCCATGGTGCCTTGGCACTGCTGAAATGCATTTGAAAACATGCCTTGAAAGTGAGCAAAGATCCAGGGTCAGTTTTTCCCCCTGTTTTGAATTGCGAGTTTGAGAAAGCACAGCTGGGAAATGGCAGGCTGAAGTGTTGCTCCATGGGGGCAGGGTACTTGAGAAGCAGATGTTAATGCGGTGGTTTTGGATGATGGGGGTCTGAAGAGAGCTTTTCTTGATCCTGAATCTCTCGTTTTTGCAGGATGACATGTTCGGGAAAATGGGCTACGGTGTATTTTAGCATGTCCTGTGATGAATGATGAATGAGAGTGAACCACCATGTCCAAAACAACCTGAGAACTTGGTGTTTCTTTGACATTCATTGGTTCCCATGCAGTAGGTGTCGATTTACACCTTTGTGTGTGAACACAGTGGTCCCATATGGCAAACTCTCCAACAGTACCACCTTTTTGCATGTCTAACCCTTTCTATTCATCTTTTACTTTGGTAAAGACACATAATTTAATTCAATAAAATATATATATATATATATATATATATATATATATATATATATATATATATATATATATATATATATATATATATATATATATATATATATATATATATATATATATATATATATACATATACATATACATATACACATACACATACACATACATACACATACACATACACATACACATACACATACACATATACATATACATATACATATATATATAGGATGCACAGTATATTGAGACCATTTCAGTTATTGGGGATATTGAAGATTTTAAGTTTATCCGCATTGGCCAATTTTACATTAAGATTACCATTGCCGCTACCATATTTAAAACATAATTTAATAACACTCTTAAATGTAACAAATCTCATAATATCTATTTTTCATACTGCACACTGCCTAAATTCAGTTGTAGCTTTTAAAATTTGAGATTTGAGTTTTTAGCTTTAATTTATTTAGACAATTTATGATGTAGGAAAAGAGCCACAGTTTCTTCCCCAATTGCAGGGGAAGAATTCCTTTTTTATTACAGATATTTTGCACCAATTTTCCAAGAAGTGACAATTTAGTTCTCTTGAACACATGGAATAGAAAATTTTGAATTTTAATATCTACCGTTTATCAGTTATTGGCAATAACATGAAAATAATCGTTGTCTTATTGGCCAGAAATGTAATATTGGTACATCCAAAATGTAAGTACGCAGTGCATTTAGACAGTATGTTTAGTATATGTAGACCAAACCTTCTTCCAAACTAGCTAGGTTTACATCCAAATTTGCGAATTTAAATTATGCGCAAAATTGAAATTTCCATTCCACGTGTTCAAGAGAACTAAATCGTCACTTCTTGAGAAATTGGCGCAAAATATCTATAATAAAAATGGACGTTTCTGCGATCAGGGAAGAACCTGTGGCTCTTTTTCCTGTCATGAAACACATTAAACGCTGTCATGTTATCTTACGTTCAGATGCTGGTGTTTGTGAACGATCACGTGAGACGCATCTGGGAGGGAATTAAACCAAATCGTTCTGATGACAGGCTTTTCAGAATGATCAAACCAACATTTGAGATGCTGTGTGATGAAACTGGTCCACTAGTTTGTTCAGTTGTCCAATCACATCTGCAAAATGTGCATAAAAATGGATAATGGATGAAACCTAGCTAATGATACCTGGACAGGCATCACTTTATACAGCTATAGTTTTTTCTAGGTTTGCAGGTTGGCAGGTGGTCTTAAGCTGATAGTAAGCACTTATTGTGGTTGGATGACCATATGAGAGCTCTGTGTTGAACTGCTGAAGACTCACCTCCTCAAATGCTTGGTTTCATTCATTGTACTAGTTTCCAAACCTTCCTAATGAGGTTTAACCTTCCTTTTAAAGCAGCAGTGCACTGCCAAATCATATTCTCATGGCACCTGCTAAAACTAATATATTTGATTGGAAAAAGCATCTAACAATGCTCAAATGCTGGCTAATGATATTAGAGATTTCCTGTAGTAATAAAGAGGTAAGGTCAATTCAAACACTGTCTGGCGGTCAGTGCAGGTCGCCATTTCGTTAAGAGTAGCGGTAGGGTCTTACCAAGAGTTTGTCTGCTGTCAATATTGTGCTTGAGTCTGGGACCAATTATGGACCGACCCATTTCACATCACAAATGATTTGTTATTCCAGGTCAGCCAGCACTCAAATAAAAAGGAATGGGAGGATTTTATGAGTCTTGAGTCACAGCAAGGGCACTGCAATTGCAAGCTACCGTCTCCTTTTTAATGAGGCTGCGGCCACCTCAATGGTTCTGGTCCTTCTTGTTGAGCAATTTAGAAGATTCAGGAATACAACAGTTAGCTGTTGTGACAACTTAATGCTACATTTGACGTACTTAAGCTACTGGGTTGATTAGCTCTGAATGCAACACAGCAGCCTCAGTAGTCCAGCAATCTGTGAAGCATGGTGACCTACTGACATAGGCAGGTGATTATCTAAACTGTGGAGCTGTGGAACATATTTTGCAGGTCCTCATTAAGCTTGCCCTTTTAGTGTTTTTTTTTTTTTTTTTACTATTGGCTGTCAATAGATTTTAATCATGGTATGTGCCTCTACTGTCTCGTTTAATTAAATGTGAAAAAGCAAGAATGCAATAGACAATTTTTTGGTGGGAACGAATTTCATTGGTTTGCTGTCTGAACACATGCAATATAATATTAATTAAAAATATTGCATTTAAAAAAAAAAATATATATTCTAAATAATAATATAATATTTACATGCATTAGTAACACAACTTCTTTTGTGTTTGGCTGCACTGATTTGATTTTCAACAGTAAATCCCTGTTAATATTTTCTGGGTTACATTTATATTTTATCAGCATGAAAGGGGATTTATGGCTTGAGCACTGTAGTTTTGGCCTTGGTTGAACCCTGTGCAGGTGGTCCGCTGTAAAGGGGGATTGTTTATGCTGCAGGTATATCGTTTTGTGGAATCTTTAGGTCAGATATGAGATTGTAATCTGAGACCGAGTAAAATTCTCTTCCCACAAGCCTTTAGTGTTACTATGCCTGGATATTGTGGAGAAATGCACTACGAGTCAGTAGTGTTTGATTTTATGCATTAAAGGGATGGTTAACCCAAAAATGCAAAAATTGTCATTTACTCACCCTCATGTCACACCAAGGTTTGGTGTGAGACTTTTTTTTTAAACTTCAAAACACAAATGAATAGCCTTAGATTTCTGTCCCTCCATTGACCGCTACGCAACTACCACTTTGATGCTTCAAAAAGTTCATAAAGCTTGTGCTGTGTAACACAAGAATGAACCTCATTGGTTCTTGCTGAAGCTCAAACGTGATGCGTAACATGAGAATGAACCTCATTGGTTCTTGCTGAAGCTCAAACGTGATGCGTAACACGAGAATGAACCTCATTGGTTCTTGCTGAAGCTCAAACGTGATGCGTAACATGAGAATGAACCTCATTGGTTCTTGCTGAAGCTCAAACGTGCTGTGTAACACAAGAATGAACCTCATTGGTTCTTGCTGAAGCTCAAACGTGATGCGTAACATGAGAATGAACCTCATTGGTTCTTGCATATCAAGCGAACATGCTTGAGCTTCCGTTTGCTATAACTGATGTGTGCATTGATGAACATTCATATGTGCATAAAAGCCTAAATTCAATCTGTTCTTCTACATTTTAAAAAAGTGATCGAGTCTCTTTAGAAAATTTGGACTAAATCGCTTAATTCATATAGATTAGTTTTATGATCTATTTATTAAAGTGGTAGATGTGTAGCTGTCAATGGAGGGACAAAATCTCATTAAAATTTCAAATTAAGATTTCATTAAAAATCTTAATTTGTGTTTCGAAGATGAACAAAAGTCTTACAGGTTTAGAACGACACGAGGGTGCGCGATGACAGAATTTAATTTTTGGGTGAACTATATTAAAGGATTTTTTTTAAGCAAGGTAATCTGGATTAAATCTGTTAGTTTAGGCAGACTAACTATGCTGTGGTTTGGAATGTCTTTCCTTTCCTTTTTTTTTTTTTTTCCGTATAATTTGGCTCAGTGTCTTCCGGCTGCCCCTCGTTATGACCCAGTCTCAGGAAAAGGGCAAATGCATTCTGACTGGCATTGTTTTATAATTGCCATTTTTTGTGTGTGTGTGTGTGTGTGTGTGTGTGTGTGTGTGTGTGTGTGCGCGCGCGCAAAGGGTGAGGGGGGCCGGTGGGTGCTCTTCTTGGTTTTTTTTTTTTTCAATAAAAGTGTGCAGTTCATTCTCTGATCTGGTTCTGCTGTAGCTGTTGGCTGAGTTCCTCATGGAGGTCAATGAGTGTATTGTGCACTTCACTCGTACAGTCTGTCTACCCCCAATCCCCAGTGTAAAATGACCTTTTCATCTTAAGCAAAAGATCTAGAGCTGAGATAACAACCAGACAGATTTCAAGTTCAGTTCAGTTCTGTTGTCTTTTGAGTTGAGGTGGATTTACTTTAACATACATTCTCACCTTTTTCTAAACTTACAAGTTATTCAGCAGGTAGTGTATGAAGTTTCCTAAGGATAAGTTTGGCAGATAACGGGTTTCCATGAGATTTGAAGAGCTCTACTGATTTCCAGGTTGGAAAAAGTTGACCCACAACGAGTCCATAGACATTTATTTTTATCAACCTCAAGGTTTTAGGTAAAAAAAAAAAAACGATATCTTGGGTCCTGCCTGTCAAAATTTGGAACTGGTCCCGATTTTCTTTAGTTTTAACATGTAAACATTAACATCCACCTAAATTAAATACATTTAATTATGTTCAAAAATATTTCCATTTCAAATAAATGCTGTTCTTTTGACCTTTCTTTTCACTAAAGTTTTAAAGAATCCCAAAAAAATACATCTCAGTTGTGCAGCTTGTCTGTGTGTGTCTGTGTGTGTATATTTGAAAAAAAAATCAACATTTTCTTGAGCAGCAAATCATCATATCTGAATGATTTCTGAAGGATCATGTGACACTGAAGACTGGAGGAATGATGCTGAAAATTCGGCTTTGATCACAGGAATGGATTACATTTAAAAAAATTATAAATTCTGATAATTTCACAATATTACAGTTCTTACTGTTCTGTATCTTACTGACCCCAAACTTTTGGTGTGTGTGTGTGTGTAATAAATATAAACAACATAAGAATATACGTTTATATATTCTTATTATATAGAAATCTATTGAAGTGTTCCTCCAGTGATGCTCATTCTCATCAGTTCAAGATGAATTTAATCACATCTTGCTCTGGCAGGAAACACATGCCTAATATGCCTATTTGACTCATATAATGTTGCTTAAATAATGATGCTGTTGGAATTGGCTAGTATGTAACCTCCCACTGCTTGATAAAGTAATGAAACTAAAGTAATGATAAAGTAAAATGTCAGTGTCTTGCCTGTTACTGCTCATCTAATTAAATTATTGGTGATCAAGTAAAGATCATTATTAAATCCTTGCTCTAAATGCTGTAAAAATGTTGTTCATTGTTATTTCCATTATATCTAATGCTTTGCAATATTTACAATAAAGTTTAACTTGTTAATGTTTTTTTTAAGCACAAATATTAAGCTACATGCATAAATAAGTGAATTAGTAAAATTTTTTTATTTAATTTTTGAAATACAGCACAATGCATGTCATGTCAACTTTCCGCAACTTTTCACGTCAAATGGCAGCCTAGCCCATTTCTATAATGACCAAATTATATAAAAGCATATCATTTAATAAGTGTCCTGGGTAATTTACATTAAGTTCATTGTGGAGTTCATAGTTGGTGTGATTTGTTGCCTGAGTAGAAGCTCCTGGCTGTGTGTGTGTGTGTGTGTGACATTTTAGCCCATGACATGCAATTTTGCATGGCTAGTGTGGACTACTGATGCGTTTGTGTAAGAAAAATATCCATATTTAAAACTTTACAAACTGTAGTCTCTAACTTCCGCTAACTGTTGTACGTGCATTCACAAGTGACTGGCATTCCAGTGTATGACGTAGGACTCTCCGGTGGGAATATGCTAGTTCTTGAGAGAACCAAGTTTTGTTTTGCTCTATCCTCTGCGCTTCCGTGTTCGGCACCGGAACTTACGCTACGGCTGCGTCCTACATCATACGCTGGAACGCCAGTCTCTCGTGATTACGCGTATGACAGTTGGCGGAAGTTCAAGATTATAATATAACTCCAACATATATGAATATGAATATAAGAATGTCATATACACCTAGGATGGCTTGAGGGTGAGCAAATCATGGGCTAATTTTAATTTTTGGGTGAACTATCCCTTTTAAGATCTGCCACTAACAAAAGCTTGTGATTCTTATACTCTTGACCTCAACATCACGAAGCTTCCAACAACTCTTTCAGTCTTTAAAGCATTTTCCCTAAAAGTTTGAGTTATAATAGTTTGCTAGAGTGCAGAAGAGTTTACCTGTTCGGCTGATGGCGTTTCATGTCCCAGACAACCTCTGTAGTCCCGTTTAGCCACTTTTTAGCAATAGAGATGCACCAATTGCAATTTTATTGGCCCATTTTATTTTCCTTTATTTAATTTTTTTTTCTTTAAGTGTGACCTTTCGATACTGATTTTTGCCTTTTACGATGTTCTTTCTAAGAACTATAATTGACAGAATATACAAAGCAAAAATCTACTTTTCTTCAATGCTAAATTTTATTGTCGTAAAAAGACCGTAATAAAATAAGAACAAATAAACAGCAGACAACAGCACAAATAAATGCAATAGAATAAAGAGAGACATGAAATGGTAAGAAATACTACAGAAATTAATGTAATCAAATGTGAAATTCTTCATTGCTTAAATTAAATAGAAATGAATGAAATTACAACAGTCATTCAGACGAGCAGAGAGTGAGACAACAGCAGGAATATTAGGCTGCTGTCACTTTAAGAGCTTATGCAAAGATCTAATACACTGTTACACAACATGCCTTATCTTTCTTAACTATTTAACGTTCCAAAACTGACTGCATTTAGCTGAATACTTGCTAAGATGGGCATTTTGACTGTTTAAGCTCAGTAAGCCACTCATTTTGGTACTTGCATGAATCACTAGCTGTTTGAGAGGTGTCTTTATATGAAACCTGCGGGAATTAATACAATTATGCACAACACTTGAGGTTGACTATTTAAGCAGCGTGAATGAGACGAGTGAGGGGAGATGTGTGTGTGTCACGCCATTATCAGAGAGAAGAGCAATGTGCAGCTGACGTTATTGCATGATGTACTGCTGGCAAAAAATACAGACCATCCTGGGCCAAACATGCGGAAAATCGTCTGATTCTGGTCCCTAGCCAGTCGATCGGTGCATCTCTAGTTAGCAACTGCCTTTTACAAGACAAGTAAAAGCTTTAAAAAATCATTTACTGATGTATTTTATTTTGCAGAATAAAACTTGAAAATATCTTGAGTTTGTGTTCACCGCAGACCTTATTTCAAGTCAAAAACCCATTGACTTCAGGACGATGGACTCCATTTCCAGTGGCAGTGTTTGGAAAGCACATCATGGCCACATTACATGTTGAATCTCCAAAATACAGTAAGTGTGCCTGTCTGAGTAACTGCAAAAGGCAAAAAACAGAAGCCTTCAGCAAGAGCATACACCGCTTGGGTTTGGAGCGCTTGTTAAAGTGTTTTGAATACCTAAGAAATCACACAGGAGAGAAAGAGAAAGCAGCTTATAAACAAAACATCCCATAATAGTTTTCTCTGCCAGTGGCTTCTCGGGATCAAATGAATGCACCATCCTAAATGGACCCTTTCGAGGGACGGTAACTTAATGTGACCTGGCACGGCAATCAATCTCTGTAATATTTGTTTAGCGGATGCTGTTTTGGGATCCGACAACCTTAGGCTCGAGGTCAGTCATCTAGCCATTAAAGTCGTCCCATAGTATGTAACCTTAGCATGCCGATTGCTATGAGCTTTGTCAGTAGGTGCATGTTTCCTTCGAGAGCAACGCCGAGAAAATAACGAGAGCATCTTGAGTTTTTCACTGCCTGTTTGAAGGAGTTCCATGTTGGTTCATCGAGAAAGACTTCAAGGCTACGTTTTAAGTCAATATCTGTGTGTACTGCCATGCAACATTTTTGACATCTTTTGAACTATCTATTAAAAATGTATCTGTGCTGCCTAAAATTGTTGTGGAAACAGTTTTCATAATTTTTTGGAATAACAAATCAGCAACATTTTTGAGAGTTTGAGGTTAATTGTCAAACAAAAACATTTTATGAGTACATTATGGGAACACGAGTTCCTCTTATTTCACGTTATCTGCAGGTGTCCTTGTATCCAATAACGCTCAACAGTACATGTTGACTAATTGGTGATGCTGTTAAGAAGCTCTTTTGGGATTTGGAGAATGAGACAAACAAGTGTTCCCATGGGGTGTCACCTGACCTAAACTACTGGGTGTTTATCCTGAGATGTCTAATTGGGACCAAGCCTGATGTTTTGTCTTTTGTAACGTGTGTGTGTGTGTGTGTGTGTGTGTGTGTGTGTGTGTGTGTGTGTGTGTGTGTGTGTGTGTGTGTGTGTGTGTGTGTGTGTGTGTGTGTGTGTGTGTGTGTGTGTGTGTGTGTGTGTGTGTGTGTGTGTGTGCGCGTGTGTGTGTGTGGAAGAGAGAGATAAAAAGTCTGAGATGTGTCTGTGGATGAATAGCAATGCATGGCTGTAAAACAAAAATGTCGACGCAGATAATTTATTCACTGTGGAGGTTTGGTGTTCTGAGATTATGATGATGAATGATTTGTGTAAGCAAAACTAAATGCGCTTTGGAGCAGTTTGTTTTTATAAGTAGTGTCTCTTGATGAAGGCCATAAATTAAAATAACAAGATTGAAGTGCATTGCTTTTATGTTGCACATAGGATTTGGCCATAAAGACAGATAAATAATGCAGTTAATCGGGGGAAGATGTCACACACGTTCCAGGTCATTTAAACTGCAAGTCTAAACGCTAATAAGTTCCCATGAGAGGCCATGAACCTTTATAGAACGCCTCCCTGAGACATGGTGGAGATGTGGAGTTCACTGCAACTTTTCACCATATATTTTTACTTGCAATGAAGGTTATGGTTTACAAAGTTTACAAATGGTTCATTTGTATAAAGACAATTGGTTTAAACTTGCTTGTGTGTGTGTGTGTGTGTGTGTATATATATGGCTGTGTATGTGTGTGTATATATATATGTATATATATATGTGTATATATGTGTATATATATGTATATATGTGTATATGTATATATATATATATATATTCCATTATATATATTCCATTATATATATTCCATTATATATTTGTTTATTTATTTGTTTATTTATTTGTGAAGAATCATGTGACATTGAAGATGGCAGCTCAACATTCAGCAGCAATCTTACTGTATTTACTGTATTTTATATCAAATAAATGCAGCCTTGATGAGCTTAAAGGAATAGTTCACCCAAAAATGAAAATGTTGTCATTTACTCACCCTCACCTCAAGTTATTCCAACCCTGTATGTGTTTCTTTCTTCTGCTGAACACAAAAGATGATATTTTGAAGAATGTTGGTAACACGAGAGTTGACGGTAGCCATTGATGTCCATAGTAGGAATAATATTTGTGTGTGTACGTGTAATGGGTAACACTTTATATGACTGTGTCCTTGTTACATAATGACTGTTACATATGTTACATGTATTTACCATAGTAATAACAGTAAATTATGACTCATGTAATGTAGCTTGAATAATAACAATGCTTGATTTGAGTATGTAACCTCCCATTGCTTTCACACCTCAGATTTGAAAGTCTCAAGAAATAGGTGTGTAAAGCTTTGGAAAAGTGGGAGTGTATGGCGTGGGAAGAGGGGAGACCACAACCAATAAAGCACTGACCTACAATGCATTCATATAGACAAACGAATATTAAAATATGAGCGAATAAAATTTATTTTTGGCTATGAGCTGTAAAGGCTCCGTCCTCCTCTTCAGGGAAGCAGCAGCTAATTTGCATTTAAAGAGACATGTACAAAACCAGCATGTTTTTCCTTCCACTCAAAAATGCATTTACAACATGGTATAATAAATTGTTTGTGTGGTATTTTGAGATGAAATTTCACAGACACAATTCTGGGGACACCGGAGTATTATATTTAAAAAAAAAATAGTTCTGTCCTATGTGTTCTGTGCTAGATTAACTGAGACTTGTTATAGCACTTGCATATTGTTGCCCTTGACTGTTTTTAGTTGCTTCTATTGCTCTCATTTGCAAGTCGCTTTGGATAAAAGCATCTGCTAAATGATTAAATGTGAATGTAAATAATAGGTCCCCTTTAACATCACAAACATTTTTATGGGGTTTCTTAATAAATCAAGTACATTACATTATTTGCTTTTAACAACAGGCACTCAAGCTATATTATGACTAAAGCGGTGATGTTGCATGTTGTGCATAACACCCTATAACCATGATTATATTCACAATATAGCACACCTATTTGTCCCTTATTGCTTAAAGTATTGGTTATTTTCATGCTAAAATTAAACTAACAGTCTCTCTTTCTCTCTCTTGCAGTGTGCAAGGATCCACCATATAAAGTTGAGGAGTCTGGATACGCTGGATTTATCTTGCCTATTGAAGTTTACTTTAAAAATAAGGTACTGTCTGGTTGGTTGTGAATTATTATCTGAATAAACAAGTGTATTTGATCTGCGACATCAAATTAAACCAATCCAAACAGCATTGTGATTGTACATTGGGTAAATGTAATATTCTTATCACTTTACACCAGGAAGAACCAAAAAAAGTGCGCTTTGACTACGATTTGTTCCTGCACTTGGAGGGCCACCCACCTGTCAATCATCTCCGCTGTGAAAAGCTCACGTTCAACAACCCAACTGAGGAATTTCGTAGGAAGCTGCTCAAGGCTGGAGGGGTACGTGGCTAACCTCTGGGATCAAGATAGGCGGGTCTTTTTTTAGTCATGTGACTTCCATTTATCAGTTCCTAAGAAAATGTGCATCTTGGTTAAAGAGAGAAAAAACTTGAGAAAATATTTGTATTTTGTCACCGTTCACAATTAGCCTCCCAAATCATTTGTTGCAATTCTTCAAATCTCAAAAGGTGTTCATGCAGGGGAAATGACTAGTTAGCCCCATGTGGCATTACAAATATGTGCACTCCGTTCACAGGTGGAAAAATGCAAGGATATTCCTTGCTGCTTGTCTGTGCTAGCACTAGCAAACAGTCTTCCTGAGATGAAGGCCAATGTCAGGCAATCGGTCCTAATGGAATTACTGTTCCCATCAACCAAGACAATAAGTAACTTTACAAGATTTGATTGGGCTAGTCTTGACATGACCATCTATCACTACAGGAAACTTGAGTTGTGTTTGGGCCCGTTCCAAAGGGATCCACATGCTTTTTATGAATCAACTGGCTTATATTTATTCGTTTTGTTGATCTTGGACACATTTTGAAGTTCCACCAGCACTCGAAAGCACATTAGCTTGGATTATCTATGAACTGGGACGGTTTTACCCTAAAGGCATATTTAAAGAAATGATTCTTGAGAGGGCCCTCTTTGTAGTTTTCGTTCTCCCTCTCTTGCCTCATTCCAGTAATTCAAATGTTCTACTGCTGGGGGTATGACAACATCTCCTCTGGTGCTTGTCTGGCTTACAGATGAAGCATGGCAGGAATCGAAACAGTTTATTGGCAAAGGGCAGTTGCGCGGGAAGTTGTTTTAATTAAGAGAGCAATATCAATTCAGCAAGGTGGTGACTGAGAAAGGTCCTTTCCAATTTACCTGATTGTTTTGGCTGTTGAAAGGCATTTCGTCATTACATCAGGCTAGGAGTAAGCAAAGTGCTTTTTGCCAAAAGTGCGTTAGTGTGTGTGTGTGTGTGTGTGTGTGTGGTGTTTGTGTTGATTCATAGTCCATTTTTTCGACTGTAATGTATGTATTTTGTCCTTCGCAGCAAAGGGATCCTCACAAAAGATCTTCAGAAGACTCTAAAGTAAGGACAAACTCAATGTTCAGTTTGATTAACATAGGGCTGGGCGATATGGACTAAGTCATATCTCTCAATTGTTTGGCTGAATAGTGATTTATGAAATATATCTATATTTTCTACTTTTTTTCTCTCTCTCTATTTGGATAAAAAAAGCATTTTTTCTGTATTTATTTAAAAAAAAATGGTATATATTATATTTATTTATATATAATATAATATATTTTAATTTAAAAAAAATTCCCATCCTGCCCAGTGTTTTCTTACAAACAATCTTCATATTGAAGGCTATAAAAACAAATATAGTGAATGTAACCTAGCCTGACGTCATCATACTCAATTCTAGTCAGAATATGAGTCTGATACTGCTCCATTGGGCTATGATTATTGGGGCGTGTTTCATCCGAACCAGGAAAGACCTCAATTGGACCTACAACCAATCAGAGCAACGGAGTAAATGACGTATGTTGAGCGACGCATAGTAGTGGGATGTTCAGATAATTTTACAGACTTGTATCTTTGAATCTCGTTCAGCAAAATGAACAAATCTTTTTTTCAAGTAATGTTGTTCATTTCAGCAGAATATGATTAAAATGTCACATGTTAAATTCCCCAACACATCTAGTACTTATGCAAACGTTGACCACATTTGGAATAAAAAAGTAATTATAAGTTAATGCACCCAAGGCCAAACTTTAAGAAATGATTCATTAATTGCTTAGCTGGGTCTTCAGGCTATGCAGTGTGTTAGTTAACCTCACCTCTGAATCAGAGTCCTTCTTTCATCACTTCACATTTAATCACGTCTGTTCCCTGGAAAGATTAGTAACGTCACACCTCTCTTGTCTTTGGGTTTGAGTCGTTAGTTCCGTCATCAGTGTCTGATCTGGGCCGTGACAGCCTCATATGCAATGCATGCAGTCCCAAAAACAGAATTGATTAGTTCACCTCTTGAGTCATTCGTTCACCAACTCACAGCCCCATATAGGCTTTTTGTGTACATTTTGTCAGTAAAAAACTAAACATAACTGATTGTAGCATATGCTAACATTTTCAAAAGTATTACAATTCTATATTGTAAATTTTACTACAATAACTACTTTCTTTTTTAATTTTCAGCATAATTTTTCCAGTCTTCAGTGTCACATGATCCTTCAGAAATCATTCTGATATGAGGATCAATGTTGAAAACATTTGTGCTGCTTGACATTTTTTTTTTGTGGAAACCGGGATGCATTACTTTTCAGAATTTGTAGTTGAGTAGAAAGTTCAAAAGAACAGCTTTTATTTGAAATAAATATTTTGTAGAAATTGATTGAAATGGCAATCTTTTACTGTCCCTTTTGATCAATTTAATTCATCCTTGCTGAATAAAAGTATTAATTTCTTTCTTTCATTGTCTTTCATCTCTTAGGTAATGGTAATGCAGGAGGGCTCCACTTCTCTGTTCGGGCAGCATCTAAAGCTGCCCACATTACCCAGCAGCTCATTAACATTGACCTTCTCTGATGTGAAAAAGAGCAAATCTTTCCCAGGGTCAAAGGTGAGTGTGGGTCTCCAAGTTTGAGAGTCTGAACTTTGAGAAAACTTCGCATGATTCCCAGTTTCTCCAAGGAATCCTGCTTAATCCTGCATATTTGGCAAGTTGAAAGATGTTAGGGGCTATTTAAATCCAAGGATTTTAGAGATGTGGAACTTGGCTTAAGTCAAGCATTTCTTGGCTGCTGAGAAAGCACATGCGAACATTCCGATGGCATAAACGAACTCGCCAGGTGTCCCATTGCAACAGCGTTCTGCATGTGCGAAAAGATTCTTAGGTAATACTTTATTTTACAGTGTCTTTGTTACAGATGTAATAACTAAATTATGCATAATTACATGCAACTAAGCATAATCCTACCCTAACCCTAGAGTAAGTACATGTATTTAATTAATACTACTCAGTACTTAAATATATAATTACATTGTAACACCTTAAAATAAAGTGTAACATGTTTACAGTTATCCAACACTTTGTTAATCAGTCTAAAATAGTATTTTAATGAAGGAAAACAGTCATTATTTTTCAGATAAAGAATCTAATAGAATACCTTAGACACGTGCATCTATTAAACCACATTAGCCGTAATGCTAGTAAATCTTGCTTGACTACACACCGCCACGTTTCTTTCGATTAAGGTTTATTTTTAGTCTCCTGTGCAATATCAGTTAGCCGCTAAGCAGCTTGCTTTGTACGCTAGCTCTTACAGTGAAGTTGCGAGAGTCCCCCGAGCACATGGAAACAGTTCCCAATCCAAACAGGTCCTTACGTGTGATGGATTACTGACAGATCAGGGGTCGTTCGCAGCCAACCTCGCCTGCACTACTACACCGGTCGCTTTAGCAAAAACAAAAACGACAGTCTGCGCTTTGTTGTCCTTCTCCACTTCCTCCACTTAATTCGATGTTATGGTTGAAGATGTTTTTGAAGGTTGATTGATTGCCAACAATAATGGTTCCCTGAAAAGTCTGTTTTGACAGAGAAATGCAAAACTAGAGTTTTCATGGGGAAATATTGTAAGTGTTTTGGCACCTAGCTCTAATAGCACTAAGCGTTATGACCATGGTAGTTCAGATTTTAAATATAGAGAATAGAGGTATCTACCCCTTTGTTTGCTGCCAAAATGTACTGTAGCATGTCCATTATCAGGGTTTCTGAGGCTCTTAAAGAAAAATTAAGGCCTTAAAAAGGTCTTGAATCAGAGCAGAAAGTCTTAAATTCACAAAGTGCCATTAAATCGTGCATGCGCTGCATAAAATGTATATCTTCCTCAGTATTTCTGTTTTGTTTTCTCATACAAACATCTGAACATCCTAAAATAAAAAATTTACTTGAGATGCAAAACGATATGAAGTCTTATTTTTGGATTTAAGTTTGTGCTTAAAACAAGAACAAATGTGTCAATGAGGTATAAATAATAGTTTTTCCTTTTTGATTTTTGAACATAAACTTTTTGATTGACATCTTATATCAAAATAAGCAAAATTTATGGAAATAGAGTATTTAAATAAATCATGCAAGGTGATTTAGGTGAAACAAAGGTTTGCGCTCATCAATTTACTGGTGTTTGTGCCATTATTTACCAGCCAAAAAAAGCATGTTGTAAACCAGACACTGACTGGTAGGTTGCGTTGGTCATTATGGAAATGATCCGGCTGCGTCTGTGGTCACGCGCTGAATTTCAAACTCCCATCTGTGTTTTTTTTTAGGAATTGTGCTCTCACTCTAATTTGCCCTGTTTAGTAAATTTGGCCCTTTGTTTCTCCAATAAAAGTTTCATATTCTAGTAGTTGGGACTTGGGAGCAGAGATATTGAAGCCATGAATTAGAAACCCTGAATAGTTTTGTTAAAGGGGTGATGAATTGAGAACTCAGCTTTCCCTTGAGCCTTTATAAAAGTTCATTGTGATATAAGAATATCATGTAAGTTTCTGAGCTGAAAACATCTTTATCTCAGAATATGTCGACTATTGACGTCATAGAATGCAGAAACAGCGCCTCAACAGATAAATATGTACGCATGCTTCTGTAGCCCGCCCACCGACTTGTGGCGCTAAACGGATTGTGCTACTGAGCAATAAAGTTGCCGAAGATAGCAAGATGTTGTGCTGTGCCTGGTTGTGGAAGAACACAGTCGCTGCAGAAGCTTCCTTCGGATTCTAATATTAGGAATGAGTGGTTGAACTTTTTTTTTTTTTTGACGTTTGAGCTCACGTGGGGAAGACATTGCGTTTGTTCGCTTCATTTCACCCCAGAATCGATTGTAAACAAGACACAGGTCTGAGATTAAAACACAATGTTGTTCCTTCTATATTGGATCTGACAGGAATGGTGCAACACACTTATGTGAGTAAAACATGTTTGTTTTTTTTTAATATGTGATAGTATTACATTTACATTTATGCATTTGGCAGACACTTTTATCCAAAGCGACTTACATTTGCATTCAAGGTACACATTTTTACATTTTGTCAGTTCTTGCTTTCCCTGGGAATCGAACCCATGACCTTGACATTGCTAGCGCCATGCTCTTATTGTTTGAGCTACAGGAAAGCTATCGCAATGTATTGCATTGTATTGCATTGTTACAGATAGTTTTGATTGTGTACGTGTCTAACAGAACATACCTTAGCACGCTGTCAAAGGCTGGAGAATCCTTTATTTGTTGGTTCTTTATGATTCGGGATCAGAGTCTGATATGTATAGGCCAGGGCTCGCAAAGCCCAACGTCCCGGGGCTGACTTGCGTGTGTTCCAGACGGGCTACCAAAACGTAAGGCCGTCGGCAGGCCGGTGAATCTTAAATGGTGAAATAACATTCCTTTCTTGATGTGTGTTGTTCACTCTCTTGACTTTGATATTTGAAGGGTGTGTGTGTGTGTGTGGTTCACGCTTATATCCACCGATCGGGCAGGCCAAGTAATAAAAAAATAATATTCCAATCAGTCGCAGGTGGATGAGAGAGAAATCATTGTGTTTGTTTGATAAAGACGTTTTGTGAGCCCTGTGAGAGAATCATTCCGGTTGTCGCTATCAAAACAATCCCTCACGTGAACTGACAGGGGAACTGTAGCTCATTAAATATGCAAATCTTATCCAATCCTAGCCGTGGGCGTTTACTTCCAAGTCTACAGTGCGGCACGCCCATTAAAACCGAGCATTCAGGAGAGAGCCTCAAAACCAGTGTCGAAAATAGCCTTGATGTTTTTGAATGTAAAAACCACACGAAAGTCATAAGTTGACCTCAGGCAACAGTATAAAAAAAAGAAAAAAGCCAGTTCATGACACCTTTAAAGTATTTAGTATAGTAAAGCATTTATTCATTAAAGTTTTCTTACAAAAGGTCTTGAAAATGTCTTAAATTTACCTTCATAAAATCTGCAGAAACCCTGATTATAACTGAAGTCTAAATACACTTAACATAAACATTGCTGTCTTCTAACCATTTAAAATGACTTTTATGTAGTTTTAAAGCCAGTTTCAATGTGTTTGCAACCATTTCAAAAGGAGGGGAAAGGTTTTGTTTTTCTCTTAAAATATATAACAAAATAAGAGGTTTTAAAGCTAGTTCTATGCAGGTTTGAACACCCTATCTGTCTAGACTGCTTAACAACTTAACTGCATCAGTGACTTATTGACAGAGTTATCCTATCTTCAAGCTAACTAGCTCCTGTCATTAAAGTCAACGATAGGCTTGTTGCTTAGTCCGCAGGTTGCCTCACAGATAGCTCTGAGTTTGCCCTTCCCCCAGTGCTATTATTTTCCAGATCACTCTGAAAAATTGTTTATGGAAATGTTTCACACATAGGTTTGGTTGTTTGCTTGAGCAGACACATTATTTGTCGATTTTAATGATTGGAAAGTTCAATATTTGAATATCTATAGCAGTTGTTAATTTATTGTTCTTCATTTTACTAACAAACATTTTTTACCATGTGAATACCATGGCACATTATTAAGGAATTATGGTATAAACTACCGATCAAAATTTGTGGTCAGTAGGACTTATTGTTTTTGAAAGAAGTCTATTATGCTCTTCAAGGCTGAATTTGTTTGACAAAAATACAGTAAAGATAGTAATATTATTACAATTAAAGATAGTAATAAAACAGTAAAGAGAGTAATATTATTACAATCTAAAATATTTGTTTTCTATTTTAATTAGTTTTAAAATGTAATTTATTCCTGTGATGCAAAGCTGGATTTTTTTGCAGCCTTTACTCTGTTGTTTACTATTATCAATGTTGAAAACATTGGTTATGCTACTTTATTTTTTCAGGATTTGTTAACAAATAGAAAATCAAGTCTTGAGTCAGTGCTTTATACAATGCAGATTCTTTAACAGGAAAATAATGTTTCAATGATGCAAACAATCATTTTAAAAGAACAGCTTTTATTTGAAATAGTAAAGACATTTATAATGTTACAAAATATGTTTGTCACTTTTTAATGTGTACTTGCTAAATAAGTCATAATAAAATCGTACTGATCCCAAACTTTTGAATGGTATTAGTTTTTTTGTTATGATTGTCCCTTTGGACACAATTAAGTCTAAGATGAATTAATTAGTTTAGCAAAGCAATTGGCTATATCTTTCCTAATATTGTCATATTCTCATTATAGGACGGGTCCAAAAGCACCAGTGCTCTTACAACCACAAACAATATTAGCAGCAGCTCCCTCAAGCTCCACAAACCGTCTAAGGACCATAAGGACAAGCCTTCCAAAGACTCAAAGGAGTCCAAAAGTGCCTTCAGAGATTTCAGCAAGGACTCTGGAAAACTCTCTAAAGATTCCAAAAAACCCAAAGAGAATCAACCAATTCAGGAAGATCGCACCGTTCCCCAAATGGGATTTAAGGAGCCCAAGACCACGTCGAAGGATCAGCGGTCATCTGAGATTAGCTTCTCAAGCTTGGGACAAAGTAAACGGCGGCCTGTTTTGGACAGTGAAGGCCATGTTACCAAAAAACGGAAAAGCAGTTTTTCGGAGAGCTCGCAAAAGCAGCCAGCGTGTCCTACCTTGCTGCAGCACCCCCATTTGGATAAAAAAGTTTTGAAAGACAAACCGCAAATCCGGCAGAGTAGGTTACAAAACAATGAACTTTCAGAGAAGAGAAAACCGCCAGCGTTACCGCCCTTCCAGGATGTGTTGGACCCGAATGACTCGGACATGGACGACAACATGTTCACGAGATCAGACGTAAGTGAATTTCCAATCGTAATACTTGAACATAATATGAAAATAAGTCCCTCATTTCTCATAGTTGGTTTTGTAGTTTAAGCATTTGGTGAGCTTTATAATGACCTTTATGGAAAAAGTTTGCTAGCAACAAAATAACCAAAATGAGTGCTTCGTAATAATTGTTAAATGTAGGAATGTACAATTTACCGGTACCATTTATGTGAGTAATATTGGCTATTTATTGAAAATATTTATGATATTGTGCATCTCTAGCTCAATGCATATGGCCATTTTACAAGTACAGAAATCTAATCTTATGGGAAATACAATAGATTTCAGAGCCTAGTCTTGGTATGAGCTTTTGGTATGTTGTTGACTATTAGCAGAGACCTTTTCTGGGACGTGGGGTTCTCTGTAAACATCAAACAAAGAGGCTGAGACAGGCTCTCAGAGGGTTGAGATAATGGAGGTCTGGTGCGACAGGGGATCTTATAAACTTGGTGGGTGTCCAGGAGCTGAGGGACCATTTGTCTAGGTTGGGTGCAGGAAATCAGTGCTGTCCATTGCTAGACCTCTCTGCTTTTCAGGACAGGTAATCTGGTTGTTGGTCAAAGCCTACTTATGTAGGTTGTTGGGGTTTTGTTCAAAACAAAAGGGCTGATGTAGTACCAATTTAATTGTCATATCGAGGATCGTATGTTTCAGACTGAGTCGCTCCCAGACCACGAGGTGGGGCAGGTTGCAAAATTGTGCTGCTTGCTCAACTGGCAATTTCCTAGTCTGAATTTTGTCTTGATTTCATGCGTCACTTTTCCTGGACTGGAAAAATGTACTAGTTTGTATAGATCTATGCTAGAATGTTTTAAGCTTCGGCAGTGTCACCAGTGGCAAGGCTCATTTACCTTCAGCAAGAGAGCAGCTCATAAAACGGGGGCTGTTTTATTGGCTAGAAGGCGAGTGCAGCGATGAGATTTATGGTTTTATGACACCCGAGGAGAATGGGGAAAGGACACCATGAATAGCTAAGAGTTTTCCTTTAAACTCGCTCTTTAAAAAAAGAGGGAAGGAAAGAAACTTTGGTGTTTATGACAACTGACGGATACCAGGTGCTGCTTTCTTTGGGTCACCAGGTCTCTAAGGCCCTGGTGGCCCTGTTCTGATCAATGTTACCACTAACATTCACACAGTATATTTCTGTCTTTAGAAAGGCAGTAAAGGAGGGTTTTGCAAGAGGAAGTTGTAATTGCCTTTGCTTTTTTTTCCTAGAACCTTTTCTAGGCATGAACTGTAACAAACATTACTGAATAATGATCAAGACATGGATTTCCTAAATGGACAGTTTGACGGATAATTTATCTCATTTTTGCTGTCAGCACATCTCCTGTTAGTTCTATATCCTGCTACCTAGTAAGTTTCCCGTTTAGCATCTTATTCTAAAAATAACTGATTTCCCCATTTTCATACAATCCTTATAAAACTTTACCTTTACCATGGGTTTTCACAGTTATCTGCATGTAAACACACTGACTAATGGTTACCTTGTGTGTTTGTCATATTTCAAACTATTTTTAAACTACAGTGCACTGTAAAAAATAGTTTCAACTTAAAGTGTTTGTGCTGCCTTAATTTTAAGTTTAATCAACTTGAAGTGTGTGTGTGTGTGTGTGTGTGTGTGTGTGTGTGTGTGTGTGTGTGTGTGTGTGTGTGTGTGTGTGTGTGTGTGTGTGTGTGTGTGTGTGTGTGTGTGTGTGTGTGTGTGTGTGTGTGTGTGTGTGTGTGTGTGTGTGTGTGCCGATCAGGCATAACATTATGACCATAACATTATGTTCTCGGACTGCAGTGGTCAGTATCTATCAAAAATGGTCCAAGGAAGGAACAGTGGTGAACCGTAGACAGGGTCATGGGCGGCCAAGGCTCATTGATGCACGTGGGGAGCAAAGGCTGGCCTGTGTGGTCCAGTCAAACAGACGAGCTACTGTAGCTCAAATTGCTCAAGAAGTTAATGCTGGTTCTGATAGAAAGGTGTCAGAATACACAGTGCATCGCAGTTTGTTGTGTATGTGACCAGTCAGGGTGCCCATGCTGACTCCTGTCATACACCGAAAGCGCCAACAGTGGGCACGTGAGTATCAGAATAGTTTGCTGCAGTGTCTTAAACTTAAACATGTCTGCACAAGTGCGAAGGTGCGCATGGCAAAAACGACGTCATCGCGGTGTGAACGGTCATGCCCGTTGAGTGCGCAATACCCCATTTCATGTGGCGGTGAAATTTTCACAAAACTAAATGGAGAATAGAGAATATTAAAAGAGATTGATAAGAGATTGTTAATTTAGCTGCATACATGTTCTCATATCCATATATTTTGTTCTAATGTGACAAGTAATATCACATTAATAATCTCAAGGTGTACTGGTGTGTACCTTACTACTTCTCAACGCTGATTCCTGATGGCTTTATCCCTGTCGTTTCAAAGAAAAGTACAGTGGTAAGCGAATGGAGGATAAATGCCTCATCCATTTGGGGTTTCTCTGGAACCCTCCACCTCCCCCAGCTCCACCTGGCTAGATCTGGTCTGCCAAGACAAAATACATTAACATTGCCATATTCATTAACATTCTAAAACTATTCTGAGAGTTGTCATGTTTGAAATATAAATAAGATGGAAAAACATAAACTTAAAACAACGTAAACTGTTGCCTTGGCAGCTAAATGAAATAAATAAAGCTAAATTGAAATGTTGAAAAATAACATTTCTTAACACAAGATAAGTTTAAGTACATGTTAATGAAAGTTAAGTGTCATGTAACATGCAAATCGCATGTTATTATGTAGTGGCAATACCAGTATAGTTCCGCTCAGAGTAAAAGACTTGTGGGGGGTTGGCTGTAACCCAATCCTAAAATCTGTTTATATGACATCCTCCATAAGCGAAGAGCTTCACAAGCTTGAAGGGAATGGGACAATGGTCTTAAAGCAGAGCAGTTGCCAGTTTGAGAGCCATTGCAAGATTTATGGCACCACAGCAGAGGCGATGGTCGTAAAGCCACAGACCAGCTGTGTGGGCCTGCTAGTGACCACCTGCTTTGTGTGCTAAACTCATGTAGCTTATGTGTCTTTCATTTTTTGTGTGTGTGTTTATTGCAAAGCATTTAAAGTGTAAATACTGACTTATGAAGTATTAGGAGTCTTTACGAGCATCTTGACATTTATTTAATTGGTTAAAAAGGATTATTTTGACATCATAATTCAGAAATGTTTGATGACAACTATATATCAGGTGCTGACACGTGTCTGTTAACGGCATGTCGCTTAAGCAGCACATTTAGTCTTGTAACAGCAATTTAACGTGTGTGTGTGTGTGTGTGTGTGTGTGTGTGTGTGTGTGTGTGTGTGTGTGTGTGTGTGTGTGTGTGTGTGTGTGTGTGTGTGTGTGTGTGTGTGTGTGTTCAGAGCTTGACTGGTTTAGTGCATCGGTTTAGTTTGGTGGTCTGCATGTCACCGCAAACTGCAAACCGTGTCCATGTTGATGGAAGTTGCTTTTTCATTAGCTCTGAAAAAAAGTAATGTAGCATTTTACTGCATAGCCACAGCTCTGCCATTACTCAAGTTTGGGTGACAGCAAGGCTCTCTCTTTCTCTCTTCATGTTCTCGGGAGTCTGAACCTAAACACTCCAGATGATCTTCATACTTGAAGATCTACGAGCCTTTCCTCAATGAGTGATAACATCAGTTTTATTGTCTAAGGGGTGCAGGGCTTCTTCGTGGAGCTTTTACAAGAGTCTAGTTTGGGAAGAGGGGTGCGGCCCGTGCTTGATTTACAGCGTAGGACCCTGACCATGCGTTTGATGTCAGCTAGGCTCCCAGACGGACAAACAGGCAGTAAAATGCAGACTGAAGAAAAAAGAAGAGAAAAAACAGTGAGAACGAAGGGAAAGGAACTTCAAAGAAACAACTTTGTTCTTCCAGAGACTTGGCGAGGGGTTGAAGTTAAGTGTTTTTACCACCCTGCTTGCAGGACTTTTGGCAGCCCCTATTGTCAACTTGCTTCACGGGAGATTTTTAGCACCTGCCCCCTGCCAGCAACTCTCACTAGCACCACTGTCACCCCCAGTCGAGCGAGTGAGCCGTAACAGTTTTATAGTGCACAGCCTTCGATTCGTTGCAGTGTTTTTTGTAGGTTTAAGGCACAGCGAGGATGCCCGTGGTGACTAGTTTTAGCTGAGTACTGTGTGAGGAGACTGATGATCTGTAGTCATCAAACTTGTACACACTGGTCACAGACACGAAGATGTACCTTTCATTTGTCCTCCAACCCAGTCATCATGGTTTTTAAGCCATTTCAAGGTTGATTTTGATGTGACATAAAGCTGTGATATCTAAATTGCTCAGTTGTTTACTTGCTTTTTAATTAGCCTTCCCATTAACACCATCATTGTCTTCATTCAGGCCGATTTGCGAACGCTCATGAAAACAAGTGGCGGGATTTAACGTACGAACCAATCATAGCGTAATGAGGCATGTATTAATAATAATAATAATATTATTATATCTTTTTTTCAAAACAGTAATATTGTAAAATATTATTTCATTTTAAAATAACGTTTTCTAATTCAGTATATTTTATTAATCATTTCTGCATGTGATTCAAAGCTGAATTTTCAGCATCATTCCTCCAGTCTTCAGTGTCACATGATCCTTCAGAAATCATTCTAATATGAGGATTTGCTGCTTAAGAAACATTTCTTAACATTATACATTTTGAAAACCGTTGTGCTGCTCAATATTTTTCTGCAAACTAATAATTTTGAAGGATTCTTTGATGAATAGGAAGTTCACTACTGTCACTTTTGATTAATTTAATGCGTCCTTGCTGCTGAATAAAATATTATTTTATTTTTTCTACTTAAAATTCTTATTAACCCCAAACTTGCGTACATTACGTACATCCATACTAAAAAAACAGAAAATCAAAGTTTAAAAACAAAATATAAGTAATGCTAACTAGATCTGTCATTTAAAAAAAAATGTTTGCATCATTTGATTCTGTTCTTTTCCGGTTTATAAATAAAGGTGACTTGACTCTCTATGCTTTTCTATACTAGTCATCTAATTTGTGTTCTCCGAG
The DNA here is from genome assembly GCA_018749465.1 of Paracanthobrama guichenoti. Classification (NCBI taxonomy): domain Eukaryota; kingdom Metazoa; phylum Chordata; class Actinopteri; order Cypriniformes; family Gobionidae; genus Paracanthobrama; species Paracanthobrama guichenoti. The sequence continues at coordinate 3,309,591 of CM031949.1, read as the reverse complement.
TCCGTCTTGACTGAATAGACAACATTAGCCAACGTTTCCCAAGAGTATTCTAAAACATTTCTTAGCCATTAGCCATAATCACCGTGCTTGCCCTATTCTAAATCCCACAATCACTTCTTCCATTCGCTGAGGAGTTGAATGGCTTCTGCTTATACATTTTTGTTCAAGACACCCGATTCAGTTTCACCAAGTGCTCATCAGTGAAGAATGTAAACAAATTAATTCAGATTAACTTTAATAGCTTCTTTAGATTTCCTCTCGGGCCGCTCTCCAAGAGGAATTAGGTTAATAGTTTCGCATTGAACTTCCTTGCTGTTTTTTTCCTGAGCCCTCCGAATGTTTCTCCACCTCATGCACTTTCGGAAAGCTTGTAAAATGGGTATCCAGCTAGAGCACAAATTTAAACTTAACGTGAATACAGTTCAGAAAAACAGAGTGGACTTTAATGTAACTTTAAACCTCAAAACTTCAGCCAAGTGGAGAGTCAGGAAGGCAATTGTAACAGAGCGCCTTTCTTACTCTTTTATCCTCGGCCCCATTTTCAACAATAAGCCTGATTTGTGTTATACCTCCATTTGGTCGGGAAGTCTTTGTGGATTGCAGTTAATCAGTCCAATTCGCTCCACTTACAGCTCACATCTCTGTTGTACTGAATGTAATTTTACAAGAACATCATTACGCTCATTTTGCTTTGTGAGAACAGGCCGTTTTCAGAAGAGACTCTCTTTGCAAGGGTTTTCTTTGCAAGGACCACGTTAACCTTTTGTTGATGCTATATGAATAGTTTCTCTTTTTGTTTTTAAATGCCTGGAAAGCTGCATTGATGTACACCTTGATGAACACCTTTAATTGCAGACATTACCAGCAAAATTGGAATATCGCATAAAACATTTGTGAATAAAGCACCGTTTCCATCCCATGTGTTCAAGAGAACAAAATCTCCACTTCCTGGGAAACTGGCACAAAATATCTGTAATAATCTGGAAGTTGCTGCAATCGTGGAAGAAACGGTGGCTAGTTTTTCCTCCATCATGAATGACTTGGTCTCAGAGCGCGCAGACGAAACACAAACGCTGTCATGTTATCTTGCGTTCAGATGCTGGTGTTTTTGAACAATCATGTGAGATGCTTCTGGGAGGGAATTAAACCAAATCATTCTGATGACAGGCCAACATTTGAGATGCTGTGCAATGCGATTGGTCCACTGGTTAGTCCAGTTATCCAATTTACATCCACTGTTGAGGCAAAGTAGAGTTTTTGTGTGTGTGTGTGTGTGTGTGTGTGTGTGTGTGTGTGTGTGTGTGTGTGTGTGTGTGTGTGTGTGTGTGTGTGTGTGTGTGTGTGTGTGTGTGTGTGTGTGTGTGTGTGTGTGTGTGTGTGTGTGTGTGTGTGTGTGTGTGTGTGTGTGTGTTGTTGTTGTATCAAGGTATTTATTCGGTAAATGTATTTCCAACGTAGTTTATGCGCATGTTGTCTTATCAGATCAAAAATGTTGCCACGTCAATTGAGCACATGCTGTACGTTTTTCATGTGCACTTTTAGAATTTATGCGCATCTTGGCGTTTCCATTCGGCGTTTTTATGCAACATCCCAAAATGTGCATAAAAATAGGTGGATGGAAACATAGCTATTGTGAGAAGATGGGTCTCAAAGTCATAGTCACTGTTGAAAATGGTTTAAATGTGCAGAAGATGCTAGCAAACCAAAGAATGTGAGGAACCTGGAGGGACTTTAAAAAAAAAAAAAAACAGTGCTCTGGACAAATAAGGGACTCGTGAACTATTATCGCAATACCCAAATACAGCCGTTGATCATCCAGATAACAACTCACAATATTCAGATTCAAGGGTATGTAAACTTTCAAACCGGTTCATTTGTGTAAATTCAGTTATCATTTTGTCTTGTGGACTGTCAACATCTATTATGTGAAAGTCTTATTCAGGACAGTACTAAATAAAATAAAAATTTGGTAACACTTTATTTTACAGTGTTATTGTTACATATGTTACATGCTGTTACTATAGTAATAACTATAAATAATGCATAATTACATGCGACTAACCCTAAAGCAAACCAAACCCTAATCCTAACCATATATTATGTACATGTTGTTACATAATATTACTCTGTACTTAAATGTATATTTACAGTGTAACAAAGACACCTTAAAATAAAGTAAATAACATCTTGCATATTCTGCAAGGGTTATGTAAACAGCAGAACTGTACATCCTGAAAATCCTGTTTTGCTTTTAAAAATATGAAGCTAAAATTACACATTTGCAATTACTAAATTGCAAATTACGTTGAAAAAAAAAATCCATTTCAAAGAAAAATGTCAATCTAAAATTTCGTGAATGCATCTAATTTAGTTTTGAGTGTAGTTTAATGCAACATAAATTTTGTGATTTAAAGTTGGCATGAAACGAAAGTTGCGATTAGTCTTTTCTTCCCTGTTGTGACGTGCATCCGAGTGATTGATTTATTTTGGGAATTGATTGGATCGTAGGTTGGGCGTTGCTAACTAAATAGAGGCAGATCTGAATGTCAGTTGTGGAGGATATTTAGTCCCACCCCGAGACACACAGGTTAATGTTGTTAGTTTAAAGATTAAGAGGGCACATGCATTTTAGGCTACGTCTACATTAATCCGGATACACAGCGTTTTCCTTTCAAAATGCTTTCCGTCCACACTAGCATTTTCCAAAGCTAAATTCACCTTAATGCGCATGCATAAAACTGCATAAAAGCTCACTGAGATGATACGGTCAGAACAGACATAATGAAGTTCTTATGCTATTCTTCTGGCAGAATCATTTTATTTAGCAAAAAAATATCTCCCCATTCACTAATGCGTCCAGGCCGCGCTCACTCACCATTATATGTTTGGTCATTGTGATTTCATTTTTCTGTCATCTTTGCAGGACTGCAATATGAAGACATCTTTAGCAACAGTGTGAAAGTGAATGGCACATAACAGGCGCAATAGTGTATATAGTATAATAGCATAAACATACATACCTACCTATTGGTTCAATACACGTGTGTGTGTGTGTGTGTGTATATATATATAAAATATTTATATAAAAATTATTTCTTGGTAACTTTTAATAAATCTTTTACAAGTATTAACCGTTCATACAGCACATAAGCACAAGATGTGAGTGGTTACATTTTAATGGTATTTTCAGTAAACATGGCACATGTGTCTCTAAAAGCAAATAGAGGCCCTTTTAAAAACACGTCTGCTCTTTTACCTCTGTAGGATCCAATCAATCACAGTCCCATTGTTCTGAGAGGCTTCGGTCTGTAGTGAGATATTGCCCCTCGAGTTCAAAGGTGCCTCATAAATTGTGGGATCCTCAACAATTAATCTACACATGCAACAGTTCAAAGAGACCTCTACTAAATCTAGTCTAACCTCAGCCTGATGGACTTACTCACTGAATAAGTGTCTCATTCCCTTCACTTCTGTTTGCTTTCACGGCAAAGCTCTGCATTCACTTTTCAGATAGCTAAAATCTTTGTTTTGGTGTTCTTGTAGTACAGTTTGACTGTTTTAGCAACATTCTTTGGCTTGATAATGGCTTTTGTGTAAGTATTAACTTTTATATAGCTTTTCTTGCACTCAGGGTGAAGAGACATGTGCGAGTAGGAAGGTTTAGTGTGAATGTTGCCCCAAAGGGATCTGTGTGATCATAAATCAGCCTTCATTAGGTCGGGTGAAGGGGTAACCCACTGATTTACAATGAGGAAGTGACACTAAGCCCCATCAAAGCCTCTAGTGTGGAACAGGACATCATGGAAATGGCCTCACTAGTAACTACATTTGAATCTTGTTCAGAGTCAGTTTTACGAAGCGTTATGCAGTATTTGAGTAACTAGAAGTAATGTTAGTGTGGCATTAGTTTCAGTAACAAACCATTCTGAAACGTACTGTGAAATCTGTTATTAACATTGACATTGTTCCTAGTCTGAATCAGGCTTGGATTGGTTTGAAATTGACGCCATCCTTAATATTTACACTAGAGCAGAACTTGCAGTTATGAAGGGGCGTGATATTTCCTGAACACGCTCTAAGGGTTGCCAATCACAACACACTGGGCCAGCTAACCAGTCACAGCACATTTCGTATTTTGGAAGGAGGGGCATGTATGTATGTATGTATGTATGTATGTATGTATGTATGTATGTATGTATGTATGTATGTATGTATGTATGTATGTATGTATGTATGTATGTATGTATGTATGTATGTATGTATGTATGTATGTATGTATGTATGTATGTATGTATGTATGTATGTATGTATGTATGTATGTATGTATGTATGTATGTATGTATGTATGTATGTATGTATGTATGTATGTATGTATGTTATAATATATACAGTACTGTGCAAAAGTCTTAGGCTCGCTAGAATTTTTACACACAAAAAGTGGGTTTAAGCCAGTTCTTTATATCTTATATTGCTGTAGTGTGTCAGTAGGAAATATCAGTTTACATTTATAAATTAATTGCCATTAAATGTACGCATAAAGAGTCTGACAATAGTCTCTGTGCTCCACATGGAGATCTGATCTCATCTTCATTGAGTCATGAAGAAACATAAAAAACTGAGATGGATTAAATCCAGAAGAACTGTGGCAACGTCTCCAAGACACTTGAAGAAACCTTCCTGAAAAACCACATGAATGGGAGTAGGAACAGATGCAGGTGACAAAAGGTTTTAAACGCAAAGGGTGCTCACCCCAAATATTGATTTGATTTAGTTAATAGAAGTTAATTCATAAATAAAAGCTATTGATGTTATTATTTTTGACAGCATTCTGACTTTAAAGCATTCTGACAAGTGCCTAAGCTTTTCACAGTCCTGTAGTTTTGCAGGAAGGTTTCCTCAAGTGTCTGGGAGACGCTGCCTTAGTCTTTCTGGATTTAGTCTGTCTCAGTTTCTTCATGTAATCACAGACAGACTCGATGATGGTGAGATCAGATCACACCGGCTGCTGGCAGACTTCTTGTGCATAAAAAAAAAAATTATTAAAAAAAATCTCACTGGATTATTACAATTAATGGCAAAATGAATGTTTGGAAATATAAACTGATATTTCCTACTGACACACTACAGTAAAAGATATAAAGAACTGGCTTAAAAACATTTTTCTTGTGACAATACCAACATGCCTAAGACATGCCTAAGACACACACACACACACACACACACACACACACACACACACACACACACACACACACACACACATACATATACAGCTTTTATGAATTTCAAACAGTAAGAGCGTTTGAAACACCACGGTCATGGGAAAGCAAGAACTGACAAAAAAATGTGTACCTTGAATACAATGTAAGTCGCTTTGGATAAAAGCGTCTGCCAAATGCATAAATGTAAATATATGTAAATGTTATATATATACATACATACATACATACACACATACACACATACACACATATACACATATATATATATATATACACACACACACACACACACACACACACACACACACACACACACACACACACACACACACACACACACACACACACACACACACATATACATACATATACATGCATACGTTGCTGATTTTATGAATTATAATCAATAATACATTTTATTTATATATTATTTATTTATATATTATTTATTTATTTATTTTTTACGATATTGCCCTGTGAGGTAGCTTTAGTGTGGATTTGGAATTGAGACTCCAAACCCAATTTTGTGAAAAAGCAATACTGTGCAAGGTTTAGTCTTTCTGATGTTGTTTTACTGTGATGTGATTCACATGGACAGAGTCTGTATATTATATCTGTTGTTTTGCAGATTTTTCACGTAATCTCTTGGTCAAACTTCTTGAGCACACAAAACCCAAAATGCTTGGATATTGGTATTATTATTATTGTTGTTGTTATTGAGCTGGTGCTTCTCCTCTTTTCCTAGTCGGATCAGCCCAGCCCGGCTAGCTCCAGTTCCAGTTCCAGCTCCAGCTTTGGACGTGCACACAAGCGGCAAGGTAACCTTTCAAATATCTGCCAAATCCTGTTGATTGGTGAAAGTCTGACCATGTGAAGCCTCTTTTCTTACCCACAGAGTGCATTTTACTAGCCATATATTATTATTTAACTAATATTAATGAAATATGACTGAGGGTGTGTATGTGATGCACTAAATGTTACACTAAATAAAGAAAAGCTATAGACATTTTGTCACACGCCTGTCCTGTCTCGTGTAGCACATGTGGTGTTTTCTTATTTTGGGCCATGTGCTCCTGTCTCTGTCTAGATCCCTTGTTATCTCTTTATTGGTTTTATTTGCCCCACCTGTGTTCCCTTATTACCTGCCTGATTTGTCCCTTTTATAAGTCCCTTTGTGTTTGTAGTCTGTGTCGGAGACTGTGTCTGTGTCGGGTTTTTGTTTTGTGTTTGTTTAATTTTTGTTAATAAATATCACTTTCCTCTGCGCATGAGTCCTCACCTCAGTTTTCATTAGTCAGATGTGACATAATGATCCGACCATGCCGAGGACTCGGCAGAGGAAGGGTAAATATCAGCCACCCATGCCAACAGACACCTGCCCTTGTTTCGAGTGCATTTTAAAGTTCAGAGCATTGAGTTTACTCCGCCAACAGGAGGCGGAGCCAAAACAGTTTACAAGGGACCTTTGAGCGTGGCTGAGGGGCTGGGGCTCAAAGATGGAGCTCTTAAGGACCTCTTTAATTGCGCTCTTGATGAGCCCCTCGGAATATGGTACATGAGCGGAATTGATCACTTGGAATTTTGGACATTTGTGGAACTTATCGTTCGGAAGGCGGATGAAGCTGCAGCCTCCTCAGAAGCAGCTAGAGTTGAAATGTTTACTCCCCGGCGCACATGAAGGAGGAGAGGAAAGGGTTCCTCGGTCTCCTCGAATCCAGTGGACCCAGTTCCGGTGGTCCCTGCTCTGCCCGCGCCGCGCCGCCCCGGCTCCTTGCTCTGCCCGCAATGCCCAGGCACCCTGCTCTGCCTGCAACGCCCAGGTGCGCTGCTCGGGCCACGCCGCCCTGGCCTCCCGAACTCTGCGGGCCGCCCTGGCCTCCCGAACTCTGCGAGCCGCCCGGCCTTACGAACTCTGTGGGCCGCCCCGGCCTCCTGAACTTTTTGTCTCTCCCTGGTCTGTCCTTCCCGTCCCCCCCTGGTCAGTCCCTCCTGTCCCTCCCTGGTTTGTCCTTCCCATCCCCCCCGGTCGGTCCCTCCTGTTCCTCCCTGGTCTGTCCCTCCCGTCCCTAGTTAGGGAGGGGGTAGTGTCACACGCTTGTCCTGTCTCGTGTAGCACATGTAGTGTTTTGTTATTTTGGGCCATGTGCTCCTGTCTCTGTCTAGATTCCACTCCCCTTGTTATCTCTTTATTGGTTTTATTTGCCCCACTTGTGTTCCCTTATTTACCTGCCTGATTTGTCCCTTTTATAAGTCCCTTTGTGTTTGTAATCTGTGTCGGATCGTTGTCGTGTCTACGTCTCCCGTTTTCCCCTGTGATTTCCATTTTGGTATGTTTTGTGTTTCTAGATGTTATTTTGATTATGTGTTGCCCCATCATGGGTTTTTGTTTTGTGTTTGTTTCATTTTTGTTAATAAATATCACTTTCCTCTGCGCATGAGTTCTCACCTCAGTTTTCATTAGTCAGACGTGACACATTTGCCTTCCTTATTCACCTGCAGTGCTGGGTCCTCTACGGTCGGTGATCCCAGATTTGCACTCAGATGAAAACGAAGAGGATTCTGAAGAGGAGGATGATAATGACATGGACTCGGACTTAGAGCGACCGTTACACACACAAATGACACATCGTCACCGCAGGTAAACTCTATGCAAAACTTCTAATAAACCCTGTATGCAGACAAAAAAAATAAAAAAATTTATATATTATATCCATGCCTGCATATCATGCTGTGTTGCTGACGTGTGGATACTCGGATGGGGATAATGAATGGTGAATATGTCACGTATTTCGCAGGGTGAGTTTAAGTGACGGCAGTGACAGTGAAAATAGCTCTGCCTCTTCACCACTGCCCCATAATGACCCCCCACCTCTACTGAAATCTGCCAGTAACCAGGTGAATCACTTTCTCTGGCATTCCATTCCTGTAGTTGTGATTTTCACTCTTCCATATCAACTCTTGTGCTTATCAAGAGCAATGAGGTTAAAATGATATGTGGAGGAAAAGGAAATTGAACTGTCTATAAAACTGCTTGAGTCGAGTGTATGTTTGCCGTATATTGTTAAAACTGGGTTCTTCAATGTACATTTGGTTTGATGTTATATTCAAAAAAAAAAAAAAATATATATATATATATATATATATATATAGATAGATAAATAAATAAATAAATAAATAAATAAATATAATATACATACATACATGCATATACATACATACATACATACATACATACATACATACATACATACATACATACATACATACATACATACATACATACATACATACATACATACATTAACTTACTGATCCAAACATTTTGCACGTAAAGTAAATGAATGCTTTTATTCAACAAGGATGCATTAAATTGAACAAAAGTGACAGTAAAGACATTTATAATGTGGCAAAATATTTCTAAAAGAAATGCTGTTCATTTGAACTTTCTATTCAACAAAGAATAATGTATAACTTTTTATTCAGCAATGATTAAAATGACTAATTGTAAAAAACATATACATATATTAAAAGTGACTTATAAATATTTTTGTAAAAATGTAAATTTCAAATGAATGCTGTTCTTTCTGTTCAAAGAATCCTGAAAAAATGCATCACACAAAAATATTAATCTTGATAATAATTATGAATGTTTCTTGAGCAGCAAATCATCATATTAGAATGATTTCTGATGGATCATGTGACACCGAAGACTGGAGTAATGATGCTGAAAATTCAGCTCTGATCACAGGAATAAATTACATTTAAAAAAAATATTAAAATAGAAAACATTTTAAATTAATGTTTCACCAGATTACTGTTTTGTTTTTACTGTATGTTTGATTAAATAAATGCAGCCTTGGTGTATAAGAGACTTCTAGACTAACAGACCCCAAACTTCTGAACGGTAATGTATATCTTATAACATTATTACATTTATAATACATTTTTCAGATACTCGAAGTGAAAAGTCCTATGAAACAAGCAAAGATGGACAAAAATAAAAACATTGACTGTGACAAGGTAAGCAATTGTTTTTTTTGTATGCATATGTGCTACATTTCATTTAAAGGATTAGTTCACTTCAGTTAAAATTTCCTGATTATTTCCTCACCCCCATGTCATCCAAGATGTTCATGTCTTTCTTTCTTCAGTGGAAAAGAAATTAAGTTTGAGGAAAACATTCCAGGATTTTTCTCCACATAATGGACTTCAATGGCAACCAACAGTTGAAGGTCCAAATCAGTGCAGTTTCAAAGGGCTCTGCACGATCCCAGACGAGGAATAGGGTCTTATATAGTGAAACCATCAGTCATTTTCCCCCAAAAAAACAAGCATATACTTTTTAACCTAAATTGTTCATCTTGTGCTGCGACACACCATGGATTGTGCAATAACGTCAGAAAGGTCACACTAGACGTAGGCGGAAGTACCGCCTCTGAGTTTACGAAGCGCTAGTGCGAAGAATATAAACATCCTTTAGCAAAAAAAGTATATAAATGTTTCTTTTTTCTAGCAAATGACCGATGGTTTCACCATATAAGACCCTATTCCTCGTCTGGGATCGTGCAGAGCCCTTTGAAACTGCACTGATTTGAACCTTCAACTGTTGGTTGCCATTGAAGACCATTATGTGGAGAAAAATCCTGGAATGTTTTCCTCAAAAACTTCATACTTCATGAAATACTTCATGTATCTTGAATGAGATGGGGGTGAGTAAATTAAATTTATCAGGAAATTTTCATTTTAAAGTGAACTAATCCTTAAAAGGCATATAGCATATGACGTTGTAATATTAATACTTTTTTTTTTTTGTGCTTAATTTTGAAAGTGTTTTACTTTGCAATAACCATTGAAAGCCACTGCAGTTCAGGACACCACAACACATGCCACATATTAGACATGTCACATTTAGTAAAGGCGGCATTGATCAATCTGAAACGTGTCTCCTTTTTTATTGATTAATCTAACATCTCGTTCTGCAGGCATACTTGGATGAGCTGGTTGAGCTGCACAGAAGACTAATGACACTAAGGGAAAGGCACATATTACAGCAGGTAATGAATGAGGCGCATGTGCTGTCAGAAGTCAGCCTTCCTAAATCACTCGGTCCTGCACAGAGCGTTGCATGAGGAGACCCATGCACCTGAAACGCTGCTATATTCCTTTAGTGCGGAATGACCTTTATGAGGGAACATGAGAAGGGACACTTAAAAATTCCCTCTCGGTGTTCAAGGATCACTGAGAGCTTTACCTGAAAGATTAGAAACCTGTAAAGTTTAAAGTTATCACCCACAGCATTAACATGTCAATGAATATCTGGCTGTAATAAATCATACCGTTAACAGTAGGTTTCCTCTTCCTTCAAGTGCTTGCCAAGTAAACTCTTTGCAGCCCATAATTCCTGTTCTTTGAGGCCTATTTGCTTTGACACAATGGAGAGTAATACTTCTCTCTTTCCAAGGATTTGCTGTGCCCTTCTGTTGCAAAGCCTGTGGTGGTTTAAGTCTGGAAGGCGTCCCAAATGAGGTCCAAACAGTGCAAACGTACATCTTAATCAAGCTAATCCTGCAGAGTTTTGTGAAATAATCATCCTCCGCAATAAGATATGGCATTGATTAACTTCCTTGATTATCCCTTAACGAAAACTGGAAAATTCGTTGATGTAATTGAGAAGCTTTATTCTTTATCCTGCCACAATTAATTCTTCATTCTGGGACATCTATGATATATATATACATAAATATATACATATAAATACATACGTTTGTGTATGTGCTTGACACATAGACTCATGGGGACTAAATTGAATATTTTAATATAATAAAAATATTTTAAACATATCAATACATTTTGTATTGTGTATATATCATTTGCATTTTGCATGTATTTTAAAATGTGTTTTTATTTTTTATATATTTTACACATTAAATTATATAAATCTATACTTTTATCTTATATTTATATATATATAAAAAATGTATACAATTTTTACGTACACACACACACACACACACATTAAACATATAAAAGTATGTTCATTTTGCATTTTATAAATTATTTACTTTTTATATTTTACTCATGTATATTAAATAAATATTAAATTGTATAAATTAGAGCTTTATATTGTCTGAAATATTTTATTTTATAAAAATAAAATGTCACTGAACATTTTTGTGGCAGGATAACTATATTTAACTAATGTATAAAATTATATTATACATATATATAAAATATCTCTCTATATCCGCAACCACTTTCAAATAGTCTTTTGTTGTCTGCTTAAACTTCTTACATTTTAAACAATGGCAGCACATCCACGATTTTGGTCCAGGCTACGGGCGTACGAACAGCTGACTTCTATCTTCAGTGTCATAACAGGCCTCTAGGTCTCACTGTGCTTCTGGCCCGCGTTCAGGAGAAATGGAAGAAATTCCTTCCATATGCGGCTTTTGCTTTGTAGTGTGAAACGGATCAGGTTTGTCCCATTAGGACCCAGTTTAATCCATGTGGCCACTCTGCAAACCCCCCTCTCTTTGTAATCACCAATTCAATCCCTCTTCTGAACCAGCGAGGACTGGAACCAATAACAGGCTGGTTTGGTAAAGCATCTTCTTCATTACAATCAGACACAAGACATCATGCAAAGGGAGGCTCCTCGATGTCAATGGAGCTTTGTGTGAGATTCAAAGACGAAAGAACAGGGACAGCCACGCATTGTTGAGAAACGCTGCTTCTGAATGACTAGTTCTGGTGCCAATTCAACAACATTAATCTAGATTTTTGTGCTTTCTGAAGAAAATGTGTAGTGTTTGCCTGTAAATATGAGCAATAGGGATGCTTTATATAGTTTTATATTTGATGCTTAGCCCTTTGATTATCAATGTGTCCCTCTTTTTCTTGCAGATTGTAAACCTCATTGAAGAAACAGGACACTTTCACATCACAAACACAACTTTTGACTTTGACCTCTGCTCTCTGGACAAAACCACGGTTCGGAAGCTGCAAAGCTACCTGGAGACTTCCGGATCGTCTTGAAGACTTGTGCAGCTGGCTGCCACGAGGAGGAAAATCATACCTCCCTTTTGTCCTACTTTTGTTTTTCCCTCCTAAATAGGAACTTGTAAGGCAATGGAAAGGATCCGCTTTCATTCCAGAGCTCGTCTCTCGAAACGCCTCAGAAATTGACAACATTATCACACGAGTCTGGAGTCTTCACCCAAAAAGCCTTGATAATCTTGACATTGCCAAAAAAATGTTCTTGCTCCAAAACTAAATACATTTGTGTATATTGTTACTTGCGTATGAATGTTTGATAGTTTCTTTGTGACGAATGCATGTTTCAACACTGCCTTACCACATTGTCTATTTATTGAGTATGAGTTTCAAGTGTGTGTGTGTGTAAGTGCAAATGATATTAAACTTGTGCAAGCACTTGGGAACATCATCATCTCATTGGCAATGAAACATTTCTTAATGCTAAACATGAAAAGGATTTTCGTTCACTGTTTTTATGGATCAGAAGCAATGTTTTTCATGCTGTACATCATGTAAAATGAACGGTGTCATTATGCTGGATGGAGACGACTTTTTGCCCTATTATTCAATGAATTGCACATTGTTTGCAAATTATTGCTGAGCAGTAAAATGTTGCCCTGTTAAATAATGAATAATATTATAATGGTTTTCAATGTACCATTCGAAAGAAGGCAGGATCTTAAGCGACCTCTATCCAAAATGTTTCTTAAAGTTGTTTCAGTAGGAAAGTGTATTGTTGAATCTTCTAATGTTATTTATTGTTTTTGGGGACCACAGTTCCTGAGGCTGTTCATTGGTTGTCCCAATTGTAGCTTGGGAGTGCTTTTGTTAAACTGAGGAAATCAAGAAGTAATCAAAGTTTACTTTTCAGTTCCATTGTATGACTTATTTTCTTTTTTGATAGAGGCTGATATGAGCAGTCAAGCTGTAGCCCTCAAGCTCTGCTTTGTGCAAAAGCAACATCGTTCCCTTTTCATTACCTTAAATTGTTTAATCAGATGAGCCAGCCAGAAATATAGATAATTTGGGAGACGTGGTTGTGGGGGTGGGTTCAGACTGAATAATTGGCACTGTGTGAAGTGTAAGAATTTTTTTATTATTATTTGATTTGTTTTTGCTGAATGAAAATCATGCCTTGTACACTTTGTTTCCCAGATTCATTTTCTCAGCCCAAAGAGCTTTTAGTTTAGTTATCATTATATAATGTTTATATGTGTATATAAACTTTATATGTGATTCTTTCCTTTCTTGGAAGGCACTGACCTGCTTCCAGTTGAAAGTTCTTGATCATAATATAAGTTCAAAACCGAGCCATTGTGGATGTGTAGTTACTGACCAGTGAACATTTTATCAGTGACGTTAGAATGACAAGTTTTTGAATATAGCTACAATCATCTGAATTTACTTAAATATTAGTCCAGTGGTTCCCCTACAACTCCCACCTACAGTCACCCACATAAAGACGCTCTCAGACATGACCTTACTTGCAAAATTATATAGGATTTATTTGAAACATTGTAATTGAAGGTAGGGTAGGCAATTTCGGAGAGGCTAGCAATAGCAAGCTAGCTTTGATAGCGGGAGATCCCAAAGTATCCTTAAATTCTTTTTACCGGCAAAGATCGTTTACTCTCATCATCTTCTTCCAGCGTGCGTGCAGTTGAGTTCTGTTGACAACCATGTGTCGCTCAACATATGTCACTTACTCCGTTGCTCTGATTGGTTGTAGGTCTATCCAATTGAGTGCAGAGGCATTTTCTTTCCTGGTTCAGTTGAAACACGCCCCATAATTACAGCCCAATGGAGCAGCATCAGACTCATATTCTGACTAGAATCTGAGTATGATGACGTCCGGCTACTTGATTCACTGAGAATAAGGATTGTATTGTTTGTTTGATGCTAATTAATTGAATGCAGATCCATGTGTGAGATGACAATAAAATGAATAATAAATATATTTGAATTGAATTAACATTTAAACATTACCTTGTTATAGTAGTGCTTTAGAATTAGTATATAATATTGTGTATTATAACTATATATAACACATTTAGTTATTAATTTAACTATATTAATTATATTACACACATCTGAAAACCACTTAAGCAAACTAACCCTGGAACATAACCTGCTCCGGAGTATTATTAGGCCTAAAGTATGACCATAATGACAATTGTCGTTACTGTTCTTTCATGCATTTAAAAAAAAACAGTGACAACAAGTCAAGGAAACGGGCGAATAAAAAAAAGGAATAAAATAAATCTCTAACGTGTTCACGGGATCACCACGACGCATACGTGTTGTGTTGACATGAGAGCGGATGTTGCGTGAACGCGCATTGGAAAGTAACATTTTGTAAATAAAGTGGTAAATTGTGATTTTTGGAGCAAACAGCGCTTGCGTCGCTTCCGTATACCGTAAAAAAATATGGACGTGATGTCACCCATAGCATTCTGAAGAGCAGTTCTGAAGCATAAAGTAGAGACGAGCTGGCCTTTGCCATCTTGGCAGTACATCACCTTGTCAGAAAATGGGCAAAGAAAACGGATAACAGAAAGTGGGCAAAGAGGCGGGATGTGGGCGGAGCTAAGGTGAGGTGACATGACTAACAGACAGCAGACAAACAGCTATCCACCTGTCACTCAAAGTTGCCACACCCTTAATTATGCATAACTTTAAAGCGTTATATAATGTAAACAAATTAATTATAAAAAAATGCACCCCCCTCATAGTTGTCATGAAGGGCAAAATTAGCCGTATAGACCAAAACCACAATTTGTACCAGGCTGTAAACATGTTTTTTCTGCTGTAAAGTTGGACATTTTAACATGGGGCTCAATGAGATTCTGCTCCCTTCTGGAGCCTGTCCCTAGCGGTCAGTCGATGATTTGCAGTTTAAGTCACTTCCGTATTGGCTTCAAGAGAGACCGCGGGAGGTTGCCGCCAAAAAAAATGTGTTCCGAAGACGAACGAAAGACTAATTACGTGTTTGCAATGACGTGAGGTGAGTAATTAATGATTTTTTTTTTTTTTTTTTTTGGGTGAACTAACCCTTTAAAGCACGAATTTGATGTGAACAGTAAGTCTACATAATATTCACATGCATAAGTTTTCATAGATAATAACATTTAAACCTATAACATTTTATCTCACAATTCTGACTTTTCTCAGAATTGCGAATTTATATCTCCAAATTCGGACTTTATAACTTATGAGGAAAAAAAATTGCAGGATATTAACCGTCACTTTCTGCCAACAGGTTGGCTCCTCCCACAAACAATGGTCTATACTTTATACATTCATAAACACTTTCTGAAATATGTGATGGTGCATGGCATCAACCCATTATAACTGATGCATCCAGGCCATTCTTAACATTTTCAATAATAATAATAACAGTCCGCACCAAGATAACTTTACCATGATGGCTTGTTCCTCTCACACTGTGGCTGCACACCGTAGATAATGCCTCTAAAACAGACATTCCTAGTTTATAGCCATGAAAACTGAGAAATTTGGAATTTTAAGACTGTTACTTGAGGAGTTCAAGCCCTCAAGTGTGATTCATTCAGGAAGAAGTGATCGGAGCTAATCGTGAATGTTTCAAATGACTGTACAGCTAAACTCGGCTGTTTGGTTTCAGACTCGGCTCTACAAAGCCTCTGTTGTTCAGTGATTCACAGAGGCGGAGGGATGGGAAGTGTGAGCACATCTCTAACAGGCTTACAGCTAAGCCACTTCACTTAACACCATTCCACACAATTCATGGGAGAGCAGCTGGCTCTGGATCCAACATCCTGCACTGAACGCCAGCCCAACTACAGTTGTTCCAAAAGCTTATGGGTTTGAGATGTGAGCAAATGTCTAATGTTTATCTTGTCGTATAATTCGTAATTAATTGACAAGATGTTTGGAAGTTTTTAGAGTACAAGTCATCTCCATTATATAGTCAGTTTGTGGATATTATATAGATAGATAGATAGATAGATAGATAGATAGATAGATAGATAGATAGATAGATAGATAGATAGATAGATAGATAGATAGATAGATAGATAGATAGATAGAACAACGGACGGACGGACGGACGGACGGACGGACGGACGGACGGACGGACGGACAGACAGACAGACAGACAGACAGACAGACAGACAGACAGACAGACAGACAGACAGATAGATAGATAGATAGATAGATAGATAGATAGATAGATAGATAGATAGATAGATAGATAGACAGACAAACAGGTAGGTAGGTAGGTGGGTGGGTGGATGGATGGATGGATGGATGGATGGATGGATGGATGGATGGATGGATAGATAGATAGATAGATAGATAGATAGATAGATAGATAGATAGATAGATAGATAGATAGATAGATAGATAGATAGATAGATAGATAGATAGATAGATAGATAGATAGATAGAACAACAGACAGACAAACAGGTAGGTAGGTGGATGGATGGATAGATAGATAGATAGATAGATAGATAGATAGATAGATAGATAGATAGATAGATAGATAGATAGATAGATAGATAGATAGATAGATAGATAGATAGATAGACAGACAGACAGACAACAGACAGACAGACAGGTAGATAGGTGGGGTGGGTGGATGGATGGATGGATGGATGGATGGATGGATGGATGGATGGATGGATGGATGGATGGATGGATGGATAGATAGATAGATAGATAGATAGATAGATAGATAGATAGATAGATAGATAGATAGATAGATAGATAGATAGATAGATAGATAGATAGAGCAAGCTGTATTTGTAAATTATTCATTTTATCCTTTTATTATTTAATATATAATATTATAATTTTTTAATATGAAGTCTTTGATGCATTCAGCATAATTGTAGTGGTCCAACTGTTTGACCGGTGCGTGGGCGGGGAGGTGAACGGAGGCAGGCGTGTTTGTACTTTTATTTACTTTAGTTTTATAAAAAATATTCAATCAAGTATCACAAACTATGCATCATTTGAAAGCTAAAACACTCAAGATTCATGTTGTGAAGTTTCTGATGGTTTTTGCAATAAATACACCAGAGAGGAAAGGGTTAAACAAAATGCTGAAGGACCGGCCATGTAAAAATGAACAAAAAAACGAAACATCCTCTTTTGTTTGCATGAGCGTTTTGAGTTAGAGTAATCAACCATGTCCATTTTCAATGAAATATCGATTCTAATCAGTATTTTGACGATCTCCCCTGCAGCTTAGACTCTTCTGCTTAATATGAGGCCTCCCTGGTCTCTCTCCTTAAATCAGAGGCATTCTGGTGACTCATTATATCCAGGAAGCACATTACAGGCTTGGCGAGGTGTCAATCATAGCACCTATGGTTTTCGTCGGATAAAGCCAGTCAATGCCTAGCCAATGCCTTGCCAGCAAAGTTTTGATGGATGGACGTAGTAACCAATCAAAAGGCGTCATCTTACGTAATTTTATGTAAATTTATGTCAGTTTACGCACACACACCTTAGCGCAGCTGAGCTCGCAGACTGTCCCTGCGTCCCAATTCGCATACTATCCATACTAAATAGTATTCGAAAATAGAATTAGTATGTCCAAAATTGTTGAAAAGAGTATTCCAAAGATACCCGGATGGTCTACTATTTCCGGTCAGAATTCTAAAGGCTGATTTATACTTCTACATCAGACCTGTGTCGTAGCCTCTACGCCGTGAGCTATGCGTCGATTTTCATTTATACTTCTGCGTCATTGTCCGCGTTGACGTGCACAGGCGTTGCACATGCGTTACACATGCAGAGGGAGCATGATACCCCTGAGGGAGGGGTTCTGGCAGACCAATCACAGCGCTTGTGGTCTGCGTCGAATCGTCGTGTTGTTACATTTTTGGAGAGGTGCGCGTCAGGATACGTCATAGTCTACGTGTGCAACACAGCCTACGATGTAGCTACAGCGTACACTCGACATAGAAGTATAAATTGGGCTTACGGGCTGATTTATACTTCTGCGTCAGACCTGCGCCGTAGCCTGTACGCCGTGGGCTACACATCAATTTTCATTTATACTTCTGCGTCGTTGTCCGCGGCGACGTGCAGTTACACATGCAGAGGGAGCATAATACACCTGAGGAAGGGGCTCTGGCAGACCAATCACAGCGCTTGTGGTCTGCGTCGAATTGACGTGTTGTTACATTTTTGGAGAGGTATGTGTCAGGGTACGTCGTAGTCTACGTGTGTAACACAGCCTACGACGTAGCTACGGCATACACTCGACGCAGAAGTATAAATTGGGCTTAAGTGCGGATCGACGCACACTCTAACGGCTGATATTGCCCACAACCCATTGCGAGTTGGACAAGGATTTGATTAGAACTACAAACACGGATAAAAAGTGTTAAAAAAAACTACAAACATGACGGATGTGCGAGTCCAACGGTTAAGTAGAGAGGTTTAGATTAAGGGGCTTGAGTGATCAATTGTCAGTATTTAACCTGACGAAAAAGATATTTATTCAGTTTACACAAGATATCCACATTATATTTCACCTGCAGCAGCATTGTGAACTTTTGTAATGATACGTTTGACCATAAACTTTTAAATGCATCATTTAAACTGCAAACACACGAGAGTCTCTGCATTAAAGACCCACGAATGGCAGATCAACATGCAGCTACATTTCTCTCCGATACGGTAGGAAATTAAACTGAATGTGGAGGATTTGAACTGTGACGATGATTGACAGGGCAGTTTAAACGGTGACGGGATGCACGTAACTAAGCAACAGTCCATTAAAGATGACGAAGTAGTCCCAAAGCTTGCATAATCTTCTGCTACACACTCAGAAGTATGCACTTTTTCTTCACAAAAAGAGTACATACTTTTAGGTCGTAGTATAAGTAGGCGAATTGGGACGCAGTATGTATGACAGACAGTTCTTTTCAACTAAATGTTTTTTTACACTTTGTAAATTCTGTAAATAGTTGCTTTAGTTTTTCAGTAACTGTATATTCATTATAATTAGCAGTTTATTGCAGATTTATTTGAATGAAAAACTACTTTTTACAATTGCAAATGTTCTGAAATAAAACACCTAGTCTTTTCTTGACATAAAAGCTTACAGAAGCTACATTTTTGAGAGTATCAACCTCAAATTTGAATCAAAACATGATCAGACATTCAGTTTTATATTTAAGTTATTTTCAGGCCTTTAAGATTAAAGTCTCATACATTTTTCCCTAAGTGAATTTCAATAAAAATTTCACTTACATGTATATTTTACCTGGTTTTACTCTGTTCCTATACTATGAGTTACTATGCCTCTTGTATAACCAAATTTCAAGTGTCTAATTTAAAATAAGACCAGATTTATGAATATAGACATGAATATAGGGTTTAAGAGCTGCAGACATTTTTATTTGGGTATGTCGTTTTCAGAAAATTCTCAAAAATAGCGGCGCAAGTTAGTGGCCCGGAATTACCTGTAAAACCTGGTTCTGAATCTGTGAAAAGTATAAATTAATTGAATTGAAATTAAATATACTTTATTGTCCCTGATAGGGAAAAGTGGACTCAAAAGTGAAAATTACTATATAATTCAATATAATACCCTGATGTTGCATGACAAATTGGATTATTTGTTGGATCTACAAATACAGAGTGGGAAACTGCCCATGAGAACTACAGAAGAACTAAAGACGTGTGAGAGCGAGATCGGGTGGGGGTTCTTTATAATCCATGTCATGCTGTCCCTCCCACCCAACACCTGTTCATTACTTCATAAATCTGAGGCATGAGCCAATTAAGAAAACCACAGCAAGTTAGATACCAGAGCTTTGATGGGTTTGGGCACAAAAGTATGGGAAAAAAAAAAAAAGTCCCAAGCGACATTTTGAGACAGACAGCTTTTCTTTTGGCGCCATCTGTTAACACACAGCAAAATTATTCACTCTTTGAAAGCCTTTTTTAGTTCAAAATCGTTTTCCTAGTTTCCTAGATAGTTTTCATTTCAAATGAGAAGGGTTTTTTTTTCAGCTGTGGATCCTTCAAGTCCACCTCCTCGAACGCTGGACGCAAACACTGCTCACGTTTACGGAGGACACACTTGGAGACGGTCTCGCACGGCGGGTAGTCTGTCTGTGTTTGAGACACACCAGAAGGAAATCATTGTGTCCCCCTCTTCTTTTCCTGAAGCCTTCTAAATGACGAAGAACAAGGGAGTGGAAAAAAAACGGCACTACTTTCAGGATCCTGGATTAACTTAAGCCATTTCACAGTGTTGGGTGGGGGTTCACAGTCAGGACGAGCAGCGGGGCATCCTGTTTGAGCTTCTAAATACCATTTCCTCCTATAAAAAAGAGGAGAGACCTTCAGCTCCCACAGAAGACATGGCAGTGCATTTGTCATCTTCCTGGCACAAGGCCGAGGAACAGAGAAAAGATGCAGCAGAGCTTTTCAAGGGCAGTTGAAATGGCATAGAAAGCTCCTGAAATTCTGAATTTTCTAGCTTTAAATGTCTATTTCCATTTCAAAAGTCAGAAATTGAATCAAGCACAAATGTTGTGTGCTATTCACACTTTACTTTTATATATATATATTCCTCAAAATCAATTTGAATTACAGTAGCAAACAGAATCCAGAATTGTATTCAATTTGAATATAATTTAATAAATTTATATATATATATATATACACTCACCTAAAGGATTATTAGGTACACCTGTTCAATTTCTCATTAATGCAATTATCTAATCAACCAATCACATGGCAGTTGCTTCAATGCATTTAGGGGTGTGGTCCTGGTCAAGACAATCTCCTGAACTCCAAACTGACTGTCAGAATGGGAAAGAAAGGTGATTTAAGCAATTTTGAGCGTGGCATGGTTGATGGTGCCAGACGGGCCGGTCTGAGTATTTCACAATCTGCTCAGTTACTGGGATTTTCACGCACAACCATTTCTAGGGTTTACAAAGAATGGTGTGAAAAGGGAAAAACATCCAGTATGCGGCAGTCCTGTGGGCGAAAATGCCTTGTTGATGCTAGAGGTCAGAGGAGAATGGGCCGACTGATTTAAGCTGATAGAAGAGCAACTTTGACTGAAATAACCACTCGTTACAAGGAATTTGAATTACAGGATCAAACATATATAAACACACACGCACACGCACACACACACACACACACACACACACACACACACACACACACACACACACACACACACACACACACACACATATATATATTATTGAACATGAACCATTTCATTTCAATTTATTCTCAAAATTTTGATAAGTAAAAGGACTTTTTTATAATGCTGTCTGAAAACAATACTTATGTAGGCTACAATAAAAGAAACAATCTTTCCAGGGCATAAATATTCAAAATTTGTGATTATTTATGTCCTGACTAAAGAAATTTATTTTGTGTTTCTTTGAAATGTAATTCAGTAAATGCCTCTTCTTATCACTCAAATTCCAATAGAATAGATGGACCACATTCAAGCTTCACAATTACACAAACAAAACCAGAGCAAATATTTGTCTGTCTATGTAATCTGTCGGCTTGCTCTGCATGGTCGTCATGTTTGGGAGTAAGTGGTTTAGGCGGGAAATTAATCGAGAGAGAAAACCAAAAAAAAGCCCCACCCCCAACTTCCTATTCTCTGAGTGATTTTGTCCGGCAAGCCTTTAATCCTCCATTGTGCGCAAATGTGCACACAGAGACAATAATTCAAAGTT
>CM031949.1:3120114-3280114 GCA_018749465.1 Paracanthobrama guichenoti | reverse complement strand
AATGGCCAGCCTGCAGTCCAGATCTTTCACCCATAGAAAACATTTGGCGCATCATAAAGAGGAAGATGCCACAAAGAAGACCTAAGACAGTTGAGCAACTAGAAGCCTGTATTAGACAAGAATGGGACAACATTCCTATTCCTAAACTTGAGCAACTTGTCTCCTCAGTCCCCAGACGTTTGCAGACTGTTATAAAAAGAAGAGGGGATGCCACACAGTGGGAAACATGGCCTTGTCCCAACTTTTTTGAGATGTGTTGATGCCATGAAATTTAAAATCAACTTATTTTCCCCTTAAAATGATACATTTTCTCAGTTTAAACATTTGATATGTCATCTATGTTGTATTCTGAATAAAATATTGAAATTTGAAACTTCCACATCATTGCACAACTGAATTATAATACTGCACTAGCCAGTTAACAAACTTTTAGCTAGTAATAGCTCACATTAGCATCTTAAATGCTAAGCATTAAAAGCTCCTTTTGTAAAGCCGTTATGACATTAGCTGTATTAGTCCACAGCCTAAGCAAATGCTCCACTCTTCTCCACAATGGTAACCCACTGTCACTTAAATTCTTCTAATAATTCCAACATGATTGAATATTAAACACTATTAAACACAATCAAGTCTCACCCTTTCTCATCTTGCTCAAAAATACATAAAATAACACTTTTACATATAAAATAACATTTATTCTCTCTTGATTTAGCCATATGCAAAGCATGCTGGGAACTAACAAGCCCTGCCCAGTTTCAATTAACGCAACACAAATGTAACCTCAACACAAACGGATTAAGTAAACTTCAATTTGACTTATATTTAAGTGGATTGAACACAATCAAATTAAGTTAGGACAAAATGTATAGCAATTGTGTTGCTTTAGCTCATTTTAATTAAAGGGATACTCCACCGTTTTTTTCAAATTAAACTATGTTATTCCCTTAACTAAGACGAGTTGATACATACCTCTCTCGTTTCAGTACGTGCACTTAATCGCTCTGATGCGCGGTGACATTTTGATAGCACTTAGCTTAGCCCACTAAGCCCAGTTCATTCATTAGGTACCAAACAGAGATCAAGTTAGAAGCGACCAAACACATCCACGTTTTCCCTATTTAAATACAGTTACATGAATAGTTGAACGACCAAGTATGGCAGAATAGCACTTTTGAGAGTACTTTGACTCGGCGCAGTAAAAAGTCACGCCTGAAAAAATCCTCTCCCCCTCACCCTCTCATTTCCGTCAATAGAACCAAAGGATTTTTCAGGCGTGACTTTTTACTGCGCCGAGTCGAAGTACTCTCAAAAGTGCTATTCCACCATACATTATAGTTATCCTTTTTAACCCGCTTAGAAAAGCACCACGTTTTATTTTGTGTCACCATACTTGGTCGTTCAACTTTTCGTGTAACTGTGGAAATTTGAGAAAAAGGTGGAGGTGTTTGGTCGCTTCTAACTTGATCTCTGTTTGGTACCTAATGAATGAACTGGGCTTAGTGGGCTAAGCTAAGTGCTATCAAAATGTCACCGCGCATCAGAGCGATTAAGTGCACGCACTGAAACGAGAGAGGTATGTATCAACTCGTCTTAGTTAAGGGAATAACATAGTTTAATTTGAAAAAACAGTGGAGTATCCCTTTAAGCAATTTGAACAAGCAGTACAAATCATTTTTTTCAGTGTGTGAGCAATGATTAAACAATGAACCAATGACAGCATGGCACAACACATGAGGGCATGGGAATCACATGACAATGGAACACATGACAAAACCAGGAAACGTGACTTGAAAATAAAAGACATGAAGCATGACAAAATAAGGACATGAAACATGGACAAAACCCAAACACACGTGACAGAAGAAGATCATAAGATCACTGTGGTCATAAAGGGATGCACATGATCAGCAACAATACTCAGGTAGGCTGTGCAAATTTAATTCATATATAGAACATATTTTATATATACTGTATAGAGGGAATTGTTTTTACGAAGGGTCTCTAAATTAAACTGTAGATGTTAGTAATCTGTTTTGACAGTCAGCATATTGATTGTGAGAGCACAGTGCTCCTAAAATCCCCCCGCATATGGAATTAATGCTGAGCTGGACAGTCATTTTGAGCGCATGAGATCTGTGACTTGGCACAAAATTATATTGATCTCTTTTGTCTCAAGACTGTGTCCTAAAATAAACGTTGTCCCCAACTGTCCAGTCACCTCTTGCTGTCTCTCTGAAAAGCCACAATCTAATCAATAAGCATTGTTTAACAGAAGTTTGTCTAGCTAGTCTCTTTTCCTTTTTAAGAGCAGGAACAATGAAACAGCTGTGATTTGCTTTATTGAGATGTAGTCTCAATTTATAATTGTTATATTATTTTATGAGGCAACTAAATAGCATTAATCAATGTGTGCAAGAGCTGATAATCTTGATCTCAGGCTCCTTGGGTCTGAATCTGTGTTCTCCTTAGAAAAGTGCTGAGTCATATAGAGGAGATGTCACTTTACCTTATTAGTTTACAGGGAGGAGGAGGAAAGCTTATTCATCTTTCATCCATCATTTGCTGAATAGCTTAGGAGGACTGGAATCAACAATCACAGAAAGAAACTGTTAGTAGTAATTGTGTTTTCTTTTAAATGATTCAGAAAACAAGACCTCTATGCAACAAATAACCACTGAAGAATGTTTACAGTTCATACAAAAGTGTTTAGACACTTGAGGCATATATGGATGCCATTGCATTAGTCAAGCAAAATTTGAGTGTATTTTTTTAGCAAGGACACACTAAAATGATCAAAAGTGACTGTAGAACATTTATAAAGGTGAAAAATAGTTATTTTTCTTATTGTTGTTCTTTTGAACTATTCCTAAAATATTCCTCAAAAGATTTATCACAAAAAAATATTAAGCAGCAAAACCATTTTCAACATGAATAATCATAAATGTTTCTTGAACAGCAAATCATTATATCAGAGTGATTTCTGGAGGATCACGTGACACTGAAGACTGGAGTAATGGTGCTGAAAATGCAGCTTTGATCACAGGAATGGATTACATTTTAAAATACATGTATATCCCTAATCCTTCCTTCCTTTCATCCATCCTTTTTAAAAATTGAGTGTTCATCGGAGTGGTCCAAGACCCTAGGACTTTTGTCACACTTGAACCATGAACACACACACACACACACACACACACACACACACACACACACACACACACACACACACACACACACACACACACACACACACACACACACACACACACACACACAGACAGAGACAGACAGACACAGACACAGACACAGAGAGAGAGAGAGGTTTGTTTTGCTATCTAAGTGAGGACATTCCATAGGTGTAATGGTTTTTATACTGTACAAACTATATATTCTATCCCCCTACACTGCCCCTACCCCTAAACCTACCCATAGGCCTGTCACGATAACTACTTTTTGTTTCGCAATATATATCGTCCCAGAAATAATTGCGATAAACGATATTATTGCCATTTTAAGACTATTTTATGCCAGTGAATATATAATCCTTTCAAATGACAACATTTGAATTATTTAGATCATGGAAATTAAGGGTAAAAAAATATATTATCCTAAATAAAAAAATAAATAAAAAAATGGAATAAATAGTAAATAAACATTTTCCCTTGTGAAATGGCTTTAACACTCGTCATTCTGCGTTGACATTTATATGTGCAGGGGAACAGGGGATTGCGGCTTTGAAGTCGAGTCCATTTGGGCTTATTCTTCCAAACTGTCAGTAGCTGTCAGGAAAACACTCTAACGCCTCAGATGGCGCCTTTTTTCACCTGTCGATTACCGCTCTGTGTATGAAGGAACTGCCCGAGAACCACTTTGGCCTCCGTCACGGAAAACATACAAGATGACAGCACATTCAAGTAAAATGTTGGTGACATTCATTATCATGTAAACATAATGGGCGATATATTGCATCACAAAAAATTATTGAGGTAATGTACATATATTGTGCAATATATCGATGTATTGATTATTGCGACAGGCCTACCTACCCATCACAGGAAACATTCTGCATTTTTACATTTTTAATAAAACATTGTTTAGGATGTTTTTAAAGCTATTTGAAATATGAGGACATATGTCATAATACCAGTGTAACACCCGTGTAATACCAGTCATAATACCAGTGTAATACCCGTGTCATTATACAAATTTGTGTCCTCAAAAATCACAAAAACAAACACACACACACACAATCAATTGACTGGATTCGATGGGTTTTGTGGCTGATATTTTTAAAATTAACAAATCCTTCCCTCTCGGGTCAATTTGACCCCCATTGGAATGAATGAAATACGAGGAATGCTTCAGCACACATAGAAAAACCTAAAAATGCTCAAAATGTTTACTAAAAATGCTAAAACTTTACCAAAAAAAAAAAATGTTTGAAGTGAACTGACTTTGAGCTCATTTGCTCAATATAGAGCTATAAGGCCATCTAGTGGCAAGAGTGGAAATATCATGTTATATTATTATTTTTCCACAAGAGGTCGGCAAAGACACCCAATGTAAGATATTTGAGCTTAATTAAAAGGGTTATGCATGAAATTGTGAGTTATTTTGAATTTGAGTTGAAAGAATGTGCTGAAATGAAATGTGCTTTCTGGAGAAAAGAAAAAAAGTATAATTGTACGGCTTCGGGTCATTTTGACCTGTGAGGGAAGGATTTGTTTCAAAGTGTGAGGGAGGGATGAGGGATATTCGATTAGGAAACAGTTATTTTAAATTGTAATATTACTGTTTAACTGTATTTTTACATGTATTCTTAATGAGCATAAGAGACTTCTTTCTAACACATTAAAACATTTTACAGACACCCATATCGCTTTAGATATTATTTGTTAAGTTATTTGGTTTATTTTGAAGTGAGGTATAGAAAGTACTGTCATCATGGTATTACTCTGCAGGAATACAGATAGCAATTTCCATCATTAAAACACATGTAATATTCCTTCAATTGTGTAGCACAGCTCACTAAAGATACTTTGAATTTGAGATATGTTCATACCATTGATATACTGAATTTCAACCTGGGCTCAATATTCTCTGGGGATATTAATCACTGGTGAAAGGATAAATTCCTTTCGCCATCACAGAAGAAAGTCGTTGCCATGAATACAAAGCATCTTTATATCATATGTATTTATTTATTTATATTTTTAAGCAGGGAAGGATTAAAACAATCGGGCCTGACTCAGTATAAAACTGGTTTTCAGCAGGTTCCTGCTCTGCAGAACATAAATACCACACACACAACAAACTCCAAGACAAGACAACAACAAACACACAAACCGAGAGAAAGAGCATTAGGAGGAAGCCATGGAGCCACCTCAGTGGTCACAGATATACCTGTCCATTAGATGGCGAGCAAATGTTATTTTAAATAGTCTTATTGATGTTATAGTTCTGATGTACTGTGGGATCTCATTCCAGGCTTTAGTGAGCACATGAAAAAAGATCTCTGTCCATAGCAGTTCCTAAAGGCCGGTAAAGGCAAAAATCCATTTGTAACAGATCTCATAGTGCGCTCGAACCTTGAGCTGGGTTTTGGAACCATGCAGTAAGTGCTGCTGAAGTGTGTCCATTTAAGATTTGACAATACAGGTTTATCCCATGGCTTATTTTATAGTTCTGAAATGTCAAGGCATTAGACAAAGATAGTGCAGTACAGTGGTGAGTCCAGCCTGGAAGCCTATTGTGGATCTTGTAGGCTCTATTATAGAGTCTTGTTACTGGTTCAAGGATTTAATTTGTTGTAAGTGACCAAACAGGTAAACAATACGACAGAGTGGACATAATGATGGCATGAAGATATGTTTTAGAGACAGAAAGCGACAAATATGGTCTAATTGTACTATAAACAAATAACTTTTGGTTTAACTTTCTGATTAGGGTTTGGACATGCTCACAATAAGTGAGATGTGACTCGAGAGAGACTCCCAGATACTTGTACGTGGATACAGTTGAGAGCTTTTGATTGGAAAAGGTGATGGAATTGGATATGGATAACTGTCTCCTAGATGAGTAAAAATATATATATATTCTGTTTTCTTGATATTAAGTGTTAAATGGTTATCTTGCAGCCAGTTATGTAAATGCTGCAGATCTGTGTTAAGTTTGTGATTAATTGTGTCAATGTTTGGGCCACACAGAAAAATAACAGTGTCATCAGCATATAACAGAACTAGAAAAATTAAGCACATGAGGAAGATCATTAATGTACATAAGGAAAAGTAAAGGACCTAAAATGCTGCCCTGTGGAACTCCCATAGAACACACTCGTGGCTGTGATGTTACTGAGCCGATTTTTACAGTCTGAGATCTGTCACTTATATATGATATAAACATGTCTATTGCAGGGGAGGGGTTGAAGTTTATTCAACAAAATTTGATGATTAACTGTATCGAAGGCTTTTCGAAAATCTATGTATATAACTCCGGTAACCTGACCCTTGTTTAAAGACGCACGTATCTGCTCAGTAAAAAGCAGCAAAGGTGACATGGTTGACCGCGAGGGTCAAAAGCCATGCTGGCAATCCCTGAGCAGGTTATTGTTTTCAAGGTAATTGATTAGTTGATTATAGAATGTTTTTTCAAGTAACTTGGAGACAGTTTGGAGAATTGCAATTGGGCGGTAGTTAGAGACATTGGTGTGGATCATCAGACTTAAAAATAGGGGTGATCTGGGCCGTTTTCCACATGGCAGGAAATACTGATTGCCTAATACACAGATTAACTAAATTATGAAAAAGTGGTATGAGGGTACTGGCATGAGTTTTAAGAAAAATCATGTTTAATTTATAGAAAGTTATATGAATGTATAAGTAATGTATATTAAATATATCTGAATGATATGAAGTTACACCCATTGGGCATTTCGAGTCAAATTTCATCTCTAACGGATCATGTTATACATTGTAAATGTAACGAATTGCAATAGCAATAATAAATGGCCATGTGTTATTGCAAAGTGCTCCAGAAAACAGACATTTAAGAGTCTGGTAAACAAATGAATGTCAGTGAATGGTTATTGGGCCAGGAAATATGTTCTCAGTCTAATTGGGTCTAGAAGATGAGTCTGAGAGCTCGAAGCCACCGGGCCTTTTTTAAACCGGTCTGTTTGCTCATTTATTTAAAATTAGTGTTGGACTATTAGATTATCTAATAGCGCCTCAAGACTTGTTTTTATGAAAGGTGTCCAATCTAATCTACACATGCAGGCTTTTACAGTAAAGAAAAAAACTTGCTAGTGGGTTGTTAGCGTACACTGTTTTATGTCATGGTACATTTCTCCACCAAATGTTTTGACAAGAATGGCTTATGTCTTCTCTAAAGGAGAACCTATTTCTATTTGCTGAGATAATGTAAAGCAAACAGTCGATTGTTGATTCTCTCAGTGGCTAACGTGTGTGACAAGGGATTTGTGGGGGCAACTGCAAGCCCCCGAATAAGATCCGCAAACACTTTTGACCTTAAACAAATTAATTCCTTTATAATGACAGTCTCCCACAAAACAAATGTTCTAGACAAAGACGGTTGGAAGAGGAAAGTCAGAAGTCATCAAGCTGGGGCCTGTAGCCTCTATCCTGTACTGAGCCCATGTCCCTGTCACTCAGAAAAAGTGTGTCCAGCGACTGCAGAACTTTCTGGCCTGCTGAGTGAGTTACATCAGGTCTTGTTGCTGACTGTGGCAAATTCAGTATAAGTACAGAGACCATAGACTGCGGTAATAAAGTGGCCTGCTAGTTGGAGGAATTATGCAAATATCCTCATACCCATATATATATATATATATATATATATATATATATATATATATATATATATATATATATATATATATATATATATATATATATATATATATATATATATATAAAACTCACTGGCCACTGTTCAACTGCAAAAATGATTACTAACATGCATAGATGAAATCAGACATCCTTCATAAAATTGTGGGCCTTCACCAGCCAGGCGGCCACTACAGGTACAGCTGTTCAACTGCTCGTTAACCTAAATATCTAATCAGCCAGTCACATGGCAGCAAGTAACTCAAAGCATTTAGGCATGTAGACATGGGCTCCATCAGAAATCGCCCTCTATAGCCTTAACAAAGGCAGTATATGAGGGGACAGCCATTTGTAGTGGTGTACGAAACCATAGTGGACATTATCGAGTGCACTCATTCAATCCCACAATGCACTGCAATAACAAGTGTACATCCAAAATATACGCTCAACGGCTAGAAAATACCCATAGTGCACCACGAGAGTCACGAGCCAAATTAATTGTCTGACCAGAAGATGCCGCCCGCAGCTGAATCATCCATCCATCCATTTTCCAAACCGCTGGTCCGATGTGGCTACAGCGTAATGTGATACAGGTTTATACATAGTTTGCATGACATAGTATAAGATAAATCCTTTCAATACTACTGGAGCTGCCAGTTTGCTAAGTTTCAAATGATTATTAAACGGCAAGCACAAACTATGCAAAAGCTACAGTCCTTCCGGCGCACTCAGTGTCTGAATTTGCTCACACGTTTTCATTCACTCACTCAAGTGGACTATATTAGTGGATACGAAATAGGGAATGAGGGTATAGGGGGTGATTTCGGACACAGCCAAGGTCAATATGATCTGCTGAAGTTCAAACTGAGCATCAGAATGGGGAAGAAAGGTGATTTAAGTGACTTTGGCATGGTTGTTGGTGCCAGACGGGCTGCTCTGGGGATTTCAGAAACTGCTGATTTTAACGCACAACCATCTCTAGGGTTTACAGAGAACGGTCTGAAAAAGAGAAAATATCCAGTGATTGCTGTACTTCAAGTACTTGCTATTTATCACATTTTTCATCAGAAGTGACTTACAGCCTGCTAATGGCAGGATCCATCCAATGAGAGCAACCTGTTTATGTCAAACCTGGTTAAATGTCATGCTCAACACCACGAAACAATAAATAAATAAAATAAAAAGTTTGATAAATTCCAGATCATGAGTCACAAATGAAATATTCATAAACTAGCTGTGAAATCACTTTGCAGTTGTATACTACAGGGAAACATCAAGGTAGTTTAAGGAATGTAAAATCCTTAACACTGACTGCCCTCTAGTGGTAACGTGGGGACACTACCTGTAACATCTGTCCACTGATGGATAATGTCCACAAATGTTCAAAACGAACAGACTGCTAACAAATTAAACAATACATGCATACATGTTTGATATAATCTTATCAGTTGACCAGGCTGCTTTAGATACTGTGCATGGAGCTATAATGTATAGTGTTACATTAATTAGACATATGATTTAAGTCACTAAATGTGCAGCTCATTCGCAAAATATGGCATTCCTTTATATTATTTATACGACTAGAGCCCAGCCATGGCACATACTGATTTTAATGAATAAAACAGAAGCGGATTTGTCACAAAAAAAGGAAAATGTTGCCATTATTTATTCAATAATTGAAAATCTTACAAAAAAAATCTTACAATCTCTAAAGGCCATACAATATCTTGCAATGATGTCATATGTAGTCAGCTGAAAGATTTAATTACTAATGAAATTTCTTTTGATTATAAATAGAATTCAGCTGAATGATTAATTGTCTGAAGGGGAAATGTCTGATATTTTTGGCTGTTTTGGGGTTCCTGAAAAACGATACTGTTATCTTTGTGTAAACTACAAAAACGCAAATTTGTGAAAACTGTGACGTTATGCACATGCGCATTACGTGTTCAGTCAGGCGCCTAGTGTTTCTTTACAAAGTGACATCGCCAACTACTGGCCTGGCATGACTATACAAGACAATGTTTTACATTGCTGTCATTTAAACGTACCAGAGTTACCTATTGGAGCAAGGTTTGTTGATTAGGGAAGAAGGAAATATTAGGAGGAGGAGGCAGGTTATATGTAACTTTAATGACAAAATAAACGTTGAGTTGTGAGGGGGCTGAATCTGAAATTCCCTTTTTTACCGGGGCTGAATCTGAAATTGCCCCCTAAACCCTCAATCACTATTCCCTTCTCTAGTTCACTAATACAGTTCACTTAAGGAGTGAATGAATACAAGTGGGCAAATTCGGACAGCCGCTGTGTGTGCATCAGCTGTATGTGGGATTGAATGAGTGCACTCGATAACTATGATTCGGACACCAATACAAATGGCTGTCCCCTCAAATAGTGCCCTATTTAAGGGTAAAGGGGGTGATTTCGGATTCAGCCCGGGAAAATCAAAAGATGTGACGTTGACGCGTGTTCCCGAGAGCCTCTCCTTCGTTCAATGACACATGAAACGAATGCTTTTGTTCAGGATAATGTTGATTGCCGATAGAGTTATTCTGTACTGTAATGTCAACTTGTCATGCAAAGAAAAGGAATTAATTCAGACTATAGTCTCACATAGCCAGATCCATTGTCTATATAGTCTCAAATATACTTTATAAATCAAACTATTATAACATTGCCTCATCTGTCAACATGATGTCGGTGAATTGCAGAGCTTGTGCAAACATATCCACATCGCTATGATCAGATGCTTTTCTAACTGCTGTTTTCTCACCGCTGTCATTTTTTACTAGGGTTTATTTTGTTATTGTCAATGAGGAAAACGTGCAGCACATATTTACATATTCATCTAGACGTCACTCTCAGCAGTGTGGAGTGCATCAGCATGTTCGTTAACTATATATCACTGCAAAGGTATTTCCATCTTCATTATACTTCTAAGCAAAGAACAAAAAAGGGGCTCTCCTTCAGTCTCTTGTATGTTAATTGTGATTGAATACAAGCGCAAGCAGAACGTTTCTGGCTGCAGTTCACTTAATGGCCACTGGTGTTGCTAATCGCTAATTCTACATGCAGCCCCTTTAATGCACTGCAAAACCATAGACTAACAATGGACGTAGTGTCCAGGATGTCACTCGTAGGTTTCTGAAGAGCATTTTTGTAGCCCAAAGTGGGCGGAGTCAGCCATTACCATCTTGGCAGAGCGTCACTCCCAGAAAACCGAAAATGGACAAAGAGTGGGTGGGCTAACAGACAGCAGACAAACAGCTAGTAGTGACAGTAGAGGCAATCCACCTGTCACTCAAGTGGCCACGCCCTTTATTATGCAGAACTTTAAGGCTTAATATAATTTAAATGGATGAGTTAAAAAAATTCACCAATTAGCTGTATAGACCTAATATTGTGTTGGTCCCCCTTTTGCTGCCAAAACAGCCCTGACCTGTCGAGGCAATGGATATGATGGACTCCACTAGACCCCTGAAGGTGTGCTGTGGTATCTGGCACCAAGATGTTAGTAGCAGATCCTTTAAGTCCTGTAAGTTGCGAGGTGGGGCCTCCATGGATCAGACTTGTTTGTTCAGTACATCCCACAGACGCTCCATTGGATTGAGATCTGGGGAATTTGGCCGGGAAGTCAGCTCCTTGAACCATTCGTGAACCATTTTTGCTTTGTGGCAGGGCGCATTATCCTGCTGAAAGAGGCCACAGCGAAGGGAATACCGTTTCCATGAAAGGGTGTATATCATCAGACCAGGCCACCTTCTTCCATTGATCCGTGGTCCAGTTCTGATGCTCACATGCCCACTGTTGGTGATTTCGGCGGTGGACGGGTCAGCATGGGCACCCTGACTGGTCTGTGGCTATGCAGCCCCATACACAACAAACTGTGATGCACTGTGTATTCTGACACCTTTCTATCAGAACCAGCATTAACTCCTTGAGCAATTTGAGCTACAGTAGCTCGTCTGTTTGATCGGACCACACGGGCCAGCCTTCGCTCCCCACGTGCATCAATGAGCCTTGGCCGCCCATGACCCTGTCGCCGGTTCACCACTGTTCCTTCCTTGGAGCTCTTTTGATAGATATTGACCACTGCAGACCGGGAAAACCCCACAAGAGCTGCAGTTTTGGAGATGCTCTGACCCAGTCGTCTAGCCATCATAATTTGGCCCTTGTCAAACTCGCTCAAATCCTTACGCTTGCCCATTTTTCCTGCTTCTAACACATCAACTTTGAGGACAAAATGTTCACTTGCTGCCTAATATATCCCACCCACTAACAGGTGCTGTGATGAAGAGATAATCAGTGTTATATTCACTTCACCTGATCATAATGTTATGCCTGATCAGTGTATATTGTTTCTCTGTGTCATTATTTCTATAGTTCTGGTGTCGACTCTGCTATTGTTTTATATTTAGAATGATTTTTAGAACTATATCTTTATCATTATAATTATCGTCCTTGGTGTGAACAGGCCATAAGTACATCTGTGTGCAAGGGTGGTCGTTTGGCCAACATTTGGGGTCCACAAAGATACATTTTGGGACAAGCCCACAAGGAAAAAATCTTAATAAACATACTAAATAAATCTTAATGAAAAGGTCGAAAGGTTTGTGTGAGGGTCAGAGTGTGAATAATGTCTGAGAATCAGGGATGAAGCATTGCTGCCATCACTTTGTATTTCGATGACAGCTCACTGTATCTTTCCGTCTCTCTCTGTAAGAACACCCACAGGTCTAGCGTGCCTAGGCAGAACAGACACTCAGCAACGTCATATCTATTTTAGTTTTGAAGAAGATTATCACCTATGTGATTTTTAATGCTACAGATTTAACAGGCTAATGCTTAAGGCAACAACAATATGATAGACACTAGCTGTTTAAGTAGGAGCTAAAAGTGCCTTCCAGGCATTTATATGACACCTGAATTATGCATAGATCTAAAGGCTGGGTTAGACTGACACTTTTTGATTGATCATTTTCCAGTTAACCCTTTAATGCTGTAAATTTGTTTTAAAGACCTCCAGATATTCGTACAGTGGGCACCCCGTCTCTCAGCTACTAAAAAGTTGTGAAATGTGACACTGAAAACTTGACTTTACTATCGCAGACACATTCAGTGGCAGAAAGCATTTGCTCTGTATGGATACTCATAGAATAGAGTTTCTGTGCAAACAAAGTCTCAGTTGCAAGCCGGACTTAATATAGTTCTCCAGACAACCGCTGCATTCTGGCAGGAAGGCTAATGTGCCATGAGTCGAATGCTTAAAATTTGCATAGTTATGAAGGGGACCACTGACAGACGGGGCAATAGGCTGGGCCAAATTTAAACTGAGTCGTTAGGGTGACTGCTGACTACTCCTAATAAATTTAATAATTTAGTAGTCAACTACAAACATTAGACCTTGGTTTCTATGGAAAATATGTTTGCTTATTGACTGATTGCGAGTTATATTTTTTGCTAAATAGTATAGGTAACACTTCATGGTACACTTTAAACATTCTACTAACTATAAGTATCTTACATGTCAATTAGCAGTAATTAGAGTATTAGTAGACTGTCTGCTTAAAATCTGCTAACAGTTTATTTTGATCCTCCCATAACAGACATTACTGAAGTAACTTTGCAACTACGTCAACTTATTCTACCAGCACTAACTCTAACACCTAATCCTACAGTCTACTAATAGTCTGCTATACAGTATACGAATACTTTAATGAGTGTTAGTTGACATAGTTGCAAAGTTACTTATAATCAGTAGAATGCCTAAAGTTGACCATTAAAATAAAGTGTTACCAAATAATATAATCTTTATTAGGGCCCAAGCCCTGAAAGGGGCGAAGGCCCTATTGTTCTTCTAAAGATTATTATTATTATTAATTTGTTTTCTTTTTTTTTTTTCTTCTTTTTTTCTTTCGCCTTTTTGGCCTTTTTGGGGCCCTTAACATGCTTGAAACTTTGCACACTCATCGGAATGCGCGGCCATCAGGGTTTGGGCTGGGTTTGGTACCCGGGCGTGGCAGGGGGGCTCGACAGCGCCCCCTTGAAAAAAAAAAACTGTCCATAAATCAAAAACGCTTGCATGTATTAGTATGAAACTCGGTATACATATAGAACTCATCGGGCCGAACAACATCCGCGCTCTAAGTTATGCGTCAGCCCAACAGGAAGTGAGCTATTATGGGTCGTTTTAAAACGCATACTGTGGAATTTGAAATACTCCTCCTAGGCGATTAACCCGATCAGCACCAAACTCGGTCAGCATGAAGTCAAGGCATTGAGGATGCTAAATTGCGAGCGGATTTTTGATATCTCGAACGGTTTGGCCGTGGCAGGAGACGAATTTATGGCGAGAAATGGGAAACAGGAAGTGTGTTATAACTTCTGCATACATTGACCGATTTGGATGAAACTTCAGCTGTGTGTTCGTTGTAAGAGGCCGATCACATGGATATGACTTTTGTGAGTCAAAGTTTTAGCGCCACCAACTGGCAGCAGGAAGTGCTTGTTTTATCAAAAATGCGTTGAATCACCGTCTTATTTTCACCCGATTTACTTCAAACTTCATCAGTATAATGTCAAAACATGGCAGATATAGACATATGAATGGATTCCTGATATTTTAAATACTGTTGCCATGGCAACGTGTCAAAGTTTAATAATCTTTTAGGGTGTTTTTGAGACTCTTAGCATGCTTGAAATGGCATGAAACACACACATCAGTGATGCCTTCCAGTAGATATGGCCAAAGTCTTAGAAACGGGCGTGGTGGAGGGGCTCAGTAGCGCCACCTTTTGACAAAAGTGGGGGGGTTAGTTTTATCTACAGTTACCAAACTCTGTGTATATATTGTTCTCATCGAGCCGGACATCTTTCTAATTTACAGTCATTAGCTCCGACCAACAGGAAGTCAGATATTTTGGTTTGAATATTGAATTTTTGATAAATCAGGCTCTGAGTTATTATAAACTATTCGTAGGAGATGCATGGAATCGACACCAAACTCGGTCAACATGAAACAAAGACACTGAAGATGCTATAGTGCGAACGATTATAGGATATCTCAAACGGTGCTGCTATGGCGAGGGATTAAATGAGGGACAAAAAAGGGAAACAGAAAATGTCTAATTTCTTGTAAAATCATTGTTTGATTTAAATTAAATTAAGATTGTATGTTCGGTAATTGAACCTGGGTGAATTTAAAATGGATGTACTATTTTTCAGATCAATATATTTATTTTATTTAATATATTTAATCTGAATCTTATTTTGTCTGCGCTCCCTTCATTGTCCAAAAGATGGCACTGTTGACTTAGTTTTGATGGGAAAAAAAAACCCTGTTTCCCTCTTTGTCTCTGGCTCTTTGTGTGTGTGTGTGTGTGTGTGTGTGGAGGGGGATGGGTGGCTGACAGCTAAAGCATGCCTCTCTGTCTTTGCATTCTCTTTCTGTGTGTGTGTGTGTGTGTGTGTGTGTGTGTGTGTGTGTGTGTGTGTGTGTGTGTGTGTGTAAGGGGAATGGGTGCACCTGCAGTATTCTGAATGTCATTCTGAACTCGATTTGAAGAGCACTGCAATATAGTTTTATATGATTAGTTTCATAATTATGTTAATAAAAATATAAAAAGACCTTTAGATAAATACTGGACTTAAGGACTTTAAAAAATGTAAGCTGCAAAAGATAACTTTGCACTCATTTCAAAGGGACCTATGACATCATCTGACATGAAACTCATCTAAATTGCATTGATCTCATAGATGTTGTGGTTTGTGGTCATAGCAGCACCGACTGCTGCAGTTAATGAGGGGAATTCACATGACTCTGACAGTCATTTTATTAAAACATTATTTTCACTACAAAAAATAAATAAATAAACAGCTTGCCTAATGTACTTTACATAATGATGATTGATCTTAAGATATTTTAATGTATTATATGTGTTGTGCGTACCCATGTTTACACGTACACAACAATAGAGTTTAGATGCGTTTCATATCATAGGCTATCACAAAGAACTATCACTTTAGTGTGAAAAAAACTAAAAAAAAAAAAAAAAAAAAACTATACAAATAACTTCAATTAAATACTGGCCTTCTGGACAATAACTTTGCAAATATTTAAAAGTGATCTATTATATCCTATGACAATAAAATTAATCTATATTTCAATGACATCATGGGTGTGGCTTGTGCTCATAGTGGCACCAGCTGCTGCGGTAAATGTGGCATATTTAAAATATTTTCAAAAAAATATTCTCCTGTTTAAATGCATATTGCCTGTCGTGCACAATCGCCCCGAAGCCACCAGGGTGGCGGTGCCACCGGCTTGGGCCCGTCATCGCTGCTCGCAGCTTTAATTGATTTATTTATTACTTATAGTAATTTCAAATTCAGCCAAGCAGCTCTTCAGGGGGCCATGGCAGTTTCATTACTTAATTATTATTATTATTTTACAAACTATTTTAACTAAATGGATGACGATGTAATATTACATAAAAAAGAATGAAGAATTATTGCAGTTTGTTGCGTATGGGGCTGCATAGCCGCAGACCAGTCAGGGTGGCCGAAAGCGCCAACATTGGGCATGTGAGCATCAGAACTGGACCACGGAGCAATGGAAGAAGGTGGCCTGGTCTGATGAATCACATTTTCTTTTACGTCATGGATGGCTGGGTGCGTGTGCATCGCTTACCTGGGGAACACATGGCACCAGGATGCACTATGGGAAGAAGGCAAGCCAGCGGAGGCGGTGTGATGCTTTAGGTTTTGTTCTTCTGGGGATGTTCTTGGGTCCTGCCATCCATGTGGATGTTACTTTGACAGGTACCACCTACCTAATTGTTGCAGACCATGTACACCCTTTCATGGAAACGGTATTTCCTGGTGGCTGTGGCCTCTTTCAGCAGGATAATGAGCCCTGCCACAAAGCAAGAATGCTTCAGGAATGGTTTGAGGTGCACAACAATGAGTTTGAGGTGTTGACTTGGCCTCCAAATTCCCCAGATCTCAATCCAATCGAGCATCTGTGGGATGTGCTGAACAAACAAGTCCGATCCATGGAGGCCCCACCTCACAACTTACAGGACTTAAAGGATCTGCTGCTAACATCTACCACAGCACACCTTCAAGAGTCCATGACTTGACACGTCAGGGCTGTTTTGGCAGCAAAAGGGGGACCAACACAATATTAGGATTATTAAGAAGTCATAATGTTATGCCTGATCGGTGTATATATAAAATATTATAATATGAAAGTCAAGCTGAATTTATTTACATGAATGAATGAATGAATAATTTCCTTTATCTGGTTAATTCATATGTTACCACTTACAAGTTACCTGACAAAACATTTATACAGTATACATTTTTGAAGATTCTTACAAAGGCTGCAAGAAAGGCTAATGATAAGTTGCATTAACCAAAGTTCATATGACCCACAGAGAGGCCTTAACTTACTTTGAACACTAATTCTCACTATCATTGACATCAATTTACAGGACAAGCTGGAAAGCCCCTGATCAAGACTACGGGTGAATGATGAATGACTCTGTACAGATGGTCAAACACTCAGGATGGGTTTCAGAGTTATCAGTGAGATACTGAACTCTGTTCACACCACCTGATAAACCCTTAACACCGCTGCTGTGAACTGAGTGAATGGCTGGCATAGGCAAGATCTCGTATACCACTATAGGGGTGACAGCTTGAAAAGTCCTAATATTGTATGTTAACAGAAACACTGGAAAGTAGATTCCGGACCGGTCATGAAGAAGACACTGCAACACTGCACTCCGATCATAAGAACTTACAGTGCATTTATATTAATTAAGAAAAATTGGCTGCAAATATAAGCTGTATTTGAGTGTGTCTAACTAATCAGCTCTAAACTGTGTGAACTGCCATTTGATGATTAATAGATGACATGATTTAACACCTGGTGGATTAATACGGCCACTGAATGTAACTGTATCTGAATACACTTGAGCAGACAGGAGCCATTTAAATAGCACACTAAAATTACCCTGTTTGTGGCAGCCTGGTGTATACGTGTGTGTGTGTGTGTGTGTGAGGCCTGGTAAATCCTACCTAATGGGGACAAAATATCCCCACAAAGATGGCAATATCCGAAATCCTTGTACATTTTTTGCTCCCCATGAGGAAAACATCTTATAAATCATACTAAGTGATGTTTTTTGAAAATGTAAAAATGCAGAATGTTTCCTGTGATGGGTAGGTTTAGGGGTAGGGACAGTGTAGGGGGATAGAATGTACAGTTTGTACGGTATAAAAACCATTATGTCTATGGAATGTCCCCATAAAACATAAAAACACAACATGTGCGTGTGTGTGTGTGTGTGTGTGTGTGTGTGTGTGTGTGTGTGTGTGTGTGTGTGTGTGTGTGTGAGTTTATTCTCATGTAACAAAAAACACAACATGGAAAACATTAGATAGAATGTGTGAAATATATAATAACAATAACTCAAATATTCCTTCATAACGTCATACTAAATCAAATATCCCATCTTGGCGGCTGGTGTTGAACTGGTAATGAGGGGTCTTTAGTACATTAAACTAGGTCAGATCTCAGACTGTCTTTATGGTGGTCTTCTCATTCAGCCTACAGTTGCTGAAGGAATGCAACATGATATAGCCAACCAGTCTAAAACATTTGCCAGTCTCCACAAGTCTCTTAAAGGAATTGGTCTACTGTATGTACTGCATAAACAAAGCAAAAAATGCTTACAATGGTTGGTTCAATCATTAAAATGGAGTAACATAATTTTGGAGACGATATATAAGGGTTTATATTAGGTATAATTTGTTTTGATGTGCAGCGCTTAAAGGGATAGTTCACCCAAAAATGCAAATTACCCCATGATTTACTCATGCCATCCTAGGTGTTTATGACATTCTTCTTTTAGACGAATACAGTCAGAGTTATATTAATAAATATCCTGACGCTTCCACACTTTATAATGGCTGTGTTCGGGGGCTTACGAGTTTGAGGCCCAAAAAAGTGCATCCATCCATTACAAACATAATCCTATATTTTACTTTATAAAGTTTTAAATATGGATATTTTTCTTACACAACCCCCATTAATTGATTTTAGAAGGCCTTTATTATAGATTCAAGATTCAAGAGTTTTACTTGTCACATACACAGTTATACACTCACCTAAAGGATTATTAGGAACACCATACTAATATTGTGTTTGACTCCCTTTCGCCTTCAGAACTGCCTTAATTCTACGTGGCATTGATTCAACAAGGTGCTGAAAGCATTCTTTAGAAATGTTGGCCCGTATTGATAGGATAGCATCTTGCAGTTGATGGAGATTTGTGGGATGCATATCCAGGGCACGAAGCTCTCGTTCCACCACATCCCAAAGATGCTCTATTGGGTTGAGATCTGGTGACTGTGGGGGCCATTTTAGTACAGTGAACTCATTGTCATGTTCAAGAAACCAATTTGAAATGATTCGAGCTTGGTGACATGGTGCATTATCCTGCTGGAAGTAGCCATCAGAGAATGGGTACATGGTGGTCATAAAGGGATGGACATGGTCAGAAACAATGCTCAGGTAGGCCGTGGCATTTAAGCGATGCCCAATTGGCACTAAGGGGCCTAAAGTGTGCCAAGAAAACATCCCCCACACCATTACACCACCACCACCAGCCTGCACAGTGGTAACAAGGCATGATGGATCCATGTTCTCATTCTGTTTACGCCAAATTCTGACTCTACCATCTGAATGTCTCAACAGAAATCGAGGCTCATCAGACCAGGCAACATTTTTCCAGTCTTCAACTGTCCAATTTTGGTGAGCTTGTGCAAATTGTAGCCTCTTTTTCCTATTTGTAGTGGAGATGAGTGGTACCCGGTGGGGTCTTCTGCTGTTGTAGCCCA
The DNA here is from genome assembly GCA_018749465.1 of Paracanthobrama guichenoti. Taxonomy (NCBI): domain Eukaryota; kingdom Metazoa; phylum Chordata; class Actinopteri; order Cypriniformes; family Gobionidae; genus Paracanthobrama; species Paracanthobrama guichenoti. Next base: position 3,260,363 of record CM031949.1, on the reverse strand, counting down.
TCCGCCTCAAGGTTGTGCGTGTTGTGGCTTCACAAATGCTTTGCTGCATACCTCGGTTGTAACGAGTGGTTATTTCAATCAAAGTTGCTCTTCTATCAGCTTGAATCAGTCGGCCCATTCTCCTCTGACCTCTAGCATCAACAAGGCATTTTCACCCACAGGACTGCTGCATACTGGATGTTTTTCCCTTTTCACACCATTCTTTGTAAACCCTAGAAATGGTTGTGCATGAAAATCCCAGTAACTGAGCAGATTGTGAAATACTCAGACCGGCCCGTCTGGCACCAACAACCATGCCACGCTCAAAATTGCTTAAATCACCTTTCTTTCCCATTCTGACATTTAGTTTGGAGTTCAGGAGATTGTCTTGACCAGGACCACACCCCTAAATGCATTGAAGCAACTGCCATGTGATTGGTTGATTAGATAATTGTATTAATGAGAAATTGAACCGGTGTTCCTAATAATCCTTTAGGTGAGTGTATACAGAATATACAACCGGCAGTGAAATGTAAACAGGTCCGCTCCATTATCCCCCTGGAGCTGTGTGGAGTACGTTTATAATGGATGAATGCACTTTTTTCAAAATATTGGGCTCCCATTCACTGCCATTATAAAGACTGGATTAGCCAGGACATTTTTTAATATAACTCGGATTGTATTCGTCTGAAAGAAGAATGAGGGTGAGTAAATCATTTTCATCTTTGGGTGAACTATCCCTTTAAGGTTATTGTAACGGTAATGCTCCGTTTTGTTTTCATTTTTATTGTGTTCTGCTCCTGTTTTGGCTGCCTTAGTTCTCTAATCAGTTTTCCTCTGTTCTCATTTTCCCACCAGTAGTTCGTTTCTTTGTTTATTCATTGTATGATTAATTAGATCACAGCTGTTTTCGTTCAGTTCGTTATCTTGTGTATTTAACACGGTCTGGTGTTGTTTGTGTTTTGATCACTCTTTTTGGAACACTGACTTTGTTTTGATTTATTAAGTTATTTTATTAATTGCACACTAACCTTCTTCCTCTTCTTCTTCATGGCCCAATCCGTGACAGTTATAGTATAATATATATTAGTACTGTCAAACAATTAATTGCGATTAATCGCATCCAAAAGAAAAGTTTGTTTACATAATATAAGTAATGTATGTAATATATGTGTGTACTGTGTATAATTATTATATATAAATACACACATGCATGTGTATATTTAAGAAAAATGTGTTATATTTATATATAAATATATATACAGTATGTACATGCAAATATTTCTTAAATATATACATGTATGTGTGTGTATTAAAATATACATAATAATTACACACACACATATTATTATGTAAACACAAACTTGTTTATTTTGGTTATTATTTTTATCTAATAATACTGTAGAAATACAGCTTTTATTGTAAAAACTTTGCTCAGCGATACTAGCTGATTAAGTAAATATATGTATGTATGTGTATATATATATATATATATATATATATATATATATATATATATATATATATATATATGTATTTATTTGTGTGAAAGATGAATATGAATAAGTTCTTATAATTCTTAATAAGTTAGATATAAATTCTTAGTGTGAAGATACACTGATTTTAAATAAAACAGGCTACCATAATTTTACACAAAACAGATAAAAACAGAAATACAAACATTTTTAGCCTCTAAACCCTAAAATAACAACTTCTTACAGCACATATAAGTCCTTATTCGTTGCCCAGGCCTACTTAATTAAATATGTATGCGAGGCCACGCCCCCTCAGACGCAATGGGCAACTATTTTCCCCGATTCACTATTAAAAAATGTCGTTCAAACAGAGAGAATAAATATGTTAAACAGCACATTATTGTTTGTTTAAATAATAATAATAATAATAATAATAATAATAATAATAATAATCTAAAATAAAATGTGAAAATTAAATTTTACTTTAAGAACTGTAGCGGCCTTTGGCGTCTAAGAAAGGAGGCAGAGAGTTTGTGAAGGGTGTCTCTGATTTATTTCACTAGGATGCAATAATACTCCACTGTTGAAGTCGTATCCGTTGTCTTAAATCGTCCGTAATGCATTGTTGAGCGCATCCTGATTCCGAGGAATGAACTAATGACGTATTGTCTAAGGCGCTGTCCGCCGCTGTGGTGCTGACCTTGCTCCAAAAAGTATGTTTTAAGCATTAAAACGAGACTTTGCGCGGAATAATGGTGGAAACCCGATTTTATACGAAGTTACAGTCGACTCTACCTAAACTAAACTGCGCAACACATCAATTCATCCACTATTTACTTTTGCAGCGCACTATATTCAACTGCATTCATCATTGCCTCATCACTGACTGAACCCTTCTCATATCCGTCATGCTGTTAGTCCAGTCAGAGCGTCAACCTTTCCATCACATGACTGGCAGTGATTATATGCTGTGACATATTTCTTTTGTTGGGTTAAGGCGGTGACACGTCAAAAGCGCGCATTGTTGAGCGAGAAGCTTAAGGAGGATTCATTTTTAGCACAAATGTTGTGTCGGGGGAGTCAGCCTTGTCTGCAGTATGTAACAAAACACGCTGAACATAACATCCTCGTTCCAAAATAGCGTTTTCGCATTTCGTCATCCGCTCTAAATGTGCAGTCATACGCATTTTAAGTGACAGCGCGCAACACAACAGGCCGTGTCATGGAAGTCAGGCACCGCTTGTCGCCTCCCGTCGCATTATTGCGGGAATATTCCTGACATATTCTAGGGGAAAGTAGAGTAGCGAAAGGAGGTCGCGTGGACGTCTGGCGCGCGTGTGGAATGACGTTCTGGAGTGCCGCGCTCACAACTGTGTGTGAGGAAGGCAGCGCAGAGCCACAGCTCCACTAGGATTGGACAACGGGCAGTGCAGTGGGGATTCCTGGGGACTGGTGTCTCTCCTAACAGACAACTACTGCTTCATCACCAACAAAGCCAATGGCAGCATCGGAGAAAACGCTCATTTACCGGGAAGACACCGATTCGTTTAAGAACTTGCTTTCCAAACGGGACATGCGCCTGATAAGCGCGCAAGAAGAGTCAAATTATGTGGATCTGAACGACCTGCTGGATCTGAAACTGGATGATACAAAAACAGTGAAAGTAACATTCTCTGGAGACTCGAGTCAACTGGCAATAATTAAAAGTATTAGTGGCATGAGCGATTCACAAGGACAGCATCAACCGTCCACCGAATCTACTGAAAATAAATGCGCACTGGAGGAATGCGCGGAAAAGTCGAGCTCTTATGAAACGGTAACTTCGGAAACACCCAAAGCAGATAAAACGGACTGTACCGGGAAGACGGAGCAAAAGGCCAAATCCCCAAATTTGGAGACGCAGAACCTGGGAAACGGTTACAATGAATACAATGAAGTTTATCTGAGCAGCAAAAGTGAATCGGACGATGAGGTCACTGTGGTGCTTTCGGATCACGACACGCGCGAGGACGAGTCCCACTATATCACAACCCACGAAATCCAGCTTTTGGAGTTGGACCATGATGTGGATTACGACTTTGAGACGGGATCGAGCTGGGATCTCGAGGACGATCTCCAGGTCTACTCGTTTGTCGACTATGCCTCTTTTGACAGTGATGAAACGATTGGGGCAAAAGAAGCGTGCGTGAAAAGCAACCAGGCTAATACGAGCGGAGCAGTGGTCAGCAGTAAGCCTGAAAGCAATCTCTGTGACGCGGACAAATGTGCCAGCTCAGACGAGGGCCTGTCAAAAAGACAAAATACAACCGGGCAGATTCACCTGTCAATCAAAGCCACTTCCCGCGCTGTGAATGAGCTGCGCAACATCCAAGATCACGAAAAAGACACGAGTCGCTATGTTCTGCGAGGAGTGGACGCAAAGGGCGACAAAGTGTGTGATAACGCAAAGTGTTTCATTGCTGTGCCAGGGCGCTTGCACTTTGGCACCAAATTGAAAAGCAAGGATGTGAACGAGTATTCCAGCGGTGCGTCCAGCGCGGTGAGCGAGCTGGATGACGCCGATAAGGAAGTGCGCAATCTCACTGCCAGGGCGTTCAAAAGTTTGGCGTATCCATATTTTGATGCCATCAACTTTAGCACTTCTAGTGAGTCCTCTGCTTCGGAGCATGGGCTGGGAATCAACAGGTGGTCGACGTTTGTTGACTTAAAGTATGGCAAGGGGCGAGATCAAAACTTAGTCGCGCATAAAGGCTCCACACCCAAATTCCATTTCGCCAAAAAGAGGGACGGTAAGGGGATAACGGGCTTGACGTTGACCAGCATGCGAGCGCCCCCCGTGGAGATATTTGCTCTGAACGGCAATTTAGTCGGTCACAAAAACGCACAAAAAAAGATTGAGCTCATGGGGAAGCTCTCACAGGGGCAAAGTGGCCTCATAAGATTGACCGAAACGCTCAATTTCCGATGCAATGTCAACTCCGACCAGCCTGTAAACGAAAGCGCTGGAGGATCACGTTCCACAGATGAAGTTACACACACCTTGCCAAGCGCTCAAGGGAGCGAGGCAAGCAAGCCACCCTGCAATGCAGGTGAAGCCATGGAAGACACACACAAGAAAGCCATATTCGCTTCGAGTCTCCTCAAAAATGTAATTTCGAAGAAAATGCAGTTCGAGCAAGAGCGCAAAATGGAGAGGGGCGAGATATGCGAGGCGCACCACGCGCCCTCTCCGTGCTTCGCGGTGCACGAGCACGAGAAAGCGGCCAGGAAAAATTCCAAAGGGCTGCAAAGACAAAGCTCGAAATTCTCAGAAGCCGATTCCGACTTCACGATCGTCTGCGTGGACGATCTGGGCGACATAGTAGACAGCAATTCAAGCGATGCCAAAGACGACGGGCGCAATGAAGAGACATCAGAAACGAATTTAGAGTCGACGAATGATACTAAAAAAGGAGCATTCGAAGCATCCAAAAGCACGCTGCTTCGAAGCCAAAATAGCGCGTTCAGATCGTGGAGGGACGGTGAGCTAGAGTTTCAAAAGGAACATAAAAACGTCCAAACTCCTGAGGGGAAACCGCTGCGCGAGTGTCCGGGGGAAACCAACTTCTGCATCGATTCGGCGAGCGGCAAGCACACTAAAATGTCACATTTATTTGTGCCAAGCATACAGCTTCCGTCCTCGGAGAGGGACCTCAGGAAACCACCGCCGAGTGTCAATTATTCCACGCGCGATCAAGCTTTGAAGTGGCGCTCGAACACACTTTATGTGACAGACGCCACGCGCAGCGCCGTGACATCGAAGTCGCCCGAAATCAAAATAAGTCTGCGGAGTGTACGGGACAACAAAAGCGACCCGTTCAATATCGCGAAGCTGCTGACTCCTAATTTAGGCTGCAAGACAGCTGAGGACACCAGGTGCCAAGCGCTCTCCGCGGCTTTCAAGGGTGAGTCCTCTGACAAAGTGCCTCACTTTATAGTCAGAGACATTAGAGATAACAAGGGCAAACTACAGACCCCCATTCACCAAGTTAGAGACGTGCGTAAACTGGTTAAGAGCTCGTATCACTTTGTGTCTTTAGATAGCAACGACAACAAATCTAGCCATTCGACTTGTGATGGAGAGCAGAAGACATTCAAGCAGAGTCCTTATCTGAACTCAGCCTCTCTTTCACCCATAGTGATTAAATGCCAGTCTGTGAATACAAATAGCAATGTGAAGCAATCTGGAAATGTAATAGACTCCCCCAAGAGACGATTTCCAGAGGATATAGTGGAGACGGACAGGTCCTCTCCTCACGTTGCTGTAGCTAACAGGCTGGCAAAGCAAGAGGTTCCAACCGGATTAAAAATTGAGACGAGCACAAGAAAACAAGATAAAACAAGCGACACCAGCGAGAAAAAAACCGAACCCAAGATGGCCAACCAAGTCGCTTTGGAAAAATTGCAAGCCGCTGTCAAAACAATGGAGCAACTGTATGTTTTCGACAAGAATGAGTGGAAGAGAAAAACAGAGCCACGGCCGATAACAGACAGCCACGTGCTCTCGCTCATCTCCAGTGAGAAACACACTATGGAGGAACAGGAAATCAATGCTCCTGCAGATGATAGTTTGCTGAGACGAGATTCAAACTCAAACCTGATGGAGACACCCCCTAAAAAAGACGACAAGTCATTATCAGCCACTCAAGAGAGAAACGGCCCTAAAGCGCTCATGCAGCTCACAGGAACGCCATGTAAGATTATAACCCAGAAGCCCTCAAAGACACCACAAACGCACGTTGCATCACCAGCATCTCTGAGCTCCAAGGCCGTGACAACCAAATCTCCAAAACTACCCATTTCCTTCAAGATATCTCAGCCAAAGCGTGTGCTAGAAGAACGGGAGAGGCCGAACGGCAGTGAGACTGAATTTGCCCCTCTGCAGTTCACTTCCACAGCAGATTCGGAGAACTACCTAACCATACCCGTGAAGCCTCACACCACATCCGCCATAAAGCCGACCGAAGCTGGACTGGGCAAAACGGCTGTTTATACAATCCCACCCGGAGGAGGTAAAACCCAAACGGCCAGTCCGCCTTCTTACCTGGCTCACAGTGACATCAGAAGCCATCTGTCACCAAAACGTTCATCGTTTGTCATGGAGACACGGTCCCCGGATACCCCTACCGCCACTATTTACCACACACCACTGCCTGTCACAATGCAAGCCGCTCAGCCTCAACTCATCTGCTTCTCCCCTTCAGTTCAACCTTCCCCCGTCCCGACAGAGCACTTCCACACAACCCAAAGAAAAATGCTGCTGGATCCCACCACAGGAAGCTACTACTTAGTGGACACTCCGGTGCAGCCAGCCACCAGGCGTCTGTTTGACCCAGAAACCGGGCAGTACGTGGACATCCCCATGCCACAGCAGCCTCCCATGACCCCCGTCCCACTTCCAATATCCCCTCTCGCCCTCGGCCCGGGAGCTTATGGCCATACCTACATGTTTTACCCAGGATACATGCCAACCACGATGATCCCCGCACGCACTATTCAGTCCCAGCTCTCCATGCAGTCAGAAGCAGATGATGGGGATAAATCCCATTCGCACATGGGACAGCAGGAGGATGGAGCTTATATGGAGAGCCCTTACTATATGCCATCTGGGAAGTCGTCGCAAACAGCCTCTGTGGCTCAACACATTACCACCAGCAGGCTGGCCGACAGCAAGCAGCCTGTCATCAGCATCACCTCCCAGCAAGGGCCAAGGATCATCGCTCCCCCCTCCTTCGACGGCACCACCATGAGCTTTGTGGTGGAGCATAGGTAAAGTCCTGCTCACCTGCAGCGTAAGTGCAAATTCATTATTTCTTTATCATATTTGCATGCATTGAATGTTTTTAATAATGGTAAGGGCTTTAAAAAATAATGTAAACAACAACAAAAAAAGATTGACTAAACATATATATAGATTTAGCTTGAATTGAAAATGCTAAATAATCATACAAAATACAAGAATGGCAATGTCTTACTTGTCAAGATCTTTAAGACATTTTCAGTTTGATAACTTCATGCCATCTCACAGACCTGTTTAAAACAGGTTGACATTGTTTTGTTACAGTTTAGGTGCATAGACATTGTTTGATATTGATTTTTGGTATTGTGGAATATTTTGTAAGTTAATACTTAGATATTTAAGATTTACAGTATATATTTAAATAATTCAAGCAGACCTTATAGACACTACCTGAAATTATGCTATTCAAAGTTTGAAAAGCTCAGGAAGTATTTGTATAGATTACCAAAATGTAAAAATAAAAATATATAGTTTTTCAGATTTAGCTTGAACTGAAAATGCTAAATAGCTTTTCAAACCTTTAATAGTTCATCATTTTAGATAATGTCTAAAGACTGCTTGAATTATTTAAAGGGTTAGTTCACCCAAAAATAAAAATTCTGTCATTAATTACTCACTTTCATGATGTTCCAAACCCGTCAGACTTTCCATTCTCCATTGGCAGCTACTCAACTACCACTTTGACACTTCAAAAAGTTCATAAAGAGATCATAAAACTAACCCAAATTAATTGAGCAGTTTAGTCCAAGATCTCTTTATATGATGAATAGATTCAGTTCAGACTTTTATTCACATATAAACATTGAACATAAACAGAAGCGCAACCAAATTTGCTTGATGTGTGAGAACAACCTCATTGGTTCCCGTGGAAGCGCAAATGTGCTGCGTAACACAAGAACGAACCTCACTGATTTTTGCTGAAGCTCAAACGTGCTGCGTAACACGAGAATGAACCTCATTGGTTCTTTCTGAAGCTCAAATGTAATGCGTAACACGAGAATGAACCTCATTGGTTCTTTCTGAAGCTCAAATGTAATGCGTAACACGAGAATGAACCTCATTGGTTCTTTCTGAAGCTCAAATGTAATGCGTAACACAAGAATGAACCTCATTGGTTCTCAGTGACGCTCAAACGTGATGCGTAACACGAGAACGAACCTCATTGGTTCTTGTTGAAGCTCAAACGGGCTGCGTAACACGAGAATGAACCTCATTGGTTCTTGCTGAAGCTCAAATGTGATGCGTAACATGAGAACGAACCTCATTGGTCCTTGCTGAAGCTCAAATGTGATGCGTAACACGAGAACGAACCTCATTGGTTCTTGCTGAAGCTCAAACGTGCTGCGTAACACGAGAATGAACCTCATTGGTTGTCGCTGAAGCTCAAATGTGATGCGTAACACAAGAATGAACATCATTGGTTCCTGCTGAAGTTCAAATGTGATGCGTAACACAAGAGTGAACCTCATTGGTTCTCACTGAAGCTCAAACGGGCTGTGTAACATGAGAATGAACCTCATTGGTTCTTGTTGAAGCTCAAATGTGATGCGTAACACGAGAACGAACCTCATTGGTTCTTGCTGAAGCTCAAACGTGCTGCGTAACACGAGAATGAACCTCATTGGTTGTCGCTGAAGCTCAAATGTGATGCGTAACACAAGAATGAACATCATTGGTTCCTGCTGAAGTTCAAATGTGATGCGTAACACAAGAGTGAACCTCATTGGTTCTCACTGAAGCTCAAACGGGCTGTGTAACATGAGAATGAACCTCAATGGTTCTTGCATGTCAAGTGAACTGATGTGTGAGTTGATGAATGTTTATATGTGTATGAAAGCCTAAATTCAATCTGTTCATCATATAAAGCGATCAAGTCTCTTTAGAAAATTTTATGAGGATTAGTTTTACGATCTCTTTATGAACTTTTTAAAGCGTCAAAGTGGTAGTTGTGTAGCTGTCAATGGAGATCTCTCAGATTTTACCAAAAAGATCTTCATTTGTGTTCCGAAGATGAACGGATTTGAGTAATTAGTGATAGAAGTTTCATTTTTGGGTGAACTATCCCTTTAAGTATACTGTAAATCAGTGATGGTAATTAAATGGGTAAATTTAAGGGACTGTTCACCCAAAAATGAAAATAATTTCATTATTTACTCACGTTGTTTGAAACCTGAATGAAAGAAAAAGTAAAATAAAAGTAAAATAAACTCTCTCCTAGCAGTTCACCCTTTACTCTCTGGCCACAAGGGGACCCTAATTTAATTTATATCTAATTTATCTTTAACAGCCTTTAGTATTTTTTTTTTTTTTTTTTTTTTTTTGAAAAATGACGTTGCTTTGCTTGCTGGTCGTTTACAGCTATGAAAGTCCTTGTTTTAAAGAACTGCTTTGCCAGAACAACATTGGACCCCATTGACTTACTGGACAGAAAAACAAGGACACTTTTTGAAATATCTTCTTTTGTGTTCTGCAGAAGAAAAAAGAGTCATGCAAGTTTGGAACGACATGACGGTGAGTAAATTATGTCTGAACTATAATTTTTGTGTGAACTATCCCTTTTAGATTCTCATAAGCTAAAGCTAAACTAGTTTTTCTTTTATATTTCCTTTAAATAAGTTTTGGATCAGATCTGTAGACATTGTATCTGTATCATTGCCATTATGTTGATGATAATTTGAATTACTTAACTTAAGCAGTTATAAAAAAATTAATATGTAAGAATTTCCTCCCCATGACCACCTTGAAAGAAATCGAGGCTTTGATTATGAAGAAAATGTGTCTTTTTTTGGTTGTTTATGAGTTATTTATGACCACTGGCCACCTGTTATTTAGGGTGTTGGGTTTGCAATAACATTTATGCCTTTTGCAGATGCTTCTATCCAAACTAACAGTGAAAGTTTACAGACTTACAGTGCATCCAAGGTATAAATGTCTTATCAGTTTGTGCGCTAGAATCAAACCACAACAACCTTGGTATTACGGGTTTGATCTTCAACCATTGCCACTGCAGGGTTTAGAGTCTTTTTAGAGCAGATCAGAATATATGGGGTTCCCATCATGGGAACATTTTGTGGATTAAGTTTTAATAAATGTTTTATTTTGATTCAATTTTATGAACTAAACAACTCATAAACATACAATTGAAATAACCCATTAAACATGAAAGTATTATGCAATCATTTAAGGCATTTTTTAATGCATTTTTTAAAAGTGTCTTTAAAAATGAGTCAAGAACCCTAGGGTTCCATATAGAATTTTTTAAAGAGTGTATAGTGTATAGAATTTGGATCCGCATTGCTGCAATATTATGTCAATATTATTACTCCCCTATTTTGTCAAACTTTTCTGTTTATGATTAAAATTTTAATGGCATTTGCATCTCATAAATCTTGTGATGGAGGAAGTACACAAATCAAGTACTTGAGTAAAAGTACACATACTACAAATAATAAAATAAAAGTATGTACTCTTTTTGTGACGGACAGCTTTGTCACTTAGTTACATGCATCCTGTCGCTGTTTAAACTGCCCTGTCAGTCATCTTGTCACAGCTAAAATCCTCCACGTTCAATGGAATTTAATTTCCTACCGTATCGGAAGGAAATGTAGTAGTGCGTCGATCTGCCATGTTGTAGGTGTTTCGTGCGGATATTCAAATTGTGTTTGCAATTTGAATATAATGATGCATTTAAACATTAATGGCCAAAAAGTCACAGTGCTGGTGCAGATGAAATATACAGTATAATGTGGATAACACTTAATACATATCTTGTTAGATACTGATTATTAATCACTCAAACCCCTTTATCTAAACCTCTGTACTTAGGCTAACCGTCAGACTTGCACAGCTGCCCAGTTTGTAGTTTTTTAACACTTTTTTTTAACCACGTTTGTAGTTCTAATCGAATCCTTGTCAAACTCGCAATGGGTTGTGGGCAATATTAGCGTGAAATGCATGGATCTGCACTTCAGATTCTAACCGGAAAAAGCAGACCATTCAGGTATCTTTGGAATACTCATTTCAACATACTACAATTTGGACACACTAATTCTAAATTCGAATACTATTTAGGATGAATGATGTGCAAATTGGGGTGCAGCAAATGTTTTGCATTCCCCTGAGAATGTTTGCATCCTCTTAGAAACTTTGCATTCGCTCACAAAACCTTTTGAGCTCTTTCAAGTTAAGTCAAGTCACCTATATTTATATAGCGCTTTTTAACAACACAGATTGTTTCAACTCAATAATGCGATGCAAAAATGAAAATAATGCAACAAAGTTTCGGCTGTACAGCAGATCTAGAAGAAAATAGTGTCATAGTCCAGTTTAAGTTAGTTCAGTGATGGTTCATTTCTGTTGCAAAAAAGTTATGAATTTAGTTCATTTATCTATACAGCCGCTCTGGAGAAAACAGTGATGTCATTGTCCAGCTCAATTCAGTTCTCATACAACGGTGTCAATGCAGGCAGCTCAGTAATATTGTTGAATATTTAGCTCTTTGCTAAGGAATGCAAAGTTTCTCAGAGGAATGTTTCCTCCATCTCATATTTATTTTCCATCACCATTTCCATTTATGGACTCTGTAAAAAGGCTTGCGAAAGAATGCAAAGTTTCTTAGGGCACAGCAAACAATTAATGAGCAAATGCAAAGTTTCTCAGGGGAACGCAAAACATTTCCCAAAATCTCTCCCATCTCTTATTTTTTTCCATCACCATGTCCCTTTAGCCCCTCCTTACTACGACAGCAGATTTTGTTCACGAATAACTGACAGTCATGACTTTCATCTACAAATTCAGCATTAGTAACTTAATTTTCACGCCATTCAAGCTACGATGACATTTTGATCAGATCATTGAATTGTTGGCTGTGTCCGAAATCGCATACTCTCTTGTGTAGGTACTTATTTGAAATCAGTAATTACTTCACGACCGCTAAAAAAGTATGTTCTATATAGTAGGGTACAACGGGGCTAAAGGCTCCACGGGGTAAAAGGCTCCTTTGATTTTATTTTCCACTAAACCACTAGATGGCACAAAAACTTGCCTCAGCACTTTCCAAATCATCCGCTTTTCAAGATGCACGTGGAAATGTGTCTGATCTTTGAGGTGATCACTGGCAGCAGCGCAAAATTGATTCTGCGCTATGTTTTGTTCAAGGTAATTAAAGCAACAGTTTTTCAATAATGGAAGAATATGTAAAAGTCTGGTATTTGGGGTAAAAGGCCCCCCTGCTGTCGGGGCAAAAGGCACCATATAAACAGCGGCTGACTTTAACATTTGTTGACATGACATGATTAGATTCAGATTGTAAGTATCATTTATTAAGTTGGGTGTCCACCTTATCTCTAGATAATCACCATATTTATAATGAAACCATCAGATTTAAAAATGTGATATTAATCATATCATATAATAAAATATCATTTATTGTTACTACTGTAAATCTATATTAAATTATCATGGGATCTCCTTCAGTGCTTTCAGAGTACTGTGAATTCAGACATACTACTCTTGTCACATACTGTTTTTCACCTACTATATAATGGGGAATGCGTTTTCGGATTGTTAGTAGCCGTTTGTCTGGTGAAATAGCCGTTTGTCAAATTAACTGTGAATTTGCACTGTCCATGGAGCGGACCTGTTTACATTTCACTGCCGGTTGTATATTCTGTATATAACTGTGTATGTGACAAATAAAACTCTTGAATCTTGAATCTTGGTGTGCGCAACCCTGAAAACCTCCCGTTGACTCAAGAACAGCTGCGATTGGTTAAGCCCGATTCGCGAATGAATTGTTCAGTGTAATTTGTCAACCAATTCAATGAGTTTATTAGAAAGAATCAGCTCGTTCACGAATCAGACATCGCTATCGTGTCTCAGTTTCGGGTGGCAATTTCTTCAGTTCGAAATAGCAGGAACAATGTTTTTATGAAATGGAGTAAAAAGTGTGAAATTATGCTTTGGAATGTAGTGTAAATGTAAAAGTAAAAGTTTCCCATAATAAATGCAAATATATATACTTAAAAAAATGTACTGATAAGCAGGCCCACACTGTCCACCACTGCATAAATTAGTTCAACGAAGAAGTTCGGTGCTTTACATTAACACCATGTGTGACTGCACACTATTTTGTTTATATGAGTATAAATAAAAAAGATTTTATCTTAACACCTCCCGCTCAAGTCATAAAATAGCACCAGCAAAATACACGACTACTGTTCTATTTCCTCGAGCTACTGTATGTCTATGGTATGGATGGTGATAAGACCTATAAAGAGCAGGGGGTGGTCATGGCGGGGCGTCCGCTGTGCCCACGGGCAAAAGGGAAGAGGCGTGGCATTGTTGGCATAGCAGTGGGAGGAGAGAAAGGTCAGCCAGTTTGAGGCATGTGTTTGTGCTGATACAGTGTTGTGCCAGCTGCTGCTGGAGATCAAGACTCATCGTCCTGAGACGATTGGGGCGCAGGCAGGTCACCTTTTTATAGGACTGCCTTATGTTAAAGGGAAAGACCCAGAGGCGGGCCAGAAGCTTTGGCTGAGGGATATTATACAAACAATTCAGCCAGCGTGCGATCCGGCAGCGCTGGGGAGTAATGTAAGACGCCTGAACTGCAATATTTTAATGACCAGTAATCCAGCTATTAGCAAGCAGCGGATGGTTTTCGAGACACTTGAAGATCAGGCTTGATTCTGAGTATGGCTCAAATAACTAACCTGTTAGCTGCTGTGTGACAGAAGAACGCTGTTGTGAAAATCAGTTCTTAATATTATTCTTGTTTTGTTTCACACAGGAGCCACACATCACTCTGAGTTGATGTCGCTTCCATTTTTTGCTGAATTTATTCACTGTATTTTGGAATCTCCTTCATCATGAAAGCGCCCCACTCTTCTCCCATTATTATTTGTGGCCTGCTTGTTTATGCTGATAACATTTTTTTCTGTCTGCTTGTCAAATCTTTTTGAAAGTGGATGGATTTTTCTGCATTGGATTTTTTTTCAATGGATAATTGAATTCATGTGCATTTACTGTAGGTGATTGTAAAATATCACTTTAAGCACCTTCAGAATGATGTCAGTATATATCAGTTAGGTTAAGGAGAACTTGGTAACACTTTACTTACAGCCTATATATACAGTACCGGTCAAAAGTCTGGAAACATTAGAAGTCAAGAACTCTCTTATGCTCATAAAACCTGTGTTTATTTGATCAAATATACAAAAAAAAAAAAAAAAAAATATTATTACAATAATATAATAAAGGTTAAAATAATGGTTTTCTATTTTAATACACTTTAAAATATAATGTATTTCTTAATTTCTTTATTCGTTAATAATTAATCATCATATCAGAATGATTTCTGAAGGATCATGTGACACTGAAGACTGGAGGAATGATGCTGAAAATTCAGCTTTGATCACAGGAATACATTATATTTTATAGTATATTAAAATAGAAAACCATTATTTTAAATTGTAATAATATTTCACAATATTACAGTTTTTTCTGTATTTTTGATCATATAAATGCAGGTTTTATGAGCATAAGAGACTTCTTTCAAAAACATTAAAAATAGTAATGTTTCCAGACTTTTGACCGGTACTGTATATATAATTATATCCAGTGCACCATAAAAGTATTTGAATGCATTAATTATGCCTTGTAGCGCATCTTACAATGCATTTTAACAATTTTAACTTTGGTTACAATTGTAACGCTTCACAATAAGGTTCCATTAGTAACAATTATCAATCTTTATTGATTTTATTTAATAAAAATGCAACTGTTTATTGTTAGTTCATGTTAGCTAAGATACATTAAATTATATATTAACAGATACAACCTTTGATGGATTAGTAAATTATAATTAATAAATGCTGTAGAAATATTGTTTATTATTAGTTCATGTTAAAAAAATGGAACCTTATTGTAAAGTGTTTGTTACAATTTTTATGAAAATATATAATGCATTATAACTTACGGATACTATTATAATGAATTATACAGTACATAAAGGCTTTAAGTAAAGTGTTAACAAGGCTTTTTAAATGACGACTGCTAAGGATGCACTGATGTTAAAATTCTGGCAATAATTATTTTCATGTTATGGCTGCTAACCAGTAAATGGCCAATATTAAAACTCTACTATATTTTTTGTCAAAATAAATTAAAAATAAAATACTGAAAAATAAAACCTATTATTTTAAATGCTACAAGTGAATTTTAGCATCCTAACAGTATGAAAAATCAATATTCATGGTGAGATTTGCTGAAGATTACATTTTACAGTATTAATCAATTATTAGTGTTCTTTCAAGACTAACTATGAAGGCAATCGTAATGTAAAAATAGGCCAATATTTGTGCACAATTATATATCTGATATTGGCCCTTATCTAATATCGACTGTATAAATAGGCACTGAAATGAGTTGTTAAGGCTTGTTAACAGGTTCTCTATATAAAACACACCAAATTTCTCCTGGTTTCCATCATTCCTCAACTGAAGTTCTTCTCCTGACCTTGATTCTCAACACTCGTCCTTGAGAGGTGTTCTGTATGCTTAACGAATTACATTATAATTTTATATTGTATATTTTTGGTGATTTTTTTCTTTTTTTTTTTACTGTTGTGGTTTTTTTCTGCCGGTACTGAACAGACCACCACATTAAAACACACACACTCACGTGTGGTGATGTGGTGAATGGAGTGTTTTAGGGGATGGCATTTCCTCTATTATCTCACAGTACCAGTATAGCGTGAGTGTGTGAGAGAATGTGTTTACCAAGTCGTTTTGATTTGGTATTGCAGTTTCATCGCTTTTGGCTGCAGTGATAATGGATCGAGGTCAGGTGAACTGATTTCAGGTGAAGAAATGAAAGATATTAGAAGGGATTTCTTGTATTTTGAATACAGAAACTGTTATACAAAACACAGCTTACATGATGTAGGTCTGTTGTTGTTGTTTTTTCAGGGAAAATGTGACTGAACCTCAGTTTCAAAAGAATAATGTATAGACAGTGCTGGGTAGTAACCGATTACATGTAATCTGGATTATGTAATCAGATTCCACAAATTATTATAGATTTTTTTTTAAAGTAATCAGACTACAGTTAGTTTTCTATTGATTCCATGTCATTCTCACAATGGCAGTGAATGATTCATAATTCATTGATTCTACTTCTTTGTAAGAAAGGTTTTCTCAACATTGCATATCTAATCAGCTCTTGACAAACATTCATTATTATTTGAATGATTACTCAGTGAGTCATTCAACCATGTATTACTGTCTTTGGAAGACTTTTGTCTTTCAAACACATTAAAACATACAAATTCACATAATTTCATATTTACATGCAATGCAGGGGTTCCCCAACTTTTTTGTCAGCTGAAGCTTTTCGCCCTAATATATTTATTTGAAGTACCCCTGGGTTTTAAATTAATAAATTAGGTCAATAATAAAATTAAGTCAATGATAATAATAAATAATTATAAAATGAAGTTCATGGTTCTCTGACGTCGGTTAATGGTCACATGACATGCAGGTAAACAAATATTTTTTTTTAGTAAATGTTTTATTTTGACATTTCCTTTCATTTTAAATTTTTATGACTTAATTACTTAAAGGCACAATATGTAAGATTTTTAGATTAAAATATCCAACAACCACTAGAACAGACTTGACTCGTGTACTTACATTATCCCAAATGTTTCCAAGAATGTTTAAATCCAGAGAAATCAGCCATTTTAGGGCTGAGGACACCAGTGCATCGCCCTGTCAGTGACATCATAGCCGCGTTACCCTCGGTTTCCGGTTTTATTTTGTAGAAACCATGGAAACACCAAAGACGCTTTAATATATGATGTGTTTTATTAGACAGGTGAGCAACTGCTTGGAAACATTCATCGACAGAAAACTAATCATTGTTATATCGCTCGACACAGTGAGTCTTATTGTTTAAATCTGGTTTTCTTGATTTACCGCGAGTACCATGTTTTACCACGCCTAAAATCGATCTAGCTCACTGCAGTGTGAACAAGTGTCTCATAGCAGCCGCCGAGCGAACGCACAGAGTAGCATTAGAACATAACTTTCAACTCACTCATATGTATCTAATATAATAATAAAACAGCGCTGTGTTACCCCACATACACATGAGCGGAAGAAGCGGTCTGCAGCATAATAAAAGCCCAACGAAATCAAGGTGTCATTTATTTTTAAATAAGTGACTTATAACGCAAAAAATTACATATTGTGCCTTTAACAGCTTTTCAATAAAGTTGCGAACCCCAGTTTGGGAAACCCTGACATAATTTTATATTTAATGCACTTCATGTTGTTGATAACAAAAAAAGGAATATATTATCTTTTCACTTTTTTATGTATTGATTTTTATATCAATATGTTACAAGATTATCCTATTCAAATCAATGTAATGAACATGTTTGGTCAAAAGTAATCTAAAAGTAATCAAAAATTAGTCAGAATACATTACCTAAAATGAGTAATCTAGATTAGATTACTAACTAAAATTTTTGTCATGTAATTTGGAATCAGTAAACGACTACAATTTTGTAAGTAATCTACCCAGCACTGTTAATGAGGCATCTGCATGAGTATATCTATGTAGAAACTGTTCACACTGAACGCAACAAAGCGACCATTGGAAATGCGTTCAATTCGTATCAGAAGTAGCGCGAGCGATTTAAGCACAAACGGCCATCAGATAACCGTGGGAATTTGTCGCATCGTGCCATGCAACATAGTGTTGACAGTATCACTTATTATAATGGGTTTTATTAGCTTTTTTGCATCTTTAGCTGACAAAATTAACATCCTATAACTGACATTATTCTGAACAATTTGGATCCTCTGTTATATTGTTTTTGTTTTGTTTTGTTTTTTTGCAGAAAAAAACTTTTTTTGATGCACATTGCTAGTTTTTAATAACTTGTGTTATACTTGTGAATTCATTGATTATTTCAGCTGTTGGAGCTGCTGGCCAGTCCGTTAAGCTGACTTTGACAAAGTTTTGTGTGGCGTTGTCATCAAATTAATGAGAATATCATTTCAGAGTGTTTAAATTCAGTGACAAGACTAAGTTTACTTAAAGGATTTTTTAAAGAATAAATATGTGAAATACATAACACAACAGCGTAAACATGTGGAAATGTTTTTGTTTGGTATGTGCTATATGTTGGTTTTGTTTGTAAGCAGAAGTCACATGATGTCATAGGACGACGTTGAATGTTCCTGTAATGGCTATTGTTTAATCATAAGCAATCACTGTTTTAAAAACTACACTTGATAAATGATGTTTGAGACTGACAAGATGACAAAGTTATGTTATAATGGTTTGAAGTATGTGTGAAGATGGATGGGCGACGTATTGGATAAGAATACGCATTATAGCGTCTTAGAAAGAATAAAGACTTGAGAATTAAAACAAAGGGATGCAGAAAGAAAGAAATGTTCTCTGATTTGAAGTTACAGGAAAAATAAAAATTGTACTTGAAATCAGCATTTTGTTGTTGTTTTTTCCTTTTTCTTTGAAAATGCTGTCCAATAAACGTACTTTTCCAAAGACTGCACCTGAATAAAGTAGCACTGTTAAAAAGTTGCTGCCTTAAATTTTTAAGTACAATCAACTTGGATGTTTGAAGGGGTGGTTGATTGGCCCTTTTTACAAGATGTAAAATAAGTCTGATGTCCCCAGAGTGTGTACGTGAAGTTTTAGCTCAAAATACCCCACAGATAATTTTTTATAGCATGATAAAATTGTCCCTTTCTGAGGGTGAGCAAAAACGTGCCGTTTGTGTGTGTCCCTTTAAATGCAAATGAGCTGCTGTTCATGGGGCTGAGCTTCAAGAACTCCAGTTAGCAGCTCTGATTACCTCATGCAGACAGGCATTGAAACTGTTCAGCCTTTTATGTTCAAACCGAGACTCAAGAAGAAGTGACAACATGTAGAATGCAACAAGATGTTCCTGAATGGTTTTCCTTTGAATGATGTTCCTTTGTTGTGTGTTCTCGAGGGCAGGATTTATGTAAATTTCAGGGTTAGTGATGTCACTTAGAAAGAAAAAAAAATCGATTTCTGTAAAAGAAAATATCTCCCTTTGCTTTGAACTTTGAGCATCATAAATTAGCAGATGTTGTTTATGCTCAAACAGCAACACACACTAACTAAAGTTTAAAAAAGTGAAATCCTAATCAACCACCCCTTTAAGTAATTTCAACTTGAAGGTGCACTATGCAACTTTTCCGTCCGCGAGAGGTCGCCTGTTCAAAACTAGGGCGTAGTTTGATGACGCCAAGTTTGAGCACAGAATCTTGGGACATGTGGTCTTCACCTCACAGCCAGTGGAAATGACTCGGGATAGGACTCGGGCAGAAATGTTTATGGATGCGATTATTAACGTTACTGTAATATGAAGCAGAGCAGGACTGAGTGTTGTGGAGCTGAGCAAGGCCGCTGGAGCGACTGTTAATAAGAGGAACGCAACATGCGCCTCGCGAGCAGCAGGACTTTTATTATGCCAGAGTCGCCGGCGCCACTTCCACTTTTCCGGTCATGAGTATGAGGTAACGCAGCTCTGTTTATCATATTAGATACATCTGAGTGTGTTGAAAATGATTCAATGATTCGTTCGCTTGGCGGCTGCTATGACACGTGTTGCACACTGCAGTAAGAGTAAAGCGTTTCTGCTAAATAAAACCGGAAACTGAGGGTAACACAAATATGATGCAATTGACAGGTGACGCCCTCACACGTCCTGGTTCATGGCAATTTTCTCACAATTTACAAATAGTTGGAAACATTTGGGATATTGTAAGTACTCAACTGAACAAAATATATAACACTGGCCTAGTGGTTTTTGGATATTTTACTGAAAACATGTTACATAGTGCACCTTTAAATTACATTAAACTGATTTTTAAAATGAGTTAAATCTTGAATAACATAAAAAAACTTTGAACATTGCTTAAATTATCATTAATAATGAATCCGTAACTCATAGATCATATAGTGACACTGATAAAAATGATTCTGTGGTGATTAGTTTTCTGTCGATGAATGTTTCCAAGCAGTTGCTCACCTGTCTAATAAAACACATCATATATTAAAGCCTTTGGTGTTTCCATGGTTTCTACAAAATAGAAATCGAGGGTATGATGTCACTGACAGGCGACGGATGGACACTGTTCGTGTTCTGGTTAAAACTGCTGATTTCTCTGGATTTAAACATTCTCGGAAACATTTGGGATATTGTAAGTACACAAATCAAAATATATAATATTGTTTTAGTGGTTTTTGGATATTTTAATCCAAAAATCGTACATTTTGTGCCTTTAAGTATATTTGACTTTTTTTCCCCAGTGTAATTTGCTTATGTTCCAATGAGTGCTGAAGATGGGTGTTGTTTACTAGAGCCCATATCAGTGGTTGTTAATAAAACAATGGCATTAAAAGAATGACTCCAGTAAACCTCTCCTGACTGTTTGCCAACAACTATCTGTCAGCTGTACAAAGTATTTTTACCATCTCAGAAGCATATTACGAGCTCCACATTAAGCTCATTGACAGCAATCTATTTGAAAGGCTATGATCAGGAGAATGAATATATAGGAAGCGACAAATCCATATGCTAATATGTGTTGCAAAGTGCTAATGTGAAAGGTGATAGTCTAGTAGTTAAAAGACTGGCACACATTCCTATGCAGCAGTGGGAATGCAAACTTCCATATTAGCTGTAACTCTAGTCAGGTGACATGCTCTCACAGCAGTGCTCTGAATTAAGACTGACATAGCCTATTTTTTATCATTTTAAATTCACTGAACTTATCAGTGCAATTCCATGAATGATGTGTAAACTGTGTTACTGGGTGAACGTTTGTTCATAACTTTGTCAGATTTGCCAATGTTCAATGTTCAAGACTGTATGTGCATGCAAAGTTCATTGTCAATTTTGTGGTAGGCCTATATGTGTGCCTTTTTTTCTGACAGTGCAACATTAAAAGCACTGTTACCATGTAGGCTAATGTGTATGCTATGAGGATGGCAGAATATTTCAGTTGACCACCTGTGCATGAAACATAATATGGTGTGAATTTATATGTTGGGAGGGTGTTTTGCAAGCCATGCTGTCTAACATACCATATATTATAGTGTGTTTAAGTAAATAACAAAACAGAAAAGAATATTTGCATTATAAACGAGTATTGTTGTCTTTTTATTGATTTAAATGCTAACCCTGTTTTTGTAAAATTCATTATCCTTAGAACTGTGAAGAGGTCATTTTGAGTACTATAAAGCATGTATAGGCTTATATTTTAACAATACAGTGCATATCTCAAATTCCACGTTTAAATGTACATTTATATAGAATATATGTATATGATGATTCACACATATGGAAGATTCAAAACCGTTTTTACACATCCAGGAAAACATAAAAACTTAATTTTTTTATTCATTTTTTATTTTTATTTTTATTAAACATACAAAAGTAAATACACATGTAAACAACTTGCAACAGAAATTACCAAAACAAACAAACAAAAATTGAGACGGGTAATATATAATTTAAAATAAAGAAAATTTGAAAAAAAGAAAATATATATAATTTAGAAATATAAAAATATAATTTAGAAAGAAAATATATAGCCTAATATACAATAAACACAATTTGAAAAAAAAATAAAATTAAAATAAAAAAATGTCTTGTGTCCTTGTGTTTTAGGGAATTATTTTTTCCACCCTTTTTGCACAGCACACAATCAATTGTACATTATAAAAACTCATAAATATTATACAATTAATATACTACACAGTTTGCTTTGACATTGATGGAAGTATAGAAATAGTATCAAAATAATTCAGGTATATTCTAGATTCATTAGAAAATACTTGTCTTTTAGATTCTTTGTCAAAATTTTGAAAGCCAATACTATTTTTCACTATTTTCTTGTACCTGTATCCTGTTAAAAATATGATTAAGACAATGGAAAACGGCCACGGAACATTTTAGTGAATTTCAAAGAATTAGAACAAACAAAGAATTTCTTCCAAAAAGTAGCTACGTGGACACAATCCCCCAAAAATTGGGGACAGACTCATCTACCACTCCACAAAAGGAGCAAAGTCAATCCAGAATATATTATATTATATTATATTATATTATATTATATTATATTATATTATATTATATTATATATATATATATATATATATATAGGCCTAGGCCTATAAGATTGACAGGGTAAAATTGATGTAGCAGTTTAAAAGATACCTCTTTAACCTTATTAGTGATTCAATATTTGTGAGGCAAAGACCACACTTTCTTCCTGGGAATATCATTAAAATAATTACCAGCTATAACAGAAGGGACATTAAGCTAATTATATCTTTCTGAAAGAGTTGTCTAATCTTTCCATTCCTGAGAGAAGGACTTGACAAAAAGCAAATATCCCCTATTGCTGTTTCACAGGGATGTGTCAAAGAGATGGAGAGGGTAAAGGTTCACCTGAGTTTTCTTTTAAAAGTGTTGTAGCTCCACTGGTATTTATAAATGTCCTTACTTGCCCTCACCAACATGGCGAACTGCGGCTGTTCCGGGCTGAACGAGTCGCTTTTAAATGACGCAGCACATTACGGCACATGAGATGACAGCCCTACTGCAAAGACAGCAGTTTAGAGGTAGTTTTCTCTTTCATATTTGTAATTCTGCTATTTTAGTAGTAAATTAGCACTATTAAATGGGCCATTTTATAAGGTATTTCGGCATGCTCGTTCATTGTCCCCTGATGTTTTGATAGCCAGACTCTGAATACAGCTTATGTTTGTGATCTTGGATATCTTAAGATAACCTGTATTGCATGTTAAATAGTAGGGAAATAATAGACTACTTTTATACAATAAAATAACTGTCAGAGCTTATGATACCACAGGCAAAAGTGACATAAATGTAAGGTTGTTTTGCCGTTTAACGTTAGCGTTTAGTTTAGCCGTCTTTGGTGGAAAGCTTTTCTAGACATCATAGTCGCGGTTAAATGCGCATATAGTAACCACAATTGTGCCTAAATTCTAACGGATTTTGTTACATCGGGGTGTGTATTTGTTTTAGCACTGGTCAATTCGATTCATCTCAGTGAGTCGAATCTTTTGAATCAGTTCACTTAAAAGATTCGCCCACGGTTTCAACCAGTGGTACTTTCAAGTCATTGAACCATTCTCTTAAAGGGATAGTTCACCCAAAAAATGAAACTTCTGTCTTTAATTCCTTACCCTCATGTTGTTCCAATCCAAATCCAGACTTTCATTCATCTTCGGAACACAAATTAAGATATTTGGATGAAATCAGAGAGCCTTCTGACCCCTCCGTAGACTGCCATTTAATTAACACTTTCAAGGTCCAGAAAGGTAGTAAAGATGTCATTAAAATAGTCCATGTGACTCCAGTGATTCAACCTTAATTTTATGAAGCGACGAGGCGAAATTGTTGAATAAAGTCGTTATTTTTGTTTGTTGACGCTTCATAAAATGAAGGTTGAACCACTGGAGTCACATGGACTATTTTAACGATGTCTTTACTACCTTTCTGGGCCTTGAAAGTGTTAATTAAATAGCAGTCTATGGAGGGGGCAGAAATAACTCGTATTTCATCAAAAATATCTTAATTTGTGTTCTGAAGATGAACGAAGGCCTTACGGGTTTGGAACGAAATGAGGGTGAGGAATTATTTACATAATTTTCATTTTTGGGTGAACTATCCCTTTAAGTGATTCTTTAAAATCTGCGTACATAAGGCTCCGGAAAGTGTTTACACAACATGTTTGACATTTTGTGTAGTTTAATTGAATGTTCAGTCATTTGTACACTTTCGTAATGGAAATATCTAAATCTAAGTATATCTCAAAATTTTTTGCTACTCCGGGATCTTCAGATTAAATGGCCAGCGACATGGCCAATGCACCTGCAGTGCAGGAGAGGAGCCATGGATGTGCTAGCGATGAAAGTGAATCTACAAAGGGTGAAAATGAGACCGTACAGACTGGAGAAACTGAAACGCTGTCTAAAAGACAACGGAAGAGACTTCTTAAGAATCAACAATGGGAAGAACAGAGAGAACTTCGCAAGTAAGCAGTGTTTTTTTAGTACTATTTATATACACTTATAGTTTTTATTCATATTCTGAATGAGCTTTTATTTTAATTTATTTCCATTTTAGTGTGTGTGAAATAGTACTTTTATTTCAGTTAGTATTAGGTTTTTCATCTAATATTTACTTATTTCAGCTTAATGATTTGTAATGGTTTTAGTCAACAATAACAGCGCTAGGACCTTGAGTACATTTTACTTGAGAGTGGGGAGACGCGATTGGGCTTGTTTTGGGCTAGTTTTGTTGTGAAAACCTGGCAACTCTGCTGTTGGCGGTCACGTCCTTCTGTACGCGCATTCACAAATTCAAGGCAGCATTTAAAAACTCATTATAAGTCACCATACATGCAATGTATTTGCTTGTTTTAACTTCAAGAATGACCACAGTGCTGATATGATTTTATCGCTATATCACTCCTTGCACATGTGAGGCAAGGCATTTTTTTTTTTTCATATCATAGATATTTTTTTCATAGATTCCGTAACATCGGTAACATAATTGACAGTGGTTTTGCGTTAATAAAATGAAATATTTTCTTATTTGAAAGAAAACTATTCTGAGGTATTTCGATTTGTATTTTATTTTAAGACCTGCTCACTTCAAAAAGCAGACAGTGAAAAACTATAATTTAAAGTCCCCATGAAATCAAAATGCACCCTATTTACTTTGTTAGCACACATTACAGGTCTTAGGGTGAACAATTAATCCGTGCAAGTTAATACACAGAAAAAAATAGTTTGTCGCGGTAATCTTTAATTAAAATCTAAAAAGTAACTTCCGGTCTGGAAACGGCGTTCCTTCTCAGATGATGTCAGTTTGACGGCTTAGGTTTGAAAATGCGTAACCACTCCCCTCCAACCGTTAGTCTGGACAGATGGAGAGGAGCGCTGAAGTGAAACCCTGCCCTCTATTGAATATTCCCTTTCACTTGGAAATACATCACATCACTGAAGAAAACTCAGTTGCTACTTCCGGTTCACTGGGACTTTAAGGGAACTAAAAGCCAATTTCAAGCAAACAGAAAAACAGTGCATAAAATATTGGTCTGAGATTATAGTATACATTATCTTAATGGATAAAATATGATATTTCTGAAGAAAATTGTTAGGAATATAATTAATCTCAGGAGCTTTAATTGTCCCGTGTCATAGTGATGTTGGAGTTTAATGTGTTCTTTATATACTGTATATTATATTATATTTTTATATTAATATGTCCCCCCTCCCTGGATGTACAGACAGAAACGGAAAGAGAGAAAGCAGCAGAGGAAACTCGAGAGACAAACGCAGGCTGACGACGGAGTGGAGTGGACGGGAAAGAAGCGTTTGCGCAGGTCGGCAGAGCCTAGCTCTCTCAGACTGGTCATAGACTGCAGCTTTGATAGCCTCATGGTGCTCAAGGTAAGCTCTGCCCCTTCACAACATCTGTAGTAGCGACAACTTCAGTAAAAGGCATCACTTCCTTTGCTCACTTTCATAATGCTATCTAGCTGTTGCACTGAAAAATCTTGTTGAAAGGTACTTTAATGAACCAAATTTAACAAAGCTTGCATATTTATTTCTTATTGTGTAGGACGTAAAGAAACTACACAAGCAGATTCAGAGGTGCTATGCTGAGAACAGACGCACCCTCCATCCTGCACAGGCATGTTTCCTTCATATATACTGAAAATGGGATCTTTAAAATCAAACTTAAAGACTCAGCTGCCTTTTCATATTCACAGTTTTACCTTACAAGTCATGGCGGTCAGTTAAAGCAAATCATGGACGAAATTAACAAAGGCTGGGTCAACTGGAAGGTAAGATGTGAAATGACACAATAAATAATAAATATTACAATTTTATTTTTTTTTCACATTTTTGTAAAGTCATCTGAGAGTAAATGTAATTTGATGTTGCAAAACTGCTGCATGCATTTTAGCAATATTAAAAACATTTTAAAATTAAATATAATTTAAATCATTTTTATATAAGCAAATAACATAAACATTTTACAAAATAACAACAAAAAAAACAAGATTTTAAAACAAGCGGTTCATTCATAAATCCTTAAGATCTTACCGTCATGCTGTGGAAATACAAACCTGAAGAGAAGGGCTGAAAAGGGTCGGGTCTACATAAGGCCTTTATGGGTATATTTGATGAATGAATGTTGGATAATGGAAAGCTATGCTTTTAACACGTCGAAATTTCAATGTGGTGTAGGATGTCCATGTCAAGCCTGAAGCGTTTCATGAAATCCTGAGCAAGGACGACCTCGTCTACCTCACGTCTGATTCACCCAATGTGCTGCAAGAGCTGGATGAAGCCAAAGCCTATGTGATTGGAGGTCTGGTGGACCACAACCACCATAAGGTGAGTGGCTTGTTAAAAAGGAAAGTCAGTGAAATGAATATTTGTCTGAAGTACATGGCACTGCTCTATCTCCTGACAGTCACAGAATGTAATTTCATAGGCCCTGTTTGCAAGGTGATTTTATTCTGAGCTGAATAAAGGGTGGCTCTTGTCATAAGTTTTTATTTTTTACCTTGAATCATTACAAGCTCTTGGTTTTGGGGAATTCAATTGCTTTATTACAGGGAATCACATTTGATCGAGCCCAAGAGCTTGGCATTGCTCATGCTCAGCTTCCGCTGGGCAGTTTCGTCAAGATGAATAGCCGCAAGGTGCTGGCTGTCAATCATGGTGAGATGCCCTTTCTTACATTCTCTCTAGGCCCTTTTACACCTGGTATTAAGATGCGTTTTGGTCGATGGATCACAAATAGATTAGGGGGACACATTCTCGTTTACACCTGGTGTTTTAATCCGTCTCTTTTGTCCACTTTCAACCACTTCTGTCCTGATTTCCTCGAGGGGAAGGTCTATGGGCGGGTAAATGTATGGGCTTTTTCAGATCTTTTGACCTACTGGACGAAATTAGCTCATGCAATTTACATATGAACGTGCCCAAAAACGACAGAAAAACATTCAGGCTTTCATTTCTGCTCTGACAGCTGCAAGACCAGCTGAACGCTGTGAGTGTGTGTTAGAAATCAGGAATGGTGATTGTAACGACGTTCACGTGTATAGGGAAGGAGGAGGCGGGAACCGGCGAACATTTTAAAAACTTTAATCAAAAATAAAACAAACCATACCGTCGGCGGCAGCCCCTCATGGACGACTGCCGCCTAAAAACAAAACAAAACACAAAACACAATAATGGCGGCAGCCCCTCACGGCCGACTGCCGCCTACATACAAAACAAAACCAAAAATAAACTCCAGGCCTGGTCCTCTCTCGTCTTGCCATGTCGTCGCTCCTCCTTTTATACTCCCGTCACTCCTCCATGAGGCGAGGCCGGTGTGGCGCACAGCTGACGCTCATTAACATTCGCTCTCACGGTCCCCCGCCTCGCCACAGTGATTCAAACCAAACTTGGGTCTTCAGCCGACGAAGTTTAAATCCTGTCTGGATAGTGCGCTTCCCATAATGTTTACGCATTAGGCAAGCAGGCGGAGTGTAAGCTGCCTTTTTTCACTGTTCGAACACATTTGACCACATGAGTGTTTACACTATGAAAGCAGTGCGGTTGACTGCTTTTTTGACTACCTCTGGAGGTGGTCAAAAGTGGACAAGCTCAAAACATTTTAGATCTTGTTTACACATGTATTTAGCGCTGTCCACTTGTGATCAGATTGACAGAAATGCTTCTTAATGGCATGTGTAAACAAATATCCATTCAAACGACACTTCTTCTGTATTGTATGGAAGCTTCTGCCAAAAAATTTAAAATAAAAAGGCAATTGCATCTTTTTATCTGACATTTCTGACTTTTTCTTGCAATTCGGACATTTTTCACAATTTCCGTGGTGAATAGTGAATCCGCCATGGTGCAAGCGCATCTGGCTTTTAAAGGGAATGGGAGATGACACTCTGATTGGTTTATTGCACGTTACGCCCAAAATGCACCCATGACTCATTAAGAGACTAGGTACAACCCTTTTGGACCGTGCGCTGACCGTTTTTTCCGTCATTAAACAAGCAAAAGTGGGTTCGTACATGCCCTAAGAGCACCTGCACCATGCACTTCAGACCATGCGCTCAGATCCTTAAAACAGGGCCATAAACTGTAAAGTCCTAATTGCAAAGTTTTAAACAATTGTGATATAAAAATAAGATATAAAAAATTGCAAGGAAAAAAAAAGTCAGAGTTATGAGATAAAGTAGTTGCAATTACATTTATTTTTTGTATTCCGTGGTGGAAACAAGCTTCCATGGGAATATAATACTTAAGTTTCCTGCTAGAAATAAACCAGTCATTTTCCCTCCTGCTGCAGTTTTTGAGATCATCCTAGCATTCCTGGAGAAACGAGACTGGCAGGAAGCTTTCTTCACTGTTCTGCCACAAAGGAAGGGAGCCGTGCCAGTGGGCCAAGAGAACAAGCTCGGCGAGGGCAATGATGAGGAAGACTCTGATGAAGACTCAGACACAGAACATCTGACCTCGGAAAAGGGAACAGACTCAAAGGACCAATCAGATAGCAAACAAGAAGAGCACAAACCCCTGCTAAACCAATCCGACTCCAGCGAGCGAAACACAGCATAGAGAGACGTAACACATTTATGCCGTTTCTTTCTTTTCTTTTTTTTTTTTTGCAGATTTTTAATTGATTGTTTTCTAATGTTTTTCCTTTTAGTCTCAGTTTGAGATGGTTTATGCAAAGGTTTGGACTTGAAGGTGTTTTTGTTGAAACATATTTCATGAAAAAAAAGAGAAATTACTTGTTTTTTTTGTTGTTCTTTTCAACCTTTTCCACTAAAACACATAAACAACAAAAAAATGATGTGTAAATCTTGTGAAAAGAAAAGAAATAAATAATGACAATATTACTTGTTTTAGAACAATGAGCCTTTTGTTCATTGTAAACCTTTAATACCTTTGACCAGTTAATGTTTTTATCCTGTAAAGTGTAGATTTGCTATGTTATCTTACATTTACATTTAGTCATTTAGCAGACGCTTTTGTCCAAAGCGACTTACAAATGAGAGCAATAGAAGCAACTAAAAACAGTCAAGGGCAACATTATGCAAGTGCTATAACAAGCCTCAGTTAATCTAGCACAGAACACATAATTTGAGCTTTCCTGTAGCTCAAACAATAAGAGCGTGGCGCTAGCAACGTCAAGGTCATGGGTTCGATTCCCAGGGAAAGCAAGAACTGACAAAATGTAAAAATGTGTACCTTGAATGCAATGTAAGTCACTCCAAAGCATCTGCCAAATGCATAAATGTAAATGTAGGACAGAACCATTTTTTTTTTTAATAAATAGACCAACAGAAAATGAATAGAAATCTTAAATCATATTCCTCGAATGAAAAGGATAAAGTGACTGAATATTGTTCAGAGAAACAGAATCTGCGTATTAGCTGTTTTTGCTGTTCTGCCACAGTGGGATTTGTACCTGTGGGCCAAGAGAACAAGCTCGGACACGGCAAGACTCAGATGTAAGCCACCCAACCCCAGAAAAGAAAAAAAGACCCAAAAGACCATTCAGCCAGCATAAGGGAGGTACACAAAACTCTGTTAAAACAACCAGATTCCAGTGAGAGGAATATAACAATTCGGTCGAAACTTGATATTCAGTCTTTTATTTGGCGAGTTTTGTTCCGTTTAAGTTTGATGAAATCTCGCATGCATTTGAGAGGCTTGTGCATTTGGATGTTTTTGTTGAAGCAAATTTGATACGGACTGTTCCTTTGTCAGTCTCGGACATTTAAAATGAAAATGTTGGTCTACACGCATACTATATTTTATTTATTTTGAGTATTGTAATAATCTGCATAAAAAATGTCTCTTAAGATTATATGAGCTAATCAGTATTGGGGAAAGTTACTTTTAAAAATAATGTTACAATATTGCTTTTCTCCCTAAACAGTAACTTATTGCATTAGTTTTCATTGAAAGGAATCAGTTGCATTAATTGTGCATTACTTTTGCTCACTTGGACTAGGCTTGTTTGTTTTTTAAACTTTTACACCAGAAGTGATATGAATATGCACCAGACGAGATATGAATAAGCCTCAGGCTGAAAGAAATGCACATTTAAGCCTGTATAGTAGATGGTTCAGCTCAAACACACCTTTCAACCGTGCTGCCATTCTGGATCACAGAACTGAATCATCGAAGGTCAGCCCCAAAGACATTACTTCATAAAGTGAGATTAAATACATAAAGTATATTTGTTTTTTTACATTTAGTTATTGCAGGTTTGCGTAATATTCTGAGTTTGCATTTCACTGTTTTTATTCATTTTGAAGAATACTGAATCTGTTTTTGTGCAAGTGAGATGAGTAAATGCATGTTCAGGTGATGGTTACGTGATCAGATTACTTGAGTAACATTCTGTTGTAAATGTGGAGGTAACCTTACATGTTACTTGAAAAAGTAATCTGATCACGTAACTCACATTACTTGTAACACTGCAGCTAAATGTAGAGGACGTTAGTTAAATGTCTAGAGTTAAATGTTAATATTGATTATTGTCAATCACTCATAACTGTAAACATGCTTCATGGTTGTTGCAGTATTATATTTGAAAACTACTCAAAATGTCCTCTAGATGTCACTATACACTTACACTTGGTTTCATCAAATAAACTAAAACTGTCAGTTTCATTAAATGAAAAGAAAAAATAAATAGCATTAGATTTAATAGAAAGATCTCTTACTATTCTTGATTCAGTTCAATTTTATCTCTATTTTTTTAACAAATCTTGATTTTCTTATTTAGCATAATCATTTTACAATATTGGACAGCATTACAGATAGCAAAATTGTTTTATATTGGTATTGATGTTTTAATTAACCTTTAATTCATTAAATTAAAGTGGCAACATCAATGAAATTTGTGGACGTTTAGAGTACCTAGTCTTACATGTTCATAGATGGGTATGATAATCACAGTGTATTTTCTTCATGAGGGCTTTATCATCAGCAACTCTTTTTCAGCTCAAGCCCTCGTTTGGAACGCTATTCCGTTGAACACAGTAAAAGTGCCCGGGGCTTTAACTGTTTTCAGGAGGGAGAACAGGTTTGCAGTTTTGGTGCTCGCTTTCCTGGGACAGGAATGCAACCAGAGACATGACAGTTCAGGTTAGATTCAAGATAAATAGCCATGTAGCCATTTAGGACACATATCACTTGCAAAAATGAATCAGATATGCTGTCTAATAGTTCATCCAGCTGGATCTGATTTGATTCTTAAAATCTCATTGCATACTAGGAAACACTATGGCCTGGTTTCACAGACAAGGCATAGATTAAGCCAGGATTAGGCCATAGTTCATTAGGACAATTAAAAACATGCCTTAAAAACACACACACACACACACACACACACACACACATACACATACACACATTACTGGTGTGCATCTCGAGACAAAACAACCGCACTAACATATTTTAAGATTAGTTGCTTTTAGTTAAAACTGCTCAAACATGCATTTTAGTCTGGGACTTTAAGCCTTGTCTGTGAAACCAGGGGTACTTGTATTAGGATAATGTCTTGCTACTGAACAGACAAAAGGGCAGACAGGATCATTCATTTTTAAGGTAAAACTATAAATTAGGATCATTATTTGTTCTAAGTTTAGCATTCTGTTTGTTAAAGCCAGTGTAATAGTAATGACTGGTGTAAGGCACTGGTCTTTTTCAGACTAAGCTTGCTTTTGACAAAACATAAGGGCAATAATCTCCAGGTATCCAGGTGAGCTCGACCATTAAAGATCCCAAGCGATTAAGCAATTACCGAATATTAAACCAGTAGCTAGATTGAATCATCCGATTGGGAAGAAACACCCGGATTAAAAACTGGAAAGTTGAGTTGAGCAGTGCGCGTAAGAACATGTGCGCGACTGCGCAATGCGGAGCTGCCTTCTCCAACAGGTGCCTCTCCTGAGAGTTCTCCTCTCGCAGAGCTATTGCGCGCATTCTCAAAGCGAACGTCAGAAGAAGAAGAAAGGAAATACTCTGCTTTTTTCTCAACATGTCGTAGCATTTAAAATAATACGAAAACACCTTACACTGGAGTAAAACTTTCGTGCGCTCCCGTGAGGATTTACGCATGGAGAGACGTTCACTTTTATGGATGTAATCCTTAAACATTCTTTTAATTGATGTCGTTTCCTTTTTTTTTTTTTTTTTTTTACTTCAAATTAGTTAATCTGAGAGATTTCGTTTTTTCTGCACTGGATCTCCACAACGTCATCTTCATATATGGGAGTCTATGGGAATCTATGATCGATTGGATTGATTGGGAATACAACTAGCTCTTGACAGGGACACTGTTTCGCTCTATTAATAATGACCATCACGTTGAGATAACTGATAACTTGGGCTCAGGTGAAAGTCTGAACTGGAGGACGATGAAGACAGTTTCATATATTCTTGCTGCGATGATCTTCTGGAACTCAGGTGAGCCGCTTCATACGGGCTGTGATAAATGCATTGCTGGTGCAATTGTAAATACGCTATTTTAAAACGTGTTGCAGGATTTGGAGTTTTTGGTTTTTTGAAAAGAACTTCACAACACGTTACGGTTGACTGATATTACAAGAAGAACTGGTTTCTTATGACAAACTGAGTGTGATTCAGTGTGACAGACAGGCGCTCCCTGCTGACGCGCGCGCGCACACACGCTGTCTTAAGGAGTGTTTTCTGGGTTGATGAAGTTGTGAGAATATGGGTGTGATGAATCTGAGGGTGTTGTCAACGTAACTTACGTTTTTGAGCGTTTTCCCGGTGTAGGAGCTATTCATACAGCTAATGTGTTATTAATTCGGGGGTCACTGGGTCTGATCATGTGATACAACCTGATTAATACATTAACACAGTGTCTACACCAGACGCGACAAAAGCAAAGCGAACCCATTGAAATAATCGCTCGATTTCTTACGTACTCCAAGCACTCGCGCTATTTCTGATACAGGATCGCGTTGTCGTGTCCAGTGTAGACACAGTTTAAGACATTTTCTTGACTCACCATCCATTGCTGGTCCTGGATCAATGTTCCTACAGTCATGAGCTATTGCCCTTTGATGGTAGAGTTTAGGGTCAGGACCTTCAACTACATTCCAGTCAACCAATTATTTTGAGATTTGAGACTGGTATAGTCGTTTTATGATCATTTTGGTCATTGTTGTAGATTACGACCGATGTCTCAACGCTTGGTAGATACTGTGCTGTAAATAACAATAAACATATTTCTTATTCATACATAGACTAATATTTTTAATGATAATTTTGGTTATTATTGTCTGACAGACAACAGTTTTAAATAAAGAACCAGTTTTAAATAAATGTTTTAATTATTTCTGACACAATGGCTAAATTACCATTATAACCTTCAATAATACAAACAAACTGTGATGTTGTTGTTGTTGTTGTTGTTAAAGGCACAATATGATTAAAACATCCAAAAATCACTAGAACGATGTTATATATTTTGTTGACTCGTGTACTTGCATTATCCCAAATGTTTCCAAGAATGTTTAAATCCAGAGAAATCAGCCATTTTAACCAGGACACCAGTGCATCGCCCTGTCAGTGACATCATAGCCGCGTTACCCTCGGTTTCCGGTTTTATTTTGTAGAAACCATGGAAACAAAGACGCTTTAATATATGATGTGTTTTATTAGACAGGTGAGCAACTGTTTGGAAACATTCATAGACAGAAAGCTAATCATTGTTATATCGCTCGACACAGTGAGTCTTATTGTTTAAATCTGGTTTTCTTGATTTACCGCGAGTACCATGTTTTACCACGCCTAATATCGATCTAGCTCACTGCAGTGTGAACAAGTGTCTCATAGCAGCCGCCGAGCGAACGCACAGAGTAGCATTAGAACATAACTTTCAACTCACTCATATGTATCTAATATAATAATAAAACAGCGCTGTGTTACCCCACATACACATGAGCGGAAGAAATGGAAGTGGTTGTCTGTGGCATAATAAAAGTGTGTCGCCCTCGTCTCTCATTATCAATCGCTCCAGCATCCTCGTTTCACTCTTTCAGCCCCACCCTGCTTCATACTAAAGTAACGTTAATAAATCTTTAATACATTAGCTCGTCCATGAATATGATTTCTGCCCGAGTCTCATCAGATTCTTTTCCGCTGGCTGTAGAGGTGAAGACGACAACTCCCATGATTGTTCGAAAATCAAGGCGTCATCAAACTACGCCTTTGCCTTTGTAAGTGACCTCTAGTGGCGAAAATTACATATTGTGCCTTTAATGCTATTATACATATAGAATGCTACATTATTTTGTCATCTAGATGATTTCTAAAAAATAATTGGCTGCTAAAATAAAAATAAAAAAATGAAAGTAATTCAAAATACATTAAATATAATTCTGTTGTTATGTGCAATACTTTATAAATTCAACAAATTATACAATATATCAGTTGACCTTATATTTAAGAACTGATTACCAATTAATAAAGTGTTAATACTAATAGAAATATTGGTAACACTTTAGATTAAAGCATATTTTCTATGAAGTAGCTGCTTATTAGCATGCATATTACTAGCATAGTGACTGTTTATTAGTACTTGTTAAGCACATATTAATGCCTTATTCTGCATGATCATATTCTACATCCCTTAAAGGGTTAATTCACGCAAAAATGAAAATTCTGTCGTTAATTACTCACCCTCATGTCGTTCTTCTTTGGAACACAAATTAAAATATGTTTGATGAAATCTGAGACCTTATTTGAGTAGCTGTCAATGGAGGGACGAAAATCTTTTCATTCGTGTTTCGAAGATGAACAAAGGTCATACGGGTTTGGAACGACATGAGGGTGAGTACTGAGAGAAAACTGCTATGTGTTGCCTGATTTAAAGTGTTACCAAAATCAAATCAAGTTAGTCAAATCAATTAGGTCTATCTCTGCAATTATTGCCCCTGATTTAAGGCTAGTATTAGGCAACAAATGACAACAATTATAAGGATGCTGACTCAGAACCATGTCATACTGGGGTAAATCATGTTGAATGACACAGTGACAGGATGTCAACAAGCAGATGTCTGGGAGGCTTAATTGTCATTACTGTTCATTGATGTAATCCTCTAGTCTTGGCAAACTGGACAACTGACTGTTGTGGCTTCATGGTCAAGGATCTGGGCTACTGACACAAAGTTCAATCCAGAGTTAGAGTGACTCAGAAACTAAAGAATTAAAGTGATTACAGCTGAATCCCTGCCCTGAAATGAGAAGCTATTATGTGTAGAGTTAATAGATTTTTTTTATTTTCCACTTTTCATACTGAGTACATATCGAACTGCAAATAACAATAAACAATGTATTTCTTATTCTTACATGGGTCCATCAACATGATGTATGCTTGACATCATTGTATGTTCATTCATTTTTAATATTTATAAAAAACTGCAAATTATACACCAATCAGGCATAACATTATGACCGGTGAAGTGAATAACACTGATTTAATCTTCATCACAGCACCTGTTAGTGGGTGGGATATATTAGGCAGCAAGTGAACATTTTGTCCTCAAAGTTGATGTGTTAGAAGCAGGAAAAATGGGCAAGCGTAAGGATTTGAGCGAGTTTGACAAGGGCCAAATGGCTAGACGACTGGGTCAGAGCATCTCCAAAACTGCAGCTCTTGTGGGGTGTTCCCGGTCTGTATCTATCAAAAGTGCTCCAAGGAAGGAACAGTGGTGAACTGGCGACAGGGTCATGGGCGGCCAAGGCTCATTGATGCACGTGGGGGGCGAAGGCTGGCCCGTGTGGTCCGATCAAACAGACAAGCAACTGTAGCTCAAATTGCTCAAGAAGTTAATGCTGGTTCTGATAGAAAGGTGTCAGAATACACAGTGCATCACAGTTTGTTGTGTATGGGGCTGCATAGCCACAGACCAGTCAGGGTGCCCATGCTGACCCCTGTCCACCACCGAAATTACCAACAGTGGTGAACATACCAGGAATCTGTGCCTGGGGAACACCAATACTAATGGACCTACACTCAGAAAGAGTCTGCTTGATTTTAACTTGTTAGAAATGCATGGAACCATTTGATGCTATATGGATTAACAGACACTTGCACTGTTTTTGTCCCCATAATATATATTATATTGTTTTGTCCCCATAATATATATTATATATATATATATATAAACAAACTTTTATGTTAGATGCGATTAATCATGTTTAATCGATATGACAGCACTGGTTTTGCATCTAAATGTAAAATTAGCTTGTAAGTAGTTCAGCTTATATTCACTTAGCTTTGGATGTTCTTTGGATGTTATGTGTTGAATTGAGTGTTTGCTTATGCTTGTCTGCCACCTAAAAGTAATTAGCCCTGAGACACATAACGAGTTGAGCAGCATATCTACCTTTCGTTCACAAACGCTCTTCCAGACATCTGTTTGTCTCTCACCCCTCTTCCCTTCTCTTATTTTGTTATCCATATCGATTCCCATGTCTGCTTCTCCTCTCTGTTCTCTGTGCCAGTTCAATAGGGTGTTAAAAAATGAAAGGTTCATGTTACAGCCATTTTGAAGGTAACAGATGACTTCAGCCAATGTGGCCCAACTTTCCTTTTACTGCAGGTATATTTCATGCAGGTATATATCTATCAGAGGTGTTATTTCTATTCTTTTTAAAGCCTTACTTGAACCGCCTTAAGCTGTATGATATGGCATAGTATTTTTTTTTTTTGGTCTGGCCCTTTAACATGTGGTCTTGTCTTGCTATTCAGTATGTGTTGCAACAGCTATGAGTGCTACAAGGAACTTGCTGTGGTGAATTTTTCTTAACATTAAATGCAACAGAGCAAAAATACAATATGCAATAGCATAATAAATCATTTAAATACATAGTACATACATGTCTAATTCAAGGATGTTGTCTCAGTTAACAAAACTGCTAGGGGAGGAACTTTAAAACATTCATTAATGTTCAATAAATAAACGTTTTATATATAATATTGTATATAATATAGTATGAAGTGTATATATATGTCTACCAGCTACTTCTCTTTCTAGTAGTGGGTTGGCTTAGATTTTAAAAAAATGAGCTTTGTGACGGTGTTATCAGCTGGAATTAGCCATCAGAAGATGGTACACTGTGGTCATAAAGGGATGGACATGGTCAGCAACAATACTCACGGAGACTGTGGCATTTAAACAATGCTCAGTTGGTACTAAGGGATCCAAAGTGTGCCAAGAAAATATGCATTCAGAGATGCTCTTCTGCAGACCTCAGTTGTAAGGAGTGCTGATTTGAATTTGTATTGTACTATGACCTCTGGCATCAACAAGACATTTTAACCCACAGAACTGCTGCTCACTGGATATTTCCTCTTTTTCGGACCATTCTCTGTTGTGCGTGAAAATCCCAGTAGATCAGCAGTTTCTGAAATACTCAGACCAGCCCGTCTGGCAACCATGCCACTTAAATCACCTCATTCTGATGCTCAGTTTGAACTTCAGCAGATCGTATTGCCCATGTCTTCATGCACTGAGTTTCTGCCATGTGATTGGCTGATTAGATATTTGCGTTAACAAGCAGTTGAACAGGTGTACTTAAAGTGGCCTGTCTGTGTCCTACATTATGGGGACAAAAACAGTGCAAGTGTCTGTTAATCCATATAGCATCAAATGGTTCCATGCATTTCTAACAAGTTAAAATCAAGCAGACTCTTTCTGAGTGTAGGTCCATTAGTATTGGTGTTCCCCAGGGACAGATTCCTGGTATGTTCACCATTCTTATTTACACTGTACACCAATGAATACAGGAGTCACCATCCTGGGAATATCATCGTAAAATTCTCAGATGATACTGCCATTCTTGGTCTTTTGTACAAGGATAAGGACATTGAACATTATACCACAGAGATTGCTAACTTTGTTACATGGAGTAAAGAACGTTAACTCGTAATTAACAATAGAAAAACAGAGGAAATTATTTTAGATTTTAAATTAGTATGCAACCACTCACCAATCATGATCAACAACGAGCCCATTAGACAGATTGCTTCATACAAATACTTAGGTTTGCTTATTGATGACAAACTTTCATGGGGGGTGCATGTGGATAATTACTTTTTGTGGAAGCTCAGACTGTTTGGAGTTGCTCAGATGGTCATGTTGCTGTTTTATCATGCCTGTATTAAATCCGTCTTACTGTATGGTATAGCGGTCTGGTTCGGTAATTTAATCTCAGTTGAACCGTTTGGTGTGTACAGCAATGAAAGTAGTTGGTCTGGGGATTTACCCCAATCTTCAGTCTATATTCAACAAATTTATCTTTAAACGGGCAAAGAAAATGACTTTAGACCCTCCTCAAGTGCTTTATCCAGAATTCGAACAACTTCCATCTGGTCGACGTTTTCATACTCCAAGGTTCAGATACAACCGCTATAAGAATTATTTTGTCCCTCTGGCTACAAGGTTGTTAAACTCTAGTTCAAAGAACACAACTGTGTGATCGTGTATTGGTTTGGGTATCTTGTTATGCAGGTTACATGTATTGGCCAAAACAATTTTCCCTTAAAGGGACAAATTCAGTTTTAAGTAAGTAAAATGTCCCCGTAAAGATGGCAATGTAAGAAATCCTTGTCCTTGTGGGGACATTTTTGGTCCCCATGAGGAAAACAGCTTATAAATCATACTAAATTATGTTTTTTGAAAATGTAAAAATGCAAAAGGTTTTTTTTGATGTGTAAGTTTAGGGGTAGGGTTTGTGTAGGCCAATATACATAGAATATACAGTTTGTACAGTATAAAAATCATGATGTCTATGGAAAGTGTGGGAAAAGAATTACGTGTGTGTATATATAATGTACAACATAAAATGTAGTCACACATTATATAATCACTGCTGCTCCACCAATTCTTCCACTGTTTATGGTAAAAACATTAATAAATAGAATTCAAATGATGTGTTTTCCAAACAAAGGATATTTATCAAAGAACTTCCAGCATGGCTCATCCAATTGAATTGGTTTCTTTTATCATATTGCTGTTGGCAGAATTTTGTTAAAGCATCTGACCATGTCTAACATCACTAACATACTCATGAATCTTTTCTCTCTTTCAGCAGCCTGTGTAAGTGGAGAAAAGGAACCATTTCTAGAGCCCTCTGAGAGCCCCTGGGATCTGCAGTCTTTGGCAGAGGAGGAAACACGTTTACCCTGTCGATTCAATGTATCGAACAGCGAGATTAAGGTGGTGCAGGTGACGTGGATTCGAGAGGACTCAAATGGAGCTGAAGAACAGATTATCACTGCTCATTTCAGTGAAGGACAGACAGGTACAACAAACTGTTTTTCTTTTACATCACATATATCAAAACTTAAATTGTTTGTAACATAATTAATACACCCATTCTTTTACTGATGACATCATTATTACCAAAGAAAACTTTGTTTCCCCAAAATATATTTTTTCATTAAAATGACGATGCATCAGGGTGTTCATGTTTCAAAATATGACAATACATTTAAAAGTTTACTCTAAGAACAAGAACAAGTAGGTTCAAGTAATATACCTCTCTACACTTTATCGGAAAGATGAAGATTCTTCATTGGCATATGAAGAACATTAACATCCATGGAACCTTTCCCTTCCACAAAAGGTTCTTTATACTGGAAATAGGCTCTTTAGTTTATAAAATGTTCTCTGTGCAAAGAAAAAAAGCTGCTCACTGAAAGGTTCTTTGGGGAACCAAAATGGTTCTTTAATGGCATCACTGGAAAAAAAAGGTTTTTTAGTTTTTAAGTGTAGCTATAACAATCTCCCCTATTTCCTCCTATTGTCACAAAACCAAATCTTACTGTCATGTGGTCAATGTGACGAGCACATTTCATTCTCTTGATTTTTCTCTTTCACAGAAACCCTTGCATATTCAGGGCGTGTGCGATTCGAGGCCAGCAACCCGATAGCAGACTCTGCTCTGATTATTTTGCGCACAAGTTCTGCAGATGAGGGCAAATACATCTGCAAAGTCGTCACCTTCCCCACTGGAAACTTTGAGACCAAGATTTTGCTCACAGTGTGGAGTAAGTGCATTTAATCAGTGCTATGGGCAAACATTTACATTTAATCATTTAGCAGACACTTTTAACCAAATGAAGAGAGCAATAGAAGCAATCAAACTAACAATAGGGCAATAATATGCAAGTGCTGTGACCGGTCCCCAGTTAGTCCAGCACAGTACACGTAGGAAGCAGTACACTTTTGTCATGCAAAACTCTGTTTGACGGTTCATATTTAATATGTTGGTCAGGTTACTCTTAAAAAAGTAATGGATTACTAACTACTAATTACATCTTCAACAGTGTAATTGGATTACTTTACTAATTACTCTCTCTAAAAGTATTGCATTACTTACTTATTACTAAATACTTCAATCCCATATCAACCTTGACCAGTTGAACAATACAAGGATAGACATTTTTTTAATTCTTTCAAATAAATAATACAAACCCGATTCCAAAAAAGTTGGGGCACTGTACAAATTGTGAATAAAAAAGGAATGCAATAGTTTACAAATCTCATAAACATATTTTATTCACAATAGAATATAGATAACATATCAAATGTTGAAAGTGAGACATTTTGAAATGTCAAATATTGGCTCATTTTGGATTTCATGAGAGCTACACATTCCAAAAAAGTTGGGACAGGTAGCAATAAGAGGCCGGAAAAGTTAAATGTACATATAAGGATCAGCTGGAGGACCAATCTGGTCAATTGGCAACATGATTGGGTATAAAAAGAGCCTCTCAGAGTGGCAGTGTCTCTCAGAAAGGAGTCTCTCAGAGAAAAATTACAAAGAGTTTGAAGTTATCATCATCTACAGTGCATAATATCATCCAAAGATTCAGAGAATCTGGAACAATCTCTGTGCATAAGGGTCAAAAAAGGTCAAAAAAGAAGCCATATCTAAACATGATCCAGAAGCACAGGCATTTTCTCTGGGCCAAGGCTCATTTAAAATGGACTGTGGCAAAGTGGAAAACTGTTCTGTGGTCAGACCAATCAAAATTTGAAGTTCTTTTTGGAAAACTGGGACGCCATGTCATCCGGACTAAAGAGGACAAGGACAACCCAAGTTGTTCTCAGCGCTCAGGTCAGAAGCCTGCATCTCTGATGG
The DNA here is from genome assembly GCA_018749465.1 of Paracanthobrama guichenoti. Lineage (NCBI taxonomy): Eukaryota > Metazoa > Chordata > Actinopteri > Cypriniformes > Gobionidae > Paracanthobrama > Paracanthobrama guichenoti. The sequence continues at coordinate 3,218,738 of CM031949.1, read as the reverse complement.
GATGGGGTTGCATGAGTGCGTGTGGCATGGGCAGCTTACACATCTGGAAAGGCACCATCAATGCTGAAAGGTATATCCAAGTTCTAGAACAACATATGCTCCCATCCAGACGTTGTCTCTTTCAGGGAAGACCTTGCATTTTCCAACATGACAATGCCAGACCACATACTGCATCAAATACAACATCATGGCTGTGTAGAAGAAGGATCCGGTACTGAAATGGCCAGCCTGCAGTCCAGATCTTTCACCCATAGAAAACATTTGGTGCATCATAAAGAGGAAGATGCCACAAAGAAGACCTAAGACAGTTGAGCAACTAGAAGCCTGTATTAGACAAGAATGGGACAACGTTCCTATTCCTAAACTTGAGCAACTTGTCTCCTCAGTCCCCAGACGTTTGCAGACTGTTATAAAAAGAAGAGGGGATGCCACACAGTGAGAAACATGGCCTTGTCCCAACTTTTTTGAGATGTGTTGATGCCATGAAATATAAAATCAACTTATTTTTCCCTTAAAATGATAATTTTTCTCAGTTTAAACATTTGATATGTCATCTATGTTATATTCTGAATAAAATATTGAAATTTGAAACTTCCACATCATTGCATTCTGTTTTTATTCACAATTTTTACAGTGTCCCAACTTTTTTGGAATCAGGTTTTAGGGATAAGTTATTGGTAGGGTTAGGATTAGGTGTAAGGATAGGGATCTCACGGCAATTCGTACATATTTTACGAGGTGGCTAATTCGTACAAATTTGTACGACCTCACTCGTATGAATTGGTACGATTTTTGCTAAATCGGACATATTTGACGAGTTGGTCAATTCGTATGATTTTGAATGACCTAACCTCAAACCCCGCCCCTAAAACCTACCCATCACTGCAGCATAGACAAATCTTCAAATTCATACGAGTGAGGTCGTACGAATTAGCCACCTTGTACAAATAGATACGAATTCGTCGTGAGATAGCGTTGGTTAAGACTAAATTTTCAGACAGGAATGTTGTTTCAGGATCAACAACAAATGTTTGAGGAACATGTCTGTCTTGGCAAAATCACAGTGACCTACAGTATTTAATGCAATCACATTAGAAGTAGCTGTAATTAAATTACAGAAAAATTAAAAGTAATCCCTTACTTTTTTCAAGGGAAAAGCGATTCAGTTATAAATTGCTTAGTATGCATTACACCCAACAGTGATATTGGTACACTGGAAGATCACTATAAACCAACTTTTGATTTTCAGCATACACTCTGGTATCTTATTCTGATCAAGAACTGCCCACTTAGACAGGAAAAGGTTGTCTGACTAAAACTTGCCTGCAAACCGGTGCGACACCATCAATCTCTCGCAAACCTCTTCTTCAAATCCAGTGAAGAAACTAATAATGAAGCTTTTCATTTAATTTAGATTAGATTAGATCAGGGGTGGCCCACTGTCCTTCAGATTTTAGCTCCAACTTGCCTCAACACAGCTGCCTAGAAGTTTATTGATTAGCTGGTGTGTTTAATTAGGGTTGGAGTTGAGCTCTGTAGGACAGTGGCCCTCCAGGAGCAGGAGCGGACACCCCTGGATTAGATTTAGATTAGTCAGAATTGGAGTCATATGCAACCCTGCAGCAGTTAGCGATCAAGGATTTAGCCCTCAGCGATACAGGACAAGGATTAAGTAAACCTTTGTTTTTTTTAAACATAACTCTTGTCATTTCATTCATTGTCCCTTTCATATACCTAGATAACCCTTTAACCACAAGGTTAGAACTGCTTTGATGTAAACAGTTATTGTTCTCAGAATAACACACACGTATTGTGTGCGTCAATGGAAGTGATGATAGCGGTATTAACGTGACAGTGTTCATTGATGCTGCGTACAATAGCTGCTGCTTTCTCCTTCAGATGTATTGGTTATGATTGTGTTCAAGTACACTGTTAGAAACAGGGAAGCAAACAGGTATATTTAATTCTTTTTAAAATTCAGACACTGGTGAAATATCTGCTGTAATATATAATAAAAGACACTGGAATGAATACACATTATAATTATATATATATATATATATATATATATATATATATACAGTACTGTGCAAAAGTCTTAGGCTCGCTAGTATTTTTACACATAAAAAGTGGGTTTAAGCCAGTTCTTTATATCTTATATTGCTGTAGTGTGTCAGTAGGAAATATCAGTTTACATTTATAAATTAATTGCCATTAAATGTACGCATAAAGAGTCTGACAATAGTCTCTGTGCTCCACATGGAGATCTGATCTCATCTTCATTGAGTCATGAAGAAACATAAAAACTGAGATGGATTAAATCCAGAAGAACTGTGGCAACGTCTCCAAGACACTTGAAGAAACCTTCCTGAAAAACCACATGAATGGGAGTAGGAACAGATGCAGGTGACAAAAGGTTTTAAACGCAAAGGGTGCTCACCCCAAATATTGATTTGATTTAGTTAATAGAAGTTAATTCATAAATAAAAGCTATTGATGTTATTATTTTTGACAGCATTCTGACTTTAAAGCATTCTGACAAGTGCCTAAGCTTTTCACAGTCCTGTAGTTTTGCAGGAAGGTTTCCTCAAGTGTCTGGGAGACGCTGCCTTAGTCTTTCTGGATTTAGTCTGTCTCAGTTTCTTCATGTAATCACAGACAGACTCGATGATGGTGAGATCAGATCACACCGGCTGCTGGCAGACTTCTTGTGCATAAAAAAAAAAATTATTAAAAAAAATCTCACTGGATTATTACAATTAATGGCAAAATGAATGTTTGGAAATATAAACTGATATTTCCTACTGACACACTACAGTAAAAGATATAAAGAACTGGCTTAAAAACATTTTTCGTGTGGCTTTTGCACAGTACTACACTGAACAAAATTATAAACGCAACACTTTTCATGAGCTGAACTCAAAGATCTAAGACTTTTCTATGTACACAAAAGGCCTATTTCTCTCAAATATTGTTAAAAAATCGGTCTAAATCTGTGTTAGTGAGCACTTCTCCTTTGCTGAGATAATCCATCCACCTCATGTGGCATATCAAGATGCTTATTAGACAGCATGATTATTGCACAGGTGTGCCTTAGGCTGGCCACAATAAAAGGCCACTCTTTTACTGTTTGTTTTGTTTGTTTGTTTTTTTTTTTTTTTTTTTTACTGGTCAAAGATTTGGAAACATTACTATTTTTAATGTTTTTGAAAGAAGTCTCTTATGCTCATCAAGCCTGCATATATTTGACCAAAAATACAGAAGAAAACTGTAAAATATTATAAAAATTTTAAATAATGTTTTTCTATTTTAATACACTTTAAAATATTATTAATTTCTGTGATCAAAGCTGAATTTTCAGCATCATTACTCCAGTCTTCAGTGTCACATGAGCCTTCAGAAAGAAGGGAAACGCTGAAAACTTTAATTTCAATTGTAATAATGTTGCACAATAGTACTGATTTTTCTGTATTTTTGATCAAATAAATGCAGGCTTGATGAGCATAAGAGAGTTCTTTCAAAAACATTAAAAATAGTAATGTTTCCAAACTTGTAACTGGTACTACTAACTACAGTTAAAACTGTACCACTTGGGCATGACAAACCTGGACGACTACTGGAGCTATAGACAGTGTTTTCTGAATTTGCTATTAAGCGTATTGGTTCTGTCAATACTTAATTTCAAAGTTTAAATTGCATTTATCATGTTTTTTATTTGTCATTTAATTTCACAGCTAGACCCATTACTTCCCTGGAACCATTCATCCTGGTTGAGGGTCAGTCATTTCGTCCGGCTGCTACATGCCGTTCAGTGGCTAAGCCAATGGCAGGCCTCTCCTGGGACACAGATCTCTCGGGTCAGAGTCAGAACCGCAGCTTGGATGGTATGGTCGCCTCGATCCAGTTTTCCCTCCACCCTCTCCGTAGCATGAACGGACAGAAGCTGGACTGTCTGGTCTGGCATCCATCTCAAAACGGCCCCCAGAGGCTCTCCAATAAACTTATAGTACACTGTGAGTCTTAATCTCTTACATTTTTCTGAAAATACTGAAACTACTGTATACTGGGTGAATCTCACAGGGAAATGCCTGGGTCATAATTCCAGCCCAAAATAAAAACAAATGCATAAACAAATGCAAAAGAAAAGTGCATTACATAAACATTCAACAACTTTGAATTCTTATTACTGCAATAAAAAAATCTATTCTAATGAAAATCATCCTGTACAAACACAATACATTTTTCATTAAAATCAGCATAAATTAAACAAATTCAGTACTAATACTACCATGTATAATTTCAATAGTACTTTACAAATATTACTTTTATACACAACAAAATATATAATTTGGTTACACTTTATTTTAAGGTGATGTAGTTATATTGTACTTACTCAAACAAGTACTGAGTAATATTAATTAACTACATGTACTAACTGTAGAGTTAGGGTTTGGGGTAACACTTTATATGACAGTGTCCTTGTTACATATGTTACATGTACTTACCATAGTAATAACAGTCAATTATGCATAATTACATGCATCTGACCCTCAACCAAACCCTAATCCTAACCCTATAGTAAGTACATGTTGTTAATTAATATTACTTAGTACTTAAATATATAATTTACACAGTAACAATGATACCTTAAAATAAAGTGTAAACGGGTTTGGTTAAGGGTTAGTTAATTGTGTATAATTTACTGTTATTACTATAGTAAGTACATGTAGAAACGTGTAATTATGTCACCTTAAATGAAAGTGTTACCTGTAATTTTAATCATATTTTAATATCACGTTTAATTTAAATCTCCCCACATGATAATAATAAGAATGTTTTTAAAATGATAAAATGAATTGGTATCATGTGTCACTTTATTTGAAATATAATGTCTTATTTTAAGGATATATTATACAGACCTTTTTTTTTTTTTTTTGCAAGTTAGTACTTTTATAGGACAAGGATTAATTAGTGCTGCTGTTTATTCAACCTTTATTCATTCTGGCATTCCTTAAAAATGATTTTGATGTCTAAGCACTTTTTACTTACCAGAGCCACCAAAAGAATATTCACTTCAAAATGACCTTAATGTTGTCCTTACTGCAGTATGATTGATATACTGTTGCTCCACAAGTCTTATTAGAGCCACATCAAGCTTTATTACATCACTGTGTCTGTCTATGACTCAGAATGATTGCAAATTTTACAATGGGAACCTACAACTCCTTTCCTGTTTACTGTGCTTTGGAAATTGATATATGATGAAACGGTCGCTTTACTTTTTTTATGTCTCTATATCTAATGTGTTTTGACCTGTGGACATCTGTTTATTGTCTTAATCGATACTATGATGCAACATTGTTATTCTCTGATTCATCACTATTTGAGCTACAATCATAAAAACACTTTCGCTTTGGGTGACTCGACTGTAGGAAAACTTAGTAGCAATAGTTCACCCAGAAACTTGATGAAACTTCTGTCATCATTTACTCACCTATCATGTCTTTAGAAACCCATTTGACGTTCTTACTTCTGTGGAACTTGAAAGGAGAAATTCTTTGGAAAGCCCAGGTTGTTGGTTTGTTTTTGTTTCGTTCCATTTCAATTATAGTAAATGGGAATTGAGTGTGAACTGTTCAATGAATCCATCATTCAGTTCACAAAAAAAAACAAAAAAACATCTGAATGATTCATTCACAAATTGGACGATTCAGCTTTCTGACTCAATAATCTGATTGCAGCAGTTACCATCTCACTAGAATAGAAGATTATCAGTTAAATTTTAAAATTCATTTGACATATATAATATAATGAGCACCATTTTATGATATTTTAATGGTGTTTTAAAGTCTGCATAAAACGGAAGGCACATTTGTCTTTTCTTCCCTATTGTTACGTATAGCGCTTCTCGAATGAGGAAAAAACTTAGTGCGGGACTTGATTTTGTCCATCAGGAATTGATTGGATGGTTGTGGTTTGCTATTGGTGGATTTCATGTGAGTGACAGGTTGTCCTGCCCTCATCATCAGAGAAGAGAAGAGATGTCGTGGCAAGAGGGAGGAAGCGTTTTTTTAATTAAAGTTTATGAGGGCACATGAATACAATTTTTAAAAGTGATGTGCAGGGATAAATCATTTATAATAAGCTTTAAAGCTTCTGCCCTTTTTCTTTAATTGTATAATTGCGTGGAAAAAAAAACAACAACCAGTACATTTATTTCAAAATTTCTCCTTTTGTGTTCCACAGAAGAAAGAAAGTCATGTGGGTTTGGAACCCATTGCTTTAATTTAATTGCACAAAATTGAGATAATTCCAACATATGCATGTTTCATAATGCCAGTATTGGAGTTTGTACTGTGTCAACAACAGAAAGGATCAGGTGAACGTATTGATCAAACGGGAAGTTCATCACAAGTTCAAACAAGAGGCTTAAAAGTGATTTAGACACACCTAATTATGAGATGTTTTTAAAATGCTCTGTTGCATTTGTGTGTTCCTGTGTGTGTACAGACCCTCCGAATGCACTGATATCTGGCTATGAGGACAACTGGCATGTTGAAATGCAAGGTGCCACGCTACAGTGCAATGGCGAAGGAAATCCAAAACCTTACCGATTCAGCTGGACCAGGTAAAACTGTCTGTCTACATGTCTTTCAATCTGTTTGTTTGTCTTGCTGACAGCCTGTCTTGTGAGTTCAGTTCTGTTTCGGTTGGCTTCTTTATCAGCATGCCAGAGTAATCTGTAGGTGTGGACGAGAAGGTTGTGGCCTAAATTCATGAGCGAATCTATAATCTAGTTGATCAGATATGGAGCCTGTTAGGAAATAATACTGACACCGAGAGGTCAATGAAATATACATCAGTTGTTTTTGTATTCATGAACAAGTCTGAGGTAATTAGTCACGATCACACACCTATTTTCTGGCATTTTTCGGTGCGAGTGACTAAGGGGGTGTAGACACGGACGTTTAGATGATCACGCAATTCTTGAGACAAACATTCTCTGGTTTTCTCCTCCTCTTCGCCTTCAGTGGGGAAACCTGTTCTCTGGCTGCTTGGTGTGAATGCAAAGTAAATGAAGTAACTGTGGCCTGGTGTCGTGTTGCAACTTGTGCTGCAAACAGACAAGAGTGCATTTTCACACGGAGGGAGAGAGAGTGGGGGATGAGAAAAGGCTGAGGGGGAGATGGAGTGAGTTTATGACGATAGTGTCGGGAAAATTTGCCTGCGTACAGTATGTGTGTCATGGGATGAGTATCACTACTGTCCTCATGCAAAACACACTGTGCTGTATAAAAACACACTGTAACATATAGTTCCTGGTATAAACTCTGGACAAACTTCCCATTGTCTACAGAAAACCTGTGTGGGTCTATTTGTGATATTAGCTAAATGGACTTCTAAAAAAGGAGGAGAAACACTTCCTATATCATATCAAACTAAACTTAAACTTAGTTGCTAATTACTAATAACATTACATCTTGAGAAAGACTTAGTATTGGTTACACTTTATTTTGATAGTCCACTTTAAACATTCTAATAAGTAACTTTGCAACTACATGTCAATTAGCAGTCATTAGAGTGTTAGTAGACTGTCTGCTTAATATTAGTCTCAGCCTCAGACGTCACGCCCACGGGCCGCTGGCTGAACGTCTGATGCATATGGCACACCTAACTGGAAACACTTCAGGAGTTTTGAAGTCGTCATCTGATTGGTTGAATTCTACAGGATGTCCGGGAGATGTGTGTGTCAACAGTCTGCCTGGAAACAAATGGCATGAAGCCAAACCCCCTCATGGAAGAAGAACGCTGTTGTGTTTACAGCTGTGACAATGAGCACTTATCAGGATCAACTAAACACCGGTCTGTTATTGTAGGGACATCAGATTTACATTTTCACGCCCCTAAACATGATGCGGAACAAAACAAACTGTGATTGGTCGCTTTACATGTCAGTCAGACGGCCTCTGGGCGGTCCTTGGCCAGTTAAAGCTGCTGTGGAGTCCAGATCTTCTGCTGTCAGTCTGAAGGTCTGGCTACATGAGACTAGCTTAATATTCGCTAACATTTTATTTTGATGATCACACAACAGACATTCTACTGACTATCCCCTAGTTTCACAGACTAGGCTTAAAGGGATAGTTCACCCAAAAATTAAAATTACCCCATGATTTACTCACCCTCAATCCTTCATGTTCTCATTCTTCTTTTAGATGAATCCAATCTGAAATATATAAAAAAATGTCCTGGCAAATTTTCATTTTTGGTGAACTAACCCTTAAAATGCATGTTTAAGCTGTTTTAACTGCACTACTTGCACAGGCATATCTTAAAGTCAGTGCCATTAATATTATTATTAATAATAATAATAATAATAATAATAATAATTTGTTTAATTTATATAGCGCTTCTTGGCACTCAAAGCACTTTACATGGAAGGGGGAAATCTCTTCCACCACCACCAATGTGCAGCATCCACCTGGATGATGCGACAGCAGCCATATTGCGCCAGAACACCCACCATACACCAGCTGATTGATGGAGAGGAGACAGAGTGAAGAAGCCAATCAGGATAGGCCTATATATGGGGATAATTAGGAGGCCATGATGATGGACAGGATGCAGGGGTTACACCCCTACCTCTTTTGCAAATGATTTTTTGTATGGTCACAGAGAGACAGGACCTCAATTTAACATCTCATCCAAATGACGGTGCTCTTATATATAATGTCCCCATCACTTTACTGGGGTGCTAGGATCCACACAGACCACAGGGTGAGAGCCCCCTGCTGGCTTCACTAGCACCTCTTCCAACAGCAACCTGGATTTCCCAGGAAGTATCCCATCCAGGTACTGACCAGGCCCAACCCTGCTTAGCTTCAGTGGGCAACCAGTCTTGGGAAACATATCTTTGATATGGCTATATGTCCTAATTGAACTAATGCCTAATCTTGGCCTAATCTAAACCCTGTCTGTGAAACCAGGCCTAAAAGTACCTTTGAAAGTACATGTCAACTTATTCTACTAATCCAAACCTTAACCTACTATCAGTCTACTAATACTCTGAGAGCTAGTTGAAATATCCTTTAGCAGCAAATGAATGAGAGTTAATTGACATGCAGTTGCAAAGTTATTTATAGTTGGTAGAATGTACTAACTATAGTGTAACCTTTTTCATACTCCAATTAAAATCTTTGTTTTATTTACAACTTTGAAAAAAGTTTTACAGTGATATGCCAGGTAAAAACAAAATCTTTGTTGAGCCTTCCTTTCATGTCCAATGTAAAAAACAAACAAAAAACTGGATCCTGAAGCAAAACCAGTTGTAATTGCTGCCTAACATATTAGTTTGTGTCTGCTTAGCTGAATACATGATAATCTGTGATAACACATAATGTACACATAATGTATCAAAAGTACATCAATGCCAAAAGTATTGGGACACCCTTCCAAATCACTGAATTCAGGAGTTCCAATCACTTCCATGGCCACAGGTTTATAAAATCAAGCACTAGGCATGCAGACGCTTCTACAAACATTTATGAAAGAATGGGTCGCTCTCAGGAGCTCAGTGAATTCAAACGTGGTACCGTGATAGGTTGCCACCTGAGCAGTAAGTCCATTTGTGAAATTTCCTCACTACTAAATATTCCACGGTCAACTGTTAAAATCACAGAGCAGGGTCAGCGCATGAGTCTGCAGAGTCAATCGCTACAGACCTCCAAACTTCGTGTGGCCTTCAGATTAGCTCAAGAACAGTGCGTAGAGAGTTTCATGGAATGGGTTTCCATGGCTGAGCAGCTGCGTCCAAGCCTTACATCACCAAGTGCAATGTAAAGCGTGGGATGCAGTGGTGTAAAGCCCGCCACCACTGGACTCTAGAGCAGTGGAGACGTGTTCTCTGGAGTGACCGATCACGCTTCTCTGTCTGGATTTCAGATGTCTCTGATTTGGCAGCTGCCAGGAGAACGCTACTTGCCTGACTGCATTGTGCCAAGTGTAAAGTTTGGTGGAGGGGGGATTATGTTGTGGGGTTGTTTTTCAGGGGTTGGGTTTGGCCCCTTAGTTCCAGTAAAAGGAACTCTTAATGCTTCAGCATACCAAGACATTTTGGACAATTTCATGCTCCCAACTTTGTGGGAACAGTTTGGGGATGGCCCCTTCCTATTCCAACATGACTGCACACCAGTGGACAAAGCAAGGTCCATAAAGACATGGATGAGTGAGTTTGGTGTGGAGGAACTTGACTGGCCTGCACAAAGTCCTGACCTCAACCCAGTAGAACACCTTTGGGATGAATTAGAGCAGAGACTGCAAGCCAGGCTTTCTCATCCAACATCTGTGCCTAACCTCACAAATACATTTCTAGAAGAATGATGAGTTGAAGCAGTTATAGCTGCAAAGGGTGGGTCAACTCCATATTAAACCCTACGGATTAAGAATGGGATGTCATTAAAGTTCATGTGCATGTAAAGGCAGACGTCCAAAAACTTTTGCCAATATAGTGTATTATATTATAGCTGCATATTATATTGTTGTATTAATACTTCCTTATCGTAACATTTGAAACAAGCATTTTCTGTAAAGCTGCTTTGAAATATGTAGTGATACACAATATGTATTGTGAAAAGCGCTATATAATTTGAATTGACAAACTTGAATTGAATTTAACTACTGCTTTAACCTCCTGGGTACCACTGCCCATATACCAGGACATTATATTTGACAACATTATTCTCTGACAACATACATGTCACAGTTTTAAGTCTGGATGTCCTGTGAAGAGCACATGCAGGGCTTTTCAGAGATACCATTTGTTTTGAGGTTTCACCAGGACAACAACTTTTCCTTGGTCTTTAAATATGACTGAATGATAAAATTTGCACTCTTATGGAAAATGATAATATTTTGTAGTTATAATTTAAATCTGACTCATTTTCAAATTGTTTGTTATAAATCAACATCTCTGGAAATTGTTATGGGGCTTCTAATCAAAATATGACTTTCTGTTACAAAGCAGGGCATTGATTTCATACATGCCCACTGTAGTGGACACCGGGACATAAAACATGTTAATCAAGCATTTTGCAGACACAAGTGAATAAAGAAAAAAAATTACATATCAATATTCCTATAAGATATTAGATATTGTTATGAAAATGTTGCCAAGTGCCAACTATTACTCCCATTATTACACTTCTTTTTAATTACATGTCGCTCCAAGAACACATTAATATGCAAATTAGAGACAGTATATAGATACATTGCTTTGAAAGGGAAAACCCATGTATGGCCATTTTACCCACATATTGCATAAAGTAAAATGGTATATCCGTTTTATCTTTCTTAACATAGTTGAGAATCATCTTTAAACAAAGTTTGGTTAGCAAAAATCCTGAAACCTAAACATTGATTGGTGATTGAAAAAAAAAAAAAAATTTTTTTGCCTATACATGTCTTTTCATGTCCTTTTATTTTTTAAACAAATGAGTTCTGGTGTCCACTTATGAGGACATAGCATAACATATGAATAAAATATAATTTTTCAAAATGTTTTTTTCCCCATTTGTTTCTTATGCTCTAAACAATGTAATGACATAAAAAATACTAAATAAAAAAAGTTTTTTCCTGGGTCTTAGGAGGTTAAAGCACTCTCTTCATCTCTTCTCCTCTCCAATGAAGTGTCTACTTGTATGAGGGGCGGGGCAAACTGTCACTCATGAGATCCATAATAATCTAATGATCCAATAAATTTTGTCCATTTGTCCGCTTCACTCGAACATTGTCACAATAGTGAAGAAAAGACTACCACAACTTCAGTTTTATGCTGACTTTAAACTATGCTATTCAAAGACAACCTGACAAAATGATGAAAAAAAAAAAAATGAAAGTGATACGGGCTGACATTCATTAAATAATTAAGTATGAATCGTTTGCATTCTATTGATTTCAATGCCTGGTTTTTATTTGGGGATTGAATTGTATTTCTTTGCTTACTCAGGAAAGGTGAAGCTCTACCAGAGGGTGTGACGGTGGACGGCGGGACTCTGCGCTTTTCTATGCCCCTCCGCATGACAGATCAAGGAGTTTACATCTGCACCACCACCAATCTGGTGGGATCTGGAAAAGCTGAGATTTCAATAAGTATATCAGGTGTGTGTCCCACTGATAAACCTTCACTCATGTTGAAGTGCAGTGCAAAGTGCTGTCATCTAGAGAAAAAATATATATTATTATGCAAACTGAAAATATTATGCAACTGTCTCCTAACCTATACAATTAAATGAACAGTTCATCATGAATAAAATAATTTACTCAGCCTCATATCATTCCCATTATGTATGTTTGTTTGTTTGTTTTTTATCCATTGAATGTGAAAGTTAGGTAGAATGTACAAGCTGGGCTTTTCCAAATAAAAGCGCCATAAAGAAGTCTATTTGATGCATGCACTAAATTGAATACAATAGTAATTGAACATACTGTACAGCAAATAAGTCGATTTTTTTTGCATGTTTCTTTCAGAGTCGGTTCAGACCGCATCAGTGAACTACATGATGATGATTATTATTGCCGGTGTTGCTGCACTGGTTGTTCTCACTCTTATCGTAATAATAATTTCGGTAAACCGCCACTATAAACGCAAGAATCAACAACTGGCAATAGAGCTGAATGAAAAAAAGTAAGAAGTTTTGTCTTTCTTTCTGAACACGGAATAATTTGCATGACTGATCTGAATATGAGAGTTCCTGTGCTTCAATCTGTCTGTCTTACTGTCTTTATAAGAGAGGAAATCAGCACTCTGTCAAGACAAGCCTCGTTCAGGAGAGTGAACTCGAGCAGCACAGACAACAGATACTCGGTAAGAAATCCATATACACACACTTTTTTAAAAAACATGTTTATTGATGATTTGGTTTGGGATAATATTTCTTATGCACACCAAGGCTGCATTTATTTGATAAAAATACAGTAAAAACAGCAATATGATAAAATGTAAAAGTGATTAAAATAGCTGTTTTCTATTTTAATATATTTTAAAACATAATTTATTTTTGTGAAGGCAAGCTGAATTTTCAGCATCATTACTCCAGTCTTCATGATCCTAAAGAAATCATTATAATATGATGCTTTGCTGCTCAAGAAACATTTTTTATTATTATAAACAATTGTATCTTAATATTTTAGTGAAAACTAAAACATTTTTCTCAGGATTTTTCAGGATTATTTCACACACACATATACATATATACTGATTATCTCTTTATCACAGCACCTGTTAGTGGGTGGGATATATTAGGCAGCAAGTGAACATTTTGTCCTCAAAGTTGATGTGTTAGAAGCAGGAAAAATGGGCAAGCGTAAGGATTTGAGCGAGTTTGACAAGGGCCAAATTGTGATTGCTAGACGACTGGGTCAGAGCATCTCCAAAACTGCAGCTCTTGTGGGGTGTTCCCGGTCTGCAGTGGTCAGTATCTATCAAAAGAGCTCCAAGGAAGGAACAGTGGTGAACCGGCGACAGGGTCATGGGCGGCCAAGGCTCATTGATGCACGTGGGGAGCGAAGGCTGGCCCGTGTGGTCCAGTCAAACAGACGAACTACTGTAGCTCAAATTGCTCAAGAAGTTAATGCTGGTTCTGATAGAAAGGTGTCAGAATACACAGTGATCACAGTTTGTTGTGTATGGGGCTGCATAGCCACAGACCAGTCAGGGTGCCCATGCTGAGCCCTGTCCACCACTGAAAGCGCCAACACTGGGCATGTGAGCATCAGAACTGGACCACGGAGCAATGGAAGAGGGTGGCCTGGTCTGATGAATCACATTTTCTTTTACATCATGTGGATGGCCGGGTGCGTGTGCGTCGCTTACCTGGGGAACACATGGCACCAGGATGCACTATGGGAAGAAGGCAAGCCAGCGGAGGCGGTGTGATGCTTTGGGCAATGTTCTGCTGGGAAACCTTGGGTCCTGCCATCCATGTAAATGTTACTTTGACACGTACCACCTACCTAAGCATTGTTGCAGACCATGTACACCCTTTCATGGAAACGGTATTTCCTGGTGGCTGTGGCTCTTTCATCAGGATAATGCTCCTGCCACAAAGCAAAAATCAGGGTCAGGCTGCCTCGACGGGTCAGGGCTGTTTTTGGCAGCAAAAAGGGGACCAATACAATATTAGGAAGGTGGTCATAATTTTTTGCCTGATCGGTGTATACCGTTTTATCATTTTTAAACTTTCCATAATCTATGAAATATTTTATATGAACAGGAACTTCTTATACTATCTTGCTTTAAAATAAATGCATTCATTTTTTATTTTTTTTTTATTTAGGTTTTTATTCAGTAATTTCAACAGTCCCTTATATTTGGATGGTACCTGAAATCTTAGTAAAGACAATCAACAGTTGGATATATTGGCTGAAAAAATAGGAGTAACAGAAATTATATCCATAATAGTAGTAACAAATATTATAAGAAAAAATACAGAAAAGACATCAATTGTGGTAACAATACAATATGTTGCAAAATAATGTTAGCTATTTTTTTGTCATTCATATTTGATTTCTTTTTTCTTTTACGTCTGGCTTGAGTATCTAATTACCTTCTTGGGTATGCATATAAACAATGATGTATATTATATCACCATCCTCTAATTTTGCTGTCTCTGTCTTCTTTTTAAAGGAGGACAATCATCCTTTAAAAGTCGAAGGGACGATACGCACAAGTCTCTCCTCACTGGTTCGTCTCTCTTTTAATGTTTTTAAAAATGCATTTACCTCTTATGCATTTGCCAGTCACACTCTGCAGTTGTTTGATGGTATACATATATAGGCAGAATAATACAGTCTTTATTGTCTTCACAGGTATATTGCTTGTGCTTTGTTTTCCTCTCATAAAATGCATAGAAACCCTAAACGTTTCCTTTCACAGGATCGTCCTCGCTCCAGGGATAGTCGTTCCACGCTGGGAGGGGTGGACTCGCTTGGCCGCCCTGCAATTTTTAACACATCTAGAAGAGGTCGAGACAAACTGATGGAGAGATCTGATAGAGAATCCACTCGAATGATGATGATGGAGTCTTATGAAGAGGACAGTAACATGTCACAGGTATGAGATACATGTAGTAGCAGTCTTTGTTTCACTTGAAACGGGCCTCGTAACAGAAGGGACCTCCGCTTCTGCTCGAAAATGAGCCCTGTCCCCTGGCATCACACTGCACACACACCAGGGGCGGAAATGTCTTGGAGCATGCATCGAATGCAACCAAAATTAATATAAATACCCCCAAAATCTAATCAAATGCAGCCAAAATTAATAAAAAATGTATTTATTTAAGTTTATTTGAATAGAGACAGTACAAAAAACGTGATTCCAGAAAATATATTGCACACTGAGAGTATAGCATAAGCTAATTTGCATCTCGGGTCCCTAAAAAAAAGGGGGGGAACAAAATGTATGCTAATGTATCATGTAGTCTATACATAAATACAAATACATACCAAAATAACCTGTAATATCTATTTTAGTATGCGCCCAAAGTCTAACTGAATGCAGCCAAAATTAATAAAAAAAATGGCTTCAAAATCTAAGATATGGTGGGGAACCTTTTCTCTCTATAAGTTCTTTTTTTTAATATTAATAAGTGATACCACACGAGCAAGAGTGGTGTTTTTCCCGAATATCAGCACGTTTGCAAATGTGATATTGTTTTTTCCCAAATAAAATAGTTCCAAACAAATCCACAGTATCAGAGCCATTGCGTCTCCGAGCAACACAGTGTTTTTTTTGTTACTGAGTGATTCCGCATACACATTTTTGAACGCATCGGCCTAATTACTGACTCAGTGACTCACTTATTAAAACAGTGCCTGCATCCGAAATCTTAAAAATGCTGCCTTCGGAGGATCCTTTCAAAGGTAGGAAGGCATCGAGGCACGTCCGAATCTGAAGTGTTAGCTTCACTTCCTGTCTCCTGAGACACCTTCACCTGATCGATTTTTGACGGCAGCATAGATGTATCCTTCGCTTATCCCACAAACCTGTGCTTTCCATTCCATGACCGTTAAAAAATAAATATACTGTCTGAAAGTTGTGGTTGCTGGTCAGTTTGGGTGTAAATGTACGTTTTTGATCAATGTTTTCCACTTCTGATGTCATTTCCTGCATAAAATTACTATTACTAGTTATCACCAAAGCTCTCTCTGTAGATCATTAAGCCATTACGCTGCCTCAGAAGTCTGTAGTTTTGTGAGGTTCCTTCATGTAAAAACACTGCCTGCAAAGTCATTGCCTTAAAGGGCAGCGAGGCAACAAGCCTTTTCGGATACAGACAGTCACTTGCTTTGTCCCTGAATGAATCAGCCTCTTTGAACAAATCGTTTGACTGAACAATTCAATGACTCACTCGTTAAGACAATGACTCACTTGTTGAAATGGCCTGTGAATTGCAAAGGCCGTCTCTTGTGGTTGATGTCTGCCACTTTCCACAAATACAGCTTAAATTTGTTGAAAAAGAACACATTATTTTTGTGTTCTTTTTCAGAAAATGGTGCTTAACCTTCATAAAGAAAATGGTGTTCATCCACCTCAGAAGGTCAAAATGATCTTAACTTTAATTTAATTTAATTAATGAGGTTTATTGTAACCCTGTTACTTTTGCTCAATATTGGTATTTATTAAGTCTAGTTCGGTTTATAGGGAATATATGGCCAAATATATGGGAAACGTTGTATAAACTAACGTTCAAAACTTTTATTCAGCAAGCACACATTTTCTTGATCAAAAGTGACAGTAAAGAAATGTTTAATATTACAAAATATTTATATTTATAGTTCTATTATCATGTCTAGTCATCAAAGAATCCTAAAAATGGTCAGGGTTTCCACAAAAATATTAAGCAGCACAACTGTTTCCAACATTGTAATAATTATAAGAAATGTTTCTTGAGCATCATATTAGAATGATTTCTGAAGGATCATGTGACACTGAAGACTGGAGGAATGATGCTGAAAATTCAGCTTTGATCACAGGAATACATTACATTTTAAAATAGAAAACTTGTAATAATAATTCACAGTATTATTGTATTTCTTATCAAATACATGCAGCCTTGGTGAGCGTAAGAGTTTTCTTTCAACCCCAAATCCCATCCAACACCTTCGACGCCAAACTTTTGAATTATGTAGATTAACAAAATGAAATATTTTTTCTTATAATCATTTGGTAACAAGGTTTAACAAAAAGTAAACCATGCAATTGTGGAAAAAATAAAATGAGGAAATAAAAATTAATTGTTGAAGAACTGTTACTACAGTAAAACTGTGGTACCTTGGTAAACTTATGGTTAAAACCTTTTTTCATGATTTGTTCATTTTATGTTACATACAATTTTATCTAAAACATCTAATAGATACCAGTGACAAGACACCAAAATATACCCTAATTACACTATATTGCCAAAAGTATTGGGACACCCTTCCAAATCATTGAATTCAGGAGTTCCAATCACTTCCATGGCCACAGGTGTATAAAATCAAGCACTAGGCATGCAGACGCTTCTACAAACATTTGTGAAAGAATGGGTCGCTCTCAGGAGCTCAGTGAATTCAAGCGTGGTACTGTGATAGGTTGCCACCTGTGCAATAAGTCCATTTGTGAAATTCCCTCACTACTAAATATTCCACGGTCAACTGTTAGTGGTATTATAACAAAGTGGAAGCAATTGGGAACAACAGCAACTCAGCCACGAAGTGGTAGGCCACGTAAAATCACAGAGCGGGGTCAGCGCATGCAGAGGCACACAGTGCGCAGAAGTGCAGAGTCAACCGCTACAGACCTCCAAACTTCGTGTGGCCTTCAGATTAGCTCAAGAACAGTGCGTTAGAGAGCTTCATGGAATGGGTTTCCATGGCCGAGCAGCTGCGTCCAAGCCTTACATCACCAAGTGCAATGTAAAGTGTGGGATGCAGTGGTGTAAAGCACGCCACCACTGGACTCTAGAGCAGTGGAGACGTGTTCTCTGGAGTGACCAATCACGCTTCTCTGTCTGGCAATTCGATGGACGAGTCTGGATTTGGCGGTTGACAGGAGAACACTACTTGCCTGACTGTATTGTGCCAAGTGTAAAGTTTGGTGGAGGGTTGTTTTTCAGGGGTTGGGTTTGGCCCCTTAGTTCCAGTGAATGGAACTCTTAATACTTCAGCATACCAAGACATTTTGGACAATTTCATGCTCCCAACTTTGTGGGAACAGTTTGGGGATGGCCCCTTCCTGTTCCAACATGACTGCACACCAGTGGACAAAGCAAGGTCCATAAAGACATGGATGAGCGAGTTTGGTGTGGAGGAACTTGACTGGCCTCAGTCGAGTCCTGACCTTAACCCGATAGAACACCTTTGGGATGAATTAGAGCTGAGACAGGCCTTCTCATCCAACATCTGTGCCTGACCTCACAAATGCACTTCTAGAAGAATGATCAAAAATTCCCATAAATGCACTCCTAAACCTTGTGGAAAGCCTTCCCAGAAGAGTTGAAGCAGTTATAGCTGCAAAGGGTGGGTCAACTCCATATTAAACCCTACGGATTAAAAATGCGATGTCATTAAAGTTCATGTGCATGTAAAGGCAGACGTCCAAAAACTTTTGCAATATAGTGTATATTAAGCCCTTTATAGTGTTTTACCCTAAATTCCATACAAATACTCTAAGTATTTGTACCCATTCACTCCTAGAATGATAAATATAAATATAACTATATTAGCATCCACACCAATGGACGATGATATTGTTCTGTTTATTCTAAGTGCGTGCTTGTCTGTCACTTTAAATACTCGAGTTTGAGTACAGCAGGATGGATTCTTATTGGCTGTCAATGTTCTATCATTCATCAGCTGGAAAAAATTATTCTGAAAGTGATTCCAACAATATAGTTTCTTTGTGCCGTTATCATGTGGTGTGAACTGCTATTCTTTAATATAGAGAATGATTTTTAGAACTTTATCTTTATTGTTATCATTTGTTATCATCCTTAGTGTGAACAGTCCTTGATAATACAAAATTGTTGTATATGATCTGATACACCTAGCACTTAATGGTTTAGTACTTCTGAACTGTTTAGTAATGCACAGTTAACATATGCTTTATCAAATAAATGTGCATGTGAAATTGCACCTAATCACTATTTACAATTTTGCTACACAGGAAACCCAACTTATCCCTCCCCTCCACCCCTCTTCTTATTCCATGGACCAACCTGCTGAAATTGTTCGATCTCGGAATGGCAGTGCTATTCTCCCAACAGAGGGGAGGCCGCGATCTGGAGGAAGTAGCAGAGGGGGCAGCAGAGGGCATCACTCACCTTTAGTATCCACATACCCGACTCTTACAGACGAAGAGGAAGATTCTGTTAGCCCTACGGATTCAGGAGTCCACAGAGGTTTAATGGAGCCTGATGGCTTTGAAAATGGCAGCAGCGAGACGGCGAGTTCACAGATATCTGAGGCGCTATCCAACCATTTTGAGCGCACTAATGGCACTCTACGGCCCAAGTCGAAACCAAACAACATCCTGCTCCCAGCCAACGCAAAACTTTTCCTCCCACCACATAGCCCTACTATCCACAAAGCTCAGATCGTTTAGTGTTTGTTTGGAAGCGTCTTGCATTAGAAGAGTCTTGATTTTATTGCCATTTAAACTCAGTTGATATTACAGGAGAAGGATGTGCTCTTCTGTGAATTCACTCTTCCAAGGGCTGTGTCTTATAACAAACTCAAAAATGGAACTATTACATGAACTTTTATATGACTACATTCCCAAGGTGGCAAAAACATGAACCAAACTATCAGGCCGCCATCTAACCAAACTCAAACCTGAAAAACAATACCAGCAATTACTCAAATAGTCCTTCAAATAGTTGTATAAACCAGCATGTATTCTGGAATTGGGACGATTGAGCATTATCGGGCACAATGTGTGTTTCAGGTACAGATTAACTGGAGACCACCGGAGTTGAGTTCCTCTGTGTGACCAGGGAATGGAATTGAGATCTTTTTTTATTATTATTGCAACATAAGGCTTCACTTGAATTACTGTTGAGGGAGAAAATGCTACACGAACTGTTTTCTGGTCGGTTAATCCTTCACTGTGACTTTTTGACCATAATGTCTGTAATCCAAAAAATTGTCAAATGGTGTTTTGAAATATTTTTTTATGTGTCTAATGTGTATTTTGACTGGAAAGTTCCCAGTGCATGAATAGTATTATGAAGTATTGCATTACCATATTTTGAGAATGACTCCTGCGTGTTCACAAGATGTCATTGTCATTGCAGGAGTGACATTGTCTTTGTTTACAACACTTATACTTCATTATGTACTAAAGCTTTAAATGCATTTAGTTTTAATTACCTCAAGCTCCTGAGATACTCCTGTGACCTTTCTATATAACAAAATATAAAGCCTTAAATGGGTCTTGATGGTGAGTAACTTTGGTGTATTCAGTTCACTACATTGTTTGGGGGTGGCGTTAATGATGAGTTATTAAATCATCCCTAATTATACTGCATGTATCCATGGTAGATTAATTTCAGAAAACACAATGTTGAATCAGAACAGTACCTAAAGTACCTCAGTACCTTAATCAGAACAGTGGTGATTTACCTAGAAAAATAGATCATTAACCATATTTTCCACCAAAATACTACAATAAAACAGTGCTTGAGATTAGCCAATACCATTTTAAAAAATGAGAAAGAATGGAACCTATTAATTTAAGCATCATCAATACTGAAGCCACGTTTTCAAAAAAATTGAAAAAATTTTCATTGCTTTCACACAACATGCATTCAATGACCACATTTCCCAAAATCCATGAATGCTTTTGTCATACTTCACCATCTGCAAAATACCATATATTTGCAAATGCTAACACACTGCTTTTAAAACTGATAAAAGCACATTCAAATCAGAATGATGGCAAACTTTGTGCATTTCTGCAGTAATTATATTGAAATATAAAATCTTTCAGGAAAACACCCTGGACAGATGGCTGGTCCATCACAGGGATCTCTCTCTCTCTCACACACACACACACACACACACACACACACACACACACACACACACACACACACACACACACACACACACACACACACACACACACACACACACACACACACACACACACAAAGTACAGTCTCCAATGTACCTGTATGTCTTTGGATTGTGGGGGTAACTGATTTATGTGAACATTCATTCAAACTTTAAAGTTCAAAATTTATCATTTAGCCTATGTAATGCTCCATGTTGTTAGTGTTTTTTATGTCAGTGTAAATGAATCGCAATATAGGCGTATGTTTTCTGAATGAGAATTGTTGCCTGCATGGTGGAAAGAGCTTATTTTGGGAGATATATATATATATAAAGTGTTTTGTTGGTCTGACTGATGGAGCCAAAATGTTGGTAATGACGACTGTACTGAATTTTGAAAAAGTGGCTTCAGTATTGACCGATGCTTGTTAGTGATTGAAAAAAAACAGTGTTGTAGTAGGGGAGAGGGGCACATCCTAACGCTTTTTGACTTTCTCAGTTTGTGTAAATCCACATTAATTTCACACGTCTAGTACAATTATGTGGTTTTGTTTCATTAATACAGTGTATACTTGTTTCTTGATTTCCCTGAAAGAATGGAAGTGAAATGTGACAACATGCCCCATAGGTGGAGTAGTGTAACATGACCAACTGACAGCTTAAAATGATACCTGATATAATCAAAAAATATCCAAGACTAACTAAAATATTTTGTCAATAAAATACAATTATTAACTTTTTTTAAATAAAATAAGGGCATTTTTAATCATTAAAAATAAACAAATATTTGAAAAAATAAACACACCTCAAAATACAGCTATACAGCATAATTAAAAACATAATAATAATGAATAACTTCTGAACATTGGCTCTCAGTCATTATTCACTCTTTTCTCATGGTTTCTCAATGGAATTCATAAACGTATAGAATGTAATATCATATTTCTAATAGGGGCTCATTGTAACGCAGTGTGACAACACACCCCACCTGCACAGCTGGGATTTAAACCGCGGCTCGCGTCTTCTGCTGTTAGATCAGCATTAAAGAACCATCTCAACTGTTGGGAAAAGTTACTTTGAAAAGTAATGCTTTCCAATATTGCGTTACTCCCTTAAAAAGTAACTAAATATGTGACTTAGTCTTTTCTTTTTTAATGTTTTTTAATGTGTTACATTACTTTTGCATTACTTTTTTCATCTGTGCTGGGCTTGTTTGTTATAACAAAAGTTATATTTTTGAGCAAATGTAAAGACCCTTTCACACCAATAATAAGCCTCAGGTTAAAGGAAATGCAAATTCACACAAGTACCTGCTATTCTGGTTAAAGGAAGAATAGGATGTAGGAGAAAAATGTTTAAGACTTATGTCACCAATAAAAACAAAAATCTAAAGTCATTTATGGTTTAACTGAATCATCAAAGGACAGCAGCAAGTACACTGGTAAATAAAGTGAGTTTAAATGCATACAAATATTTGTTTTATTTAACACATTTAATTATTGGAGGTTTGCATAGTATTCAGATTTTTACATTTCACTGATTTTATTCATTTTGAGGAATACTGAATCTTTTTTTGTGCAAGTGAGATAAGTAAATGCATGCTCACATTTAGACTAGAACTACAATAACCATCATGTTTACACAGCGCCTCTGCACTTACAATTTGTCTAAACATTGGGACGAGAGCTGTCAGTCAATATATGGGAAAACAAAGTAACTTGTGTTACTTATTTTAAAAAGTAACTCAGATATTTTACTGTAAATTTTAAAAGTAATGCGTTACTTTACTAATTACTTGAAAAAGTAATCTGATTACGTAACTCCAGTTACTTGTAATGAGTTACCCCAACACTGCTGTTAAATAACATGTATAAGATTACAATAATATCAGATTTGTCCTATTTTAAATAAACACAAAAAACAGATGAAAAATAAACTTAAATAAGAAATTTACTTTTGCTATGATTAAATAAATGTTCAGTAATATCTTCCAAAGATTTCTTAATTTTGGCGCAATTTTTTCTCTAAATAATGTTGATATGGCAACTAGTAATTACACAAAGTTTCGTCATCCTGGCATGTGTGGAAAGTTTTAAACCTTGCCTGTTACAGCTAACCCCGCGTTAGGTTGTGTCCCCCGCGCTCCCCTACTCGAGACTCGGACTCGGTCTCGAGACCATATTTTAATGGTCTTGGTCTTGTCATGGACTCGTGTGCATTTGGACTTGGTATTGACTTGTACTCGAACATATTAGGAATTGGACTTATTCCCGAGTCCACTCGAGTCCCATTCAAAATATTTCATAATTATTACTGTATGTTAAAAATTCTTTAAATTGATGTTTGATTGACACGTCCAATGACTGGTGATTTTCTTGTGCTCATTCTCAACTGCGCATGACTTGAGACTAACGTTAGTGCAAAGACTCCCACCAGGTTCTCTCCCACTCCTGCTCTCGCTTCTATTTTACGCTGTGTCTACCTGCCATCCACCTGTAGTGATCCTGCTTTCCAGAAAGTCATATTGCTACATTATTTGTCTCAGCTGTGTCATTTTAATATATTTACTGTTTACAAAGTAGGACAAAAATGACACAGAGAAAACTAAATCTTGTTTAATTAAATAATAAAATGAATACAGATACGATGACAGATGACAGTCTCAACACTGAGCATCTCCCTCCAAAAATGTCTATCAGAAGGCCGCCCACCCTCTCTCCCTCTGGCACATTCACATTGCATTAAAAAGGCAGCAATTTTTATGCAGTCACTCTGTGCACGCCCTCTGTAGCTAAACAGTTAATCAAATTAAGTTCTAATGTTGTTTGTGGATTTTCTATGAACTCGGTCTCGACTCGGAATCAACCCTCTCTTTGTGTTTTTTTTGGTTTTTTTTTGTTTTGTTTTTTGGTAATCTGTGGTATGGACCCTGGTGTACACCGGTTAGCTCCCCAACCAGCAACACCACATCCAGCCCAGAAATTAATCCAATTTAGCTAATTTACATGAGAGGAGGGATTTGAGGTTGAGGTGGCAAAGGGGGGAGCCCTCTCTGAACTCGGTCTCGACTCGGATTCA
Organism: Paracanthobrama guichenoti; assembly: GCA_018749465.1. Taxonomy (NCBI): domain Eukaryota; kingdom Metazoa; phylum Chordata; class Actinopteri; order Cypriniformes; family Gobionidae; genus Paracanthobrama; species Paracanthobrama guichenoti. Next base: position 3,194,573 of record CM031949.1, on the reverse strand, counting down.
ACCCTCTCTGAACTCGGTCTCGACTCGGACTCAGCCCTCTCTGAACTCGGTCTCAACCCTTTCTGAACTCGGTCTCGACTCGGACTCAGCCCTCTCTGAACTCGGTCTCAACCCTTTCTGAACTCGGTCTCGACTCGGACTCAACCCTCTCTAAACTCGGTCTCAACCCTCTCTGAACTCGGACTCAACCCTCTCTGAACTCGGACTCAACCCTCTCTGAACTCGGTCTAGACTCGGACTCAACCCTCTCTGAACTCGGACTCAACCCTCTCTGAACTCGGTCTTGACTCGGACTCAACCCTCTCTGAACTCGGTCTCGACTCGGACTCAACCCTCTCTGAACATCGGTCTCGACTCGGACTCAACCCTCTCTGAACTCGGTCTCGACTCGGACTCGGACTCAACCCTCTCTGAACTCGGTCTCGACTCAGACTCGGACTCAACCCTCTCTGAACTCGGTCTCGACTCGGACTCAACTCTCTCTGAACTCGGTCTCGACTCGGACTCAACCCTCTCTGAACTCGGTCTCAACCCTTTCTGAACTCGGACTCAACCCTCTCTGAACTCGGTCTCAACTCGGATTCAACCCTCTCTGAACTTTGTCTCGATTCGGACTCAACCCTCTCTAAACTCGGTCTCGACTCGTACTCAACCCTCTCTGAACTTGTCTTGACTCGGACTCAACCCTCTCTGAACTTGGTCTCGACTCGGACTCAACCCTCTCTGAACTCGGTCTCAACCCTTTCTGAACTCGGTCTCGACTCGGACTCAACCCTCTCTGAACTCGGTCTTGACTCGGACTCAACCCTCTCTGAACTCGGTCTCAACTCGGATTCAACCCTCTCTGAACTTTGTCTCGATTCGGACTCAACCCTCTCTGAACTCGGTCTCGACTCGGACTCAACCCTCTCTGAACTCGGTCTCGACTCGGACTCAACCCTCTCTAAACTCGGTCTCGACTGACTCAATCAACTCTCTCGACTGAACTCGGTCTTGACTCGGACTCAACCCTCTCTGAACTCGGTCTTGACTCGGACTCAACCCTCTCTGAACTCGGTCTCAACTCGGATTCAACCCTCTCTGAACTTTGTCTCGATTCAGACTCAACCCTCTCTGAACTCGGTCTCGACTCGGACTCAACCCTCTCTAAACTCGGTCTCGACACGGACTCAACCCTCTCTGAACTCGGTCTCGACTCGGACTCAACCCTCTCTGAACTCGGTCTCGACTCGGACTCAACCCTCTCTAAACTCGGTCTCGACTCGGAATCAACTCTCTCTGAACTCGGTCTTGACTCGGACTCAGCCCTCTCTGAACTCGGTCTTGACTCGGACTCAACCCTCTCTGAACTCGGTCTCAACTCGGATTCAACCCTCTCTGAACTTTGTCTCGATTCAGACTCAACCCTCTCTGAACTCGGTCTCGACTCGGACTCAACCCTCTCTAAACTCGGTCTCGACTCGGAATCAACTCTCTCTGAACTCGGTCTAGACTCGGAATCAACCCTCTCTGAACTCGGTCTCGACTCGGACTCAACCCTCTCTGAACTCGGTCTCGACTCAGACTCAACCCTCTCTGAACTCGGCCTCGACTCAGACTCAACCCTCTCTGAACTCGGTCTCGACTCGGAATCAACCCTCTCTGAACTCGGTCTCGACTCGGACTCAACCCTCTCTGAACTCGGTCTTGATTCGGACTCAACCCTCTCTGAACTCGGTCTTGAATGAGCTGGTCTCGACTACAACACTGGAAAAAAACTGTAACAATAACAATAGTATTAAATATGCAGGGCTGCTAACTTTAAGTTAAAAATATCAAGAGTCGATCAATAAGCTTGCGATTCGATTAATTTGGATACCTAGCTTTTTTTTGTTGCTGTTGATAAAAGATGTTCCTCTCAAAAGCAATTTTTTTTCTGCTAACTATACAGTTAGGATGGCTGACGCAAAACTGACGTTTTCGAAGCTTTGTCGAGATCCTGAAGCACAGATGTTTCGAAACACTGCTCCAAACTGTGATTCAAAACACCCATGCCACGTGACTGTGGTTAAATGAAGCTTCAAGTGTTTCATCAGGAGTCGCCTGTCGAAACTGCTTTTGATTGAAAGGGGCGGGAACAAACCACACAGTCACACATCTGTATGAACCTAATTCCCCACAGTTTAAAAGTGAAGTTAATCCATCTTCACCTCGTGGGTTTTTGTGAGAGGAGAGAGATTTATAGTGCGCTTTGGTTAGTTATATTTAGGCTAGATTTAAATTAGATATATTGACTGATGGGTATAGATGGTGACAGATAGTTAGGATAGATATAGTGACACATTCATATAGGCTAAGTTAGATAGTGACAGACGGCATAGAGCAAGTTAGAGCTATAGAATTATATATAGATTAATAGGTGATGTATAGATAGATGGATGGATGGATGGATGGATGGATAGATAGATAGATAGATAGATAGATAGATAGATAGATAGATAGATAGATAGATAGATAGATAGATAGATAGATAGATAGATAGATAGATAGATAGATAGATAGATAGATAGATAGATAAAATGGAGGCTCCACGTAAGAGATGCCGTACATCTGTGGTGTAGATGTGTGTATTGTATTGTGATAGGCAGCTAGATTTTGCCCAGAACGCATGATCCATTCATTTTTTGGAAAGAGAGAGCAGTAATTTTCCCTCAATTGTACGTGCTAAAAAATATTTGTTCATGCCAGCAACAAGTGTCCCTTATGAGAGGATTTTTTCAAAGACTGGAGAAATCGAAGCTTCGAAACAATCCGACATCAATAATTAATCAGCATATTATAATGATTTCTGAAGGATCATGTGACATGGCAGTAATGACGCTGAAAATTCAGCTTTGATCACAGGAATAAACAATATTTTAAAGTATATATAAATAGAAAAATATTATTAAATTGTAATAATATTTCACAATATTACTGTTTTTATCAAGTAAATGCAGGTTTGATGAGCAGAACATTAATGTGTTCACACACACACACACACATATATATATATATATATATATATATATATATATATATATATATATATATATATATATATATATATATATATATATATATATATATATATATACTATACCCATCACTATACAGTTTATAGACATTACATGGCTTTTCTGAAGGCTACTAAGCTGTTTTATCCGCGGTTGAAACACTGATTGAGTGTGAGCAGCCCTGAGTATGTTATTTTCCATCACGATGCTTGAACGTTAGTGCAGGAAACTTTTGACTTTTATTTTGAATTTAAACCTGACTTTCAGTCACATGGTATTACAATTCATTTTTCGCCACTGTCATTCTCCATAGCACTGCATTGCAATTAAAGGTCCCTCATATTTACCAAAACTGCCTCTAAAAGTGGAATAAGATGGAAGAAATAGCCTCGGAAATTATTTATTTAGTATGTAAATGATTTTGCCTGCAGTTTTCCTCACAAAAAAATAGTGTTTATCAAGTGGAGAATATGCAGTCGACAGGTATTGATTAACCCTATTCTGGTATGTAGTTCATTGGGTTAATAATAATGAAATCTTAAATGGTCACAAAGCGCTTAGAAAGGGACTTTTATTTCGTCAAAAAGGCGTATCGCCGTCCATTTTGTTGACTGCTCACCATGGCGAACTTCACACATCGCTGCTTTTAATTCTAGGCACATTCGCTAAGGAATTTACCTCCCATCATCTTTTCTCCTTCACCGGTGTCGACGCTCTTCCCGATTTATTTGAACTTCCCGAACTGTACAGTTTTCTTATCAGCTTTGTATATCTTTTGAAAACACGCAATTGTGCATTTATTTCCCCTGGTAATATGGATTAATTTGTCGATGCCTGCTAAAATTGAACTGGACATATCTGTTCCACCTGACCATGCAGAATATCCCGGAGATAACGACACACTCAAAGGATTAGTGTAGTTTATATAGATCACTGCATTTATATAGATCATATTTTCCCATCCGGAATCGCGTTATTAATTTTAGCAGGTTCCTCCAAGGAAAGGGAACAGGGAAGAAAATAAAGAAGAAGAAGGAAAACCCCAAACAGGTACGAATGAACACAACCAGCATTTTTCTGGTTCTGTATCTTGGTCTTGTCATACACACACACACACACACACACACACACACACACACACACACACACACACACACACACACACACACATATATACTGTCGTGTGTGTGTGAACACATTAATGTTCTGCTCATCAAACCTGCATTTATTTGATAAAAACAGTAATATTGTGAAATATTATTACAATTTAATAATATTTTTCTATTTATATATACTTTAAAATATTGTTTATTCCTGTGATCAAAGCTGAATTTTCAGCGTCATCACTGCCATGTCACATGATCCTTCAGAAATCATTATAATATGCTGATTAATTATTGATGTCGGAAACCGTTGTGCTGCTTAATATTTGTGTATAACCCGAGATACTTTATTTCAGGATTATCCGATGAATAAAAAAGAAAAAGAAAAAGAACACAATTTATTTAAAATAGAAATCTTTTGTAACAATATTTACCACCGTTCAAAAGTTTGGGGTCAGCTATTTTGCTTGCTTGCTTTTATTTTTCTTTCTTTTATTTTTATTTTTTGAAAGAAATGAATACTTTTATTCAGCAATGATGTGTCAAATTGATAAAACGTGATAGTACAGATTTGAATTTTTTCATTTTTAGAAAATAATTATATTTTGAATAAATGCTGTTCTTTTTAACTTTTTATTCATTAATGAATCTTGAAAAAGTATCATGTAAAATGAAGCAGCACAACTTTTTCCAACATTGATAATAATAATAATAATAATAATAATGTGTCAAATCATCATATTAGAGTGATTTCTGAAGGATCATGTGACACTGAAGACTGAATGAATACATTATATTTTAAAGTAGAAAACCATTATTTAAAATTTGTATAATATTTCACAATATTACTGTTTTTTGTTTTTGTTTTTTTTTTTCCTGTATTTTTGTTCAAATAAATGCAGGTTTGATGAGCAGAAGAGACTTCTTTCAAAACATTAAACATAGTAATGTTTCCAAACTTTTGACCGGTACTGTATACCAAAAAAAAAGGGTCCAATCCAAAATATTTAGTGTTCTTTTAATGGTTTTAATCATTTTAATCACAAATCACTGGAAGAAAATAAGCAAGAATTGTACAGATAGTGTAGTTAAAGTAACTCCCCCTTTGTTTTCTGTTAAAGTTTAAGCCGTGTGGGTAAACTCAGCAGGAAGAAGTTTTCCACTCATTGGCTTCAGACAGTTCATGAGTAGTTGAAAAATGTCTCCCAGTTCGTTTGAGTTTAATGTGAGACAAGTCTGGACTCTGAGAAGGCCAGACATATGAGCCCGATGGACTTGTTCTCATGTCAGTTTCGGCAGGAGCGTTGTCTTACTGAAAAATAACATCTGATCATTCCTCTTTAGATGGAAGCAAGCCATTGCAATATTCTCTCATACTCCAAAGCATTAAATGATTTCTCATAGTGAAGTAGCTCTCCAATGCCAGCAATAAAGATCGGTGACGGCTTTAACAACAAATTGGATTCCTGCATGTTTGTTAAGCCTACCATGTTGATTCTGATTTGGCAATTCCCCCCCATGTACCACTTCTACTACTACTACTAATTTAAAACAATAGCTTATTTATTTAAAGACATAATAAAGATTATGTGAAACTACTTTTTAACCACACCTGGAGTTACATTGGGGCTGGAAATGAATAGGCTTGGACTTAGTGCTGGTAACCCAAAGCACAGGACAATGGCGACTCCAGAATACAAATATTCATGATTCTGAAGATAATACAGAATTATTTTAGACGAAATACCTTGCACTCTGTCACTGACTAGATACATTTTAAAATAATGTAGGACGCTTTTTCCTGGAAACATAAGACATTTGGCATGATCAGGACCCACAAATATTCCCCCATTGCATTATTATATTCAACATTATATACAGGCTAGTAGTATAGTGTAGCACTGACACTAATACTCTATAAACTAATTACAGTAATTATAATTTTGGGTGAACTATCCACAATACATGTTGTTGCATTTTTTTTAATTGCGATATATTGTGATACGATATATTGTTACACTCCTGCCACTAATCAATATTCAATTCCGAAATGAAAAAGTACCTCATAGAAATGTGTTTTAATGTTTGTATGAATTGCAATTGCCACTTGAATAACTTAATAGATCCAGACGAAAATAGTGCGATGTCATTAACCCATGTAAAAGAATAATTCGAATCTGCGGTGAATGCAGAATATTGGGAATGTCCCATGAAAACTCGCTCTTGGAAAGCAGCCTTTAGGCCACACTTTAGGATTTACGAAGTTGTGAGCCATTCGTAGTGAGATGTTCACGGGTAGTTTTACTGTTTGGCGTGTTTCTATTGATTCTTTTATCTCATTAAAGTGATAAAACTTTACCCAAATATATAGTCAATATAATCTCATTAGAATGTGAATGTGTAATTCATAGGTAACCGAACATTAGACCTTAAATGTCGATGGTTTGTGACTTGAGCTGTGTCATGTTTATCCTGCACAGTCACAGACACGTGAGAGCTGCAGGCGTCTAGAGTTGCACTGGACAAGAGGAGCTCTCACTTTTACCTCAATACTTAAGCCTATATCTGACCTAATAACCTACTAGTCAATAGAACAGAAAAAGTAGATAAATAGACCATATTAATTGGCAATTTGAGACAATGATATTTATATTATGGCAGGGCTGCCAACTTTTAAAAAAAATCTTGGAGTGAGATTTGGTGGGGCCAACCAAAATTTGTCGCATACAAAGCAATTTCTTTGGCTCATTCAGCATCATTCCCGTACACACAGACACAGACACAGACACACACAGACACACACAGACACACACACACACACACACACACACACACACACACACACACACACAGACACACACAGACACACACACACACACACACACAGACACACACAGACACACACAGACACACACACACACACACAGACAGACACACACAGACACACACAGACACACACAGACACACACACACACAGAGACACACACAGACACACACAGACACACACAGACACACACAGACACACACAGACACACACAGACACACACAGACACACACAGACACACACAGACACACACACACACACACACACAGACACGCACACAGACACACAGACACGCACACAGACACACAGACACACACACAGACACACACACACACACACAGACACACACACACACACACACACAGACACAGACACAGACACACACAGACACACACACACACACACACACACACCAGTGGTTCACCACAGAAAACACTCTGCATCAGCATTTGAATGGGGTAGTATTGTCTTTTGTTGTTGCTGATTTCTTTTTTGCCTTTGGATAAGTATAGGTTGATAATTAATTATGTCTATTAAGACAAAATGCATCTATATGACGCTTTGTATATACAGTATATCCTATAGACACACACACAATTTTAAAGCACTATGTAGAGGCATGATTTTGTCTAAATAAAACAAGCTACTTCTAAGTTAAAGTAGTTAAGTTACATTCAAGCTACTCTTTTGAAAAAATGCTACACAAGTTACTATCAAAAAGTAGCTAGCTACATTGAAACTACTTTTCTTTTTTCTTTTACAATGACATTGTTACAAATAACGGAATAATTGTTAATGAAGAATGTTATAATATTTGGGGTTTCAAGCAATTATGATTTCAAAGAGTATGGGGTGAATTCAGGTTATTGGGACACTTTTCCCCAGTCATTCCAATGGCAAAACTGTCTCCGAGGCGGACAGTAGTGAAGTATTTTACTTTCCAAGTAATTTTATTTTTCAAGTGTCTGTACTTTATCAGTGTTATTCTTTGGAAAACTTTTACTTCACAGCATACCAAAACATAATATTGTACATTTTACTGCAATGCATTTCATATTGAATCTCATTTAATACTTAATTACGTAATTAATAAACATAATTATTAAAGGTAAGAAAACAACAACTTGTATTTATGAAATATAGTGCAGTAAAAGTATGACATTGCTTTAGAGTGTAGTGAAGTAAAAGTTTTCCAAAGAAAAAATACTGATAAAGTATATACTTTAAAAACAAAAAAAGTAAAAATACTTCACTACTGTCCGCCCCTGGGCAGAATCATTTGACTTTTTAAGCTACACAAAATACTCAAATATAGCCTATATCTCAAACTGGCTATCAAAGTGAAAAATGGCTACAGATTTAACATCAGTGCAAGAACAAAATGTATGCAGTTTATGTGAAATCCTCAGGAGTCATGTTAAACTCACCGCACATGCAGTGATGGAGCGCAGCATTCTGAACAGAACCGCTCTGAGACACCAGTCAGGAGCTGCTTGCGTAAACAGTGTGCTTTGCTTGACTATTTCTTTTCGTTTCGAATTGTTTCGTTTAAAAGTGGACATTTCAAGCTTTCTATACACATATATGTCTCATGTCTGTGAGGCCTGCTGAGTTTTGGTTCATTTATTTGACTCGCTCTGATGATTCATGTGCAATGCGCTCGCTCCGGCGCCTCCGTCACGATTATTGTCTGCTGTAGTCTATTTGTTTATTATTCATTAAATCCAGGTACTTGAAATATTGAATATAATTAAGATACAATTTATACAAAACGAAATTCACTTTAAAGAAAGGCTTTTTACAAAACTTAATGGAGTGGTCAGAATCATTTCTGATCATGTCTTTGCAGTTTTCATAATAGCCTAGATGAAATTTAAAAATAGCACTATAATATTTAAACATAAATACGAAACAAAATGCATTGTTTAATGGCTACAAGTAGAGAGAAATTTCATGTCAGAACGGGATTTGAGCGAGCGTTGTTTTACCGGTGAGCGGTTCATGAGTGGAGCGTTCGCTTGGGCCGTGGGCGATTGAGTGGAGCGTGCTGGCGTAGAGCGGAGCTGGGCGTCACCGCTTCGCTTCGCTCATTACAGGCTCGTTCTCGTCAGAACCCAAAACGGAATGTAGCTTTTGGTCGCGCTACACCGTATTTATTTGCACATTTATCTTGAACCCCCCTCACCGAAAGCATAACTAGTCGATCACGAGTGGTTCAACAGGTAGATCTATAGATAAACTCATCTTTCAGGCATTTGACCGACCGGGTTGACACTTCAGCGTGAGAAATCGGGGGTGTAGCGTGAGACCAATCAAATGCGTGTGTCTCACGGCCAATGCGTGAGAGTTGGCAGCTCTGGTATGGTTGATATTGCTGCTACATTCTTTGCTGTTACATGGATTTTGTTTTCATGATAGTTTTACTACTTAAATCTTGTTTAAAAGCCTGTAAGCTGTTCAAAACATTGAAGTATGAACTATACAAGTATTGAACTATACAAAACAGAAAACTAAAAGTGAATGTAAAGTGTGACTGTCTCATTATATCCCATTAGCCTCTCTGGTCTTTAGACATCAGTTATGAGCATGTTTGCAGTGCTTGTATAATATTCTTTTTAATCAATTAATTCAGCTCTAACCCTATCGCACGTGAGTTTGTGTTTTGAAAACACTATCTACACAAAACCACCATTTACAGACAAAGTATTATGAAGTCCGATCCAGCACTGATGGCTGCTTCGTCTTTCAACAAAAGCTTCTATGCAAACTCTCCATTACACTGTGCCAAAACAAAATGCCATTAAAATAAACCATCCACTTGTTTCCAACGCTGGGATCTTTCTGAAGTCTGTACAGAGATGCAAACGACCTGTTTAAACAAAGCAAACGTACTTCCATTTGTCCTGTTGTCGACAGACTCAAGGTGTGGGGTATGTCAGGAACTGAACACGCATCTGTATACTATCAAGGGTAGACAGCGTCAGTGATTATAATTGGTTCTACTTGCTGTTCCATCCAGTGAAGGCAAATGTCAGCCGTTAAAGGAACATGCCGACTTTTTAGGACTTTAGCTTATTCACTGTATCCCCCAGAGTTAGATAAGTCCATACATACCATTTTCATCTCCGTGCGTGCCATAACTCTGTCTGACGCACCCACTGCTAGCCTAGCTTAGCACAAAGACTGGAGGTAAATGGCTCCATCTAGCCTACTGCTCAATAAGTGACAAAATAACACCAACATTTTCCCATTTACATGTTGTGATGTGTATAGTTACATCGTGTACTAAGACGAACGGAAAATGAAAAGTTGCGATTTTCTAGATCGATATGGCTAGGGACTATACTCTCATTCCTGCGTAATGATCAGGGAGCTTTGCTGCCGCACCATGAGTGAAGAGGCGCAATGATATTACGCAGCACCTTTGAACTTTACTTAAGTATGCTTAATAAAGTTAACTTGAAGTATACTTATTTTTTGTAAGGGTTACTCTGGAGGCAGCATATGCAAATATATTTGCCCATGTGATGTAACATCCTGCAATATCAAAACGAGCCGTTTTCTTAATTAAATAAATGCTTTGTTTATAATGAGGAGGACATTTAAAGCTCTGAAACCTGCAGTATGTTTTAATGGTACAAAGACCTCCTACATGTTAAAAGATCAAGGCAAATTGGATTTCTCATGTCATGACCCCTTTAAGATTGAAGTTAATTGAACTTATTGATGTCATTGCAATATTTGCATATTGAATTGTGATTTTTTTTTTAAAACTTATTTTATGTATAATTTATTAACATGATTTATTTTTACTTCATTAGATATATACATATAATACTATTCCATGATTGGTTTGTTTATTAATGACATCTACTAACTGTATGTTCCACTCTTCTGCCCACAGTCATGTCCTTCAGGAGGGGTGTTGTCAGGCAGAGTAAGTTCAGGCATGTGTTCGCCCAGGCTTGGAAGGCTGAGCATTGTCTTGATGATGTCAGAGTATCACGAGTGACATGGGACGGTCCGCTGTGTGCTGCCAATCCGAAGTTCATTGCTGTTGTCATTGAGGCCGGAGGAGGCGGAGCCTTTCTTGTGTTTCCGCTCACCAAGGTTGGCATGCGCGCTCTATGCAAAAACAATGCCTTTAATATGCAGTGAGGATTTACAGTTGGTGTTTAAGATATTTACAGTAGTTTGTATAATCAAACTAAGATTTTCATTAAATTAGTTCAGCTCACATTGTTTTTATTTCTCTTCCCACTAGAGCGGTAGAGTGGACCAGAACACCCCGGCTGTGTGCGGACACGCCGCTCCAGTGCTGGATGTGCAGTGGTGCCCACATGATGACAACATTATTGCCAGTGCCTCAGAGGACTGCACTGTCAAGGTTTGTTTTATTCCCATTTTATATCATCATTTTTGAATGGTGAATAAGGTGTCTTTATGAATATTCATTGCATGAAGACATGAAGATAGCATCCCTGGGGCTTCACATGGTACATATTGTCATTTATGTATGATGTACAATGTTTTTCAGTATTTATCTAATTATTTTTCAGTCCTTATGTATGACTTAAAATGGTGTTTTTGAACAAAACAGCTTGTAATAATCTATGTAAAAATATAATACACATTTTTCCATATAATATACATACTGTATATTACCAATCAAAAGTTTGGAATAATACATTTTTATATAAATATTAAATATTATTATGAAATATTATTATAATCTACACTAACTGTTTTGTATTTGAATATATTTTAAAACTTAATCAATTCCTGTGATCAAAGCTGAATTTTCAACATCATTACTCCAGTCTGTCACATGACCCATCAGAAATCATTCTAATATGCTCAGCGCTCAATTATTAACAATGGTTCCTATTATTATCAATGTGGAAAATGTTTTTGCTGCTTAACATTTTTGTGGAAATCGTGACTCTTTTCGGGATTCTTTAATTAAATTGAGTTGAATATATTTTATGCAGTATAATATATTTATATTATTCATTTGACGCAAAGCTTATTTCACAGCAGCCATTCTTCCAGTTTTCAGGGTCACATGATCCTTCAGAAATCATTCTAATATGCTGATTTGAATTCGAATTTTATGGTTTCAAAAGAACAGCGTACATTTGAAATATTAATATTTTGTAACAATTTAAATTCAGTGTGTCATTTGAATGTCATCAAATGTATTCATTTCTCTTTTTTTTATCTTATCTACCCCGGAATTTGGAACGGTAGTGTATCACAGTTTCCACAAAAATATCAAGCAGTATTAAGCTGTTTTCAACATTGATAATAAGAAGAAATGACAATGAAGACACTTTTTTTATGTTGTTACAGAAGTAGACATTTTCTATTTATCAAGGAATCCTGAAGAAAATGTATCATGGTTTCTAAAAAAATTAAAAACCACAGCTGTTCTCTTTTCACTTTGATAATAATAGTAAATGTTTCTCAAGCTGCAAATCAGCATATTAGTATGATTTCAGAAGGATCATGTGACACTGAAGACTTGTGCATCTAAAAAGACATGCACTGTGTTTTTGCATAACAGATTTGGCAGATTCCTGACGGAGGTCTTACATCTCCCATGTCTGAAGCTGCTGTGACCCTCGAGGGCCACAGTAAAAGAGTGGGCATCCTAGCCTGGCACCCTTCTGCTCTCAATATCCTGTTGACTGCAGGTAAGCTCTTCCTTTGTCTATATATATACTTTGTGGCTCACAGTGCTTGGATTAAGTCTGTTCTGGCACACTCTATTTCTGGCATCTGCTCTAATTCTAGTGTCTTAAACCTGCTTTACATCTTTTCTCAAGCCCTAATTTTGGATGCTGGCATTTGTTGATGTTTTGTGCACCTTCAAAGTACTGAAAAGACAATAGAGCTGTCAGTCGATTAAAAATGAATTGCATGATAGGCTGACTCTAATTAAATTAATCTCAATTAATTGAATATATCAATATTTGTTTAGAAACGCCACTGTGGCGGAGGTTGACGAGCGAGAGACGTGGGAGGAGCGCTCGCTCGCTCCTCCCACGTCTCTCGCTCGTCAACCTCGCCACAGCCATCAAATGAAGATAATTTAAGACATTACACTCTTGAGGCAGACAAATGAATAGGGATTGCAAAAAGTGGTTTTAGAAGTGTTTTTGTTTTATTTCCATATAATTAAGAAATAGGGGTTGATATCTATGTCTACACATCAACAGAAGTAACATAAATAAATCTCTTATATAAAACTGAACCGCTCATGCACAGATTGATTTAAAGGCTTGTGCACAACCAGACAAAGAAAGGCAGCTTTGGGCTTGATTTGCATTAGCATGTAAATATCTGAGATGCAAATCTTAACTCTTAAACTGGGGCCCTATCATACACCCGGCGCAATGCGATGCCAGGCGCGTGTGTTTTTTGCTAGTTTCAGCCTGACACAGTTATCACTTTCACGTCCAGCGCCACGTTGTTTAAACAGCAAATGCACTCGCGCCCGTCTGTTCGCCCATGGGCATGCTGGTCTGAAAACGAGGTGTGTTCAGGCGTATTGTTGGCGCGTTGATATTTTGAGGCAACTGAAAACGACTGCACCATTGACAAACAAAAACCTGTTCTAAAGTCAATAGAGCAGTATTTTTTTGTGTTATTTAAAGGGCGTGTTAGTAATATGCACCTACAGGCGGGTACACAACGTGCGTACACTCTGCTTATTACACACACAGGGATGTGCAGCAGCACACAAACATTTTAAAATATTAAAAATAAAAGATACCTCTCTGGAGAAGCGTTCGCCTTGTAAATAGTGAATCCACCATGGTGCAAGCGCATCTGGCTTTGAAAGGGAACGGGAGATGAGACTCTGATTGGTTTATTGCACGTTACACCCCAAAACACACCCATGACTCATTAAGAGACTTGGTACAACCCTTTTGGACCATGAGCCTGGTGCGCTGACCATTTTTCCGTTCGGATACGCCCTAAGTGCACCTGCGGCATGTGCTTCAGACCATGCGCTCAGATGATTAAAACAGGGCCCTTTATTTCGATTGTCCACTTTAGACATTCTAATAAGTAACTTTGCAACTACATGTCAAATAGCAGTCATTAGAGTATTATCAGACGGTCTGCTTAATATTTGCTAACACTTTATTTTTATGCTCTCATAACAGACGTTCTACTGACTATAAGTAACTTTGCAACTACATGTCAACCTATTCTACTAACCCTAACCCTAACCTAACAGTCTACTAATACACTTCAATGTCTCTGAACCAATTTTGATACCAGAGCAAAAACTGTTGAACTGAGTACTTTAAAAAAAATTGTCCTGTTTTGTCTCGTCCGTTATTTATCACTGTCAATTATCGCAGTTTCTGATTCAATGGCACATTTAAATATGGTTGTCAATCCAGAAACTTTGCAGTGTACTGAGCAGCATGAAAAACTAAACTTGTATTGAGATTGTGAATGGCTAATAAACCGAAAGCAAGAGAAGAGCCTCCCTTTATAATCGCTAAGACTTTCAATTTCTAAAGTGGTAGCATCAAGATTCAAGAGTTTTATTTGTCACATACACAGTTATATACAGAATATACAACCGGCAGTGAAATGTAAAAAACAAACTCACATCAATGTCATAAAGGGTGTGTCGTAGTGATGACGCTGAACCTGAGATCATTAGCCAGCTTAGTAGAACGGTACACGCTAGTTTATAATCGAATCAGAAAAAATTTCACAAGTGGTTTCTCGAGAGAGCAATCGCAGATCATGTGCAAACTTAAGATGCTGCTGAGACATTACACATCACATCAATTTCACGTCTTTACAAGATCTTTACGGGATGTGTGTGAGTGCATGCACAGATTCCAGAAAATCACTGGCAGTGTGAATGAACCAAAACCAAACTGTCCCAAGACAAATCCCGGGACACATTATCAATGTATTTTCTGGAATCTCTGTTTGAAAGGTGCTCTACTGACTAGCACCTCTGATTGGCCATGCACTCAACAGATATGATTGTGATTTGCTGCAATGCTCAATGCTCGTAAAAACGCTCAGAGAGCGCTCAAACAAACATGAGCATTTGAAAGCAGTGTCTATCAGAGGTTACTGGATATACCTGGTGCTCTGTACTACCAGTGCTGCAGAAATGCTGGTCAATCAACCTTTTTTTAGTAGTACCAGTACATTTGACAACCCGGGTGAGTAGAATGTTAAAAGTTGACCATCGAAATAAAGTGTAACATTTTGATCTTATTTTCCCATGTTCTAGGATGTGATAATGTCCTCTGTGTGTGGGATGTGGGCACCGGGGAGATGGTGTACCAGCTGAGTGACGCCCATCCAGACCTGATATACAGCGTGAGCTGGAACCGAGAGGGCAGCGTCCTGTGCACCACCTGTAAAGACAAAGCCTTACGAGTCATTGATCCCCGGCGTGGAACTGTCCTTAAGGTCAGCACATTAATTCCTGCATCCTCAAATTTCTGGGGGTTTGTAAAGCAATGTAGCACATATTTGAATGTTTGGGGTCTGTAAGACAGTTTTGGAAAGAATTCTCTTATGCTCACCAAGGCTGCATTTATTTGATCAATTGAATGCATCCTTGCTGAATAAATGGATTCATTTCTTTCAAAAACAATGGTACTGACACCAAAATTTTAGTGTAAATACAGGAGATTTCAGTGTGATAGTTATATGTTCCTAATAGGCC
Organism: Paracanthobrama guichenoti; assembly: GCA_018749465.1. Taxonomy (NCBI): domain Eukaryota; kingdom Metazoa; phylum Chordata; class Actinopteri; order Cypriniformes; family Gobionidae; genus Paracanthobrama; species Paracanthobrama guichenoti. The sequence goes on along the minus strand of CM031949.1, from coordinate 3,178,892 downwards.
GAAATGATACAGGTGTACAATGTAAACATGGGCATTAAGTGCCCCTAACAGGATTATTGTAAGAATGTTTATTGAGCAGCTGCTCGTTATTCTGTATGTTTCTGCTGTTAGTGATCTCAGGCGTCTACGTGAGGCCAGAACCTGTTGTGTACTGGGTGGGACGTGTCCATGCTGATCGGTTTTGAATGCAATACAACATCCTACCTGCCTGTTAACATATGTATTTGCATACCTCCACGCACCTACTCACACAGTGAGGCTAACTGAGGCTATGCCGAGTTGTAAACAGATAATCACAGAGCGCCACAAACAAACAGCAGCCACCATTTACTATAATGTTCTGTTTTTTTGAGACATGAGGTAATTTAATGCAGTCTCTCGTGTGTTTTGGAGGAGGTGTGGCTTTGGACACACTCTGAAGGGTGGGCGGGATCTCATGCTTTCAAAGCTTGCTATTGCTAGCCTCTCCGAAATTGCCTACCCTACCTTTAAAAATGTGAAAATAACATTCATAATTATTGAAAGATTAGCATTACATAACCACTGGTCTGCCACGGGTCACTCCAGTTCTGTTTGAGATATGACAACTTGTTAGTAGAGGTTGCTCTTCCATGACGCTTTAAACTTGATGTCGACTAGTCACTGATCATGGCCTATAGAGGGCGCAACAGGATAAGAAATCTTTGAAGTCCACTTTTACACTCCGTTTCCAAACAGATAAAATGACAAATAAATGCATACTGTGAGAGCGCTCCACAACATATGTTTGATTAAACCATCTGGATGCTGAAAATTTATCTGATGAATGCACGTTTTAAACAGCTTATTGTACATGGAAGTTAATCGCCATTTTAAACTAATATGCTGCTGCATTGTAACACAAACACTGACAGACAGTAGCTTGCACATCACTCCTAGACCGCGCACATACACACAATCATTCAGTATATCGCAAAAATGTATTGTCAGCACTGTTCTGTGATTTATCAATGAAATGGATAGAAATAGATAGAATAGATTTAGAAACTGAAAACCCACAGCTTCACTATTAAGCCCAATCACCTCTCCAAAAATGTAACAACGTGTCGAGTCGACACGGACCGCAAACGCTGTGATTTGGTCTGCCAGAACCCCTCCCTCTGCATGTGTAACTGCGCATCGCTGCGGACAACGACGCAAAAGTATAAATGAAAATTGACGCGTAGCCCACGCCGTGTAGGCTGTGGGGCAGGTCCGACGCAGAAGTATAAATCAGCCTTTAGTAGAGAGACGCTAGCAGGTAGAATGAATTCACACGCAATCGCTCTCACTAATGCATTCATATAAATGTAATCTGTACTGTGCTACTTTATCTGTATCTGATTGAGAAACGAGCAGAAACCTGTGAGAAATGTAACGACCCAAAGACAACAGAACTGATAAAAATAAGCGGTTATGTAGGAGCAATAGCCTTGTGGGCAGCGCTGTCATACCTGTGCGCAAGGCAACCCGCGTTCAAGTGTCAGCTCAAGGTTCAGGCTTATTTGTTTATTAATGACACCATCAGAGACTAGTTGACGTCGACTCAGCTTTCAACTTTAATAAATGTCAACTTTAAAAAATTTGAAGTCATTCAACCCCTACTTGTTAGTGATGTAGAATTATGCATGAATATAATATTAATGAATTAACATTTTATAAATCACTGAAAAAAAAAAAAAAAAATGTGTGGTTGCCTCTAAACATGAAAAGTCTCCTGTTAGCTTAGACTTTGCCCTGAAGCTGTCCTTGAATTCTGCATCAGGTCACTTAAGAATGTGTCAGTGTTTTCAGATCAGTGTTTTTGCACAGATATGTGATTTTTTTTTTTTTTTTTTTTTTTTTTTTTTTGTCATTTGACGATGTCACACTCAGGTGCGGGAGAAGGCTCATGAGGGCACCAGGCCAATGAGGGCCGTCTTTCTGGCGGATGGGAAAATCCTGACAACCGGCTTCAGTCGCATGAGTGAGAGACAGCTTGCCCTCTGGGACACAGTAAGAGCATTTTTTTTTTTTTAAAGGAAAATCGTTGGTTTATTGGTCAGCAAGAGAATTTTATCCTTTAAAGTCTGAAGTGAAGATTGAATCTGTTAATAGAAACTTGATTGATCTTTCTACTGTAAGCTTTATGGGCAATTCATAATTCATAAATAAATAATATACACTACCTTTCACAAGCTTGTGGTCATTATATGCATCAATATAATGCCCCCAGGACACATGCATCAATAATCAGACACTCACAAATAATCTTAGTTGACATGAGATCATCTATATAATCAATCAATCAGATGAGCTTTATAATAGTTCACATAGTATTTCGTCTTATCAGATGTTGTCTGTCTGGTTCAGTTATTGATATGTTTTGATTATGATCAGCTTTAATAACCTGTTCTGTCTGTGCATTACAGAGAGATCTCTCTGAGCCAATGGTTACACAGGAAATGGACACCAGTAACGGAGTTCTGCTTCCATTCTATGACCCAGACACCAACATGGTTTACTTGTGCGGCAAGGTATGATCACCACCATATTTACCCTATCACTGCTGCACAACAGGTTTCACTAGAGATATAAACTGTGCAGTGTACAGAAAATGTGTCCACAATCACTGACTGGGGTAGTTTTCCTTACACACTGTAAACGTATAAAATATGCTACCATTCAGAAGTTTGGAGTCTGTAAGGTTTTTTTATGTTCTTGAAAGAAATCCAGTAAAAACAGTAATATTGTGAAATGTTATTACAATTTCAAATAGCTGTTCCCTATTTGAATATATTTTAAAATGTAATTTATTGCTGTGACGGCAAAGCTAAATTTGATCATTACTCCAGTCTTCAGTGCCACGTGATCCTTCAGAAATCATTCTGATATGATGATTTGATGCTCAAGAAACTATTATTATCATAGTGAAATGAAAACAGCTGTGGTTTTTAATATGTTTGTAGAATCTGTGATGCATTTTTTCAGGATTTTTTGATAAATAAAAATTTGTATTTAATGCACAAAGGTATTCATTTCTCCAGTAGCAGTTTTAACATTAAGTGACATGGCATCTGACGCACAGAAGCCAATGGCACATCATGTGCCAGTGGTTAGTGGCATGTGCCGCTGACATTATCACGGAACACTGACACTGTGTCGGTGTATGTTGTGGCACCTCCAGTAGGAGCTGAGCAGCTATACTGATGTAATTGTGACACAAAATCCTAAATAAATTATTTATTAATATTATTATTTGATATTGAGTGATATTTTTAAATAAATGTAATTTAAACATAATAAAGTCTGTAATATTTTTTCAGTAGCCTATCTGTAGCATGTGCCACTGAATGTTATATGTAATGCCAATGTTGTTGATCACGCAAACGGCCCATTCTAGGAAACAAGGAATAAATCTATCATAAGTCACTACAAATACCGCATTAACAGGCGCATCTGTTACTGTAAGCCTTCATTAGTGCATGATGCTGCATGCAAGCCAGTAGGTGTCAGTATAAGTGTGCACTGGCCTCTATTTCTTTCAGGAAAAAAAACAAAACAAATCTTACTGACCCCAAAATTTTGAACAGTAGTGTATGAGATGTTGAATCTGTAAGCACATGTAAGTTTAAGTGGTGGTATGGTATCAGATGTTAATACCTTAGTATTGATACATACCATGGTACATGTAATAAAAGTAGAACAGGTAATTGATGAAATCCAATGTCGTCAATGAGCTCTAGTTCAGTAGTTGTCTATCTCTGTCTCTCTCACACAGGGAGATTGTACCATTCGTTACTTTGAGGTGACAGATGAGTCACCGTTTGTTCATTTCCTGAGTCTGTACAGCAGCAAGGAGCCACAGCGAGGTGCTGGTTTCCTAAGCAAACGAGGTGTAGATGTCAACAAGTGTGAAATAGCAAGGTATGAAATTACTGAACTACTGTGTGAATTTAAGAAGGTGTCATTCTTCGGTTTCCTGATTCTTTCAGTTTAATTCGAATTGGCTGTGGATTTGATTGCATTTCATTTACCTTAATGAATCCCTGAAAACATCTGTGTGGCAACTCCAACTTCTGTCTTTTGTTCAGTGTTGTTGTTTGACTAGTTATCTGGCTAGGGTGTCTGACTAGGAAGTATAAAACTGAGCAAAAGGGAATAAAAATAATGAAAATTAAAATGTTTTCTTACCCTCATGTGATTCCATTCATTCTTCCATGGAACACCGAAAGAATTAAAAAAACAATATTCACGCTGCAACATACACTGCCTTAAAACAAATTTGGGGTTGATACGATTTTTTTTATGTATTTGAGTCTCTTGTGCTCAACAAGAAGCGCTTAATTGATCAAAAATACTTAAATTGTAACAATTTCACAGTATTAAAGTAAATTTATATATATTATACAGTCTTGCTCAAAAGTTTACACATCATTGCAGAATTTATGAATCATTTTAACAAAATAAGAGATCATACCAAATGAATGTAATTTTTTTTATTAAAAATACAGTACGGTCCTTAAGATATTTTAAGTAAATGTTTACATATAGTCCACAAGACAAAAAAATAAATAAAAATTACCCGTTCAAAGATTTATGAACCCTTGATTCAGGATCAGAAAACACAACTATTAAAAAAGGTTCAAACATTCACTGATGCTCCGATGATCCTGGGGGTGGGAACTTTTGCACAGGATGAAGATTTCCAAATTCTTCTTCTTTTTCTTCTTCTTCTTCTTCTTCATTACATTTTAATAATAATTTTTGGCAAATGTAAAGGCTCTTTCACACCAAAAGTGCAATGAATATGAACCAGCCTCAGGCTGAAGGAAATGCAAATTCATGCCTGTACAGTAGAGGGTGCAGCTCAAACAAACCAAACACAAATGTGATGTTTATACACTCACCTAAAGGATTATTAGGAACACCATACTAATACTGTGTATGACCCCCTTTCGCCTTCAGAACTGCCTTAATTCTACGTGGCATTGATTCAACAAGGTGCTGAAAGCATTCTTTAGAAATGTTGGCCCATATTGATAGGATAGCATCTTGCAGTTGATGGAGATTTGTGGGATGCACATCCAGGGCACGAAGCTCCTGTTCCACCACATCCCAAAGATGCTCTATTGGGTTGAGATCTGGTGACTGTGGGGGCCATTTTAGTACAGTGAACTCATTGTCATGTTCAAGAAACCAATTTGAAATGATTCGAGCTTTGTGACATGGTGCATTATCCTGCTGGAAGTAGCCATCAGAGAATGGGTACATGGTGGTCATAAAGGGATGGACATGGTCAGAAACAATGCTCAGGTAGGCTGTGGCATTTAAACGATGCCCAGTTGGCACCAAGGGGCCTAAAGTGTGCCAAGAAAACATCCCCCACACCATTACACCACCACCACCAGCCTGCACAGTGGTAACAAGGCATGATGGATCCATGTTCTCATTCTGTTTACGCCAAATTCTGACTCTACCATCTGAATGTCTCAACAGAGATCGAGACTCATCAGACCAGGCAACATTTTTCCAGTCTTCAACTGTCCAATTTTGGTGAGCTCGTGCAAATTGTAGACTCTTTTTCCTATTTGTAGTGGAGATGAGTGGTACCCGGTGGGGTCTTCTGCTGTTGTAGCCCATCCGCCTCAAGGTTGTGCATGTTGTGGCTTCACAAATGCTTTGCTGCATACCTCGGTTGTAACGAGTGGTTATTTCAGTCAAAGTTGCTCTTCTATCAGCTTGAATCAGTCGGCCCATTCTCCTCTGACCTCTAGCATCAACAAGGCATTTTCGCCCACAGGACTGCCGCATACTGGATGTTTTTCCCTTTTCACACCATTCTTTGTAAACCCTAGAAATGGTTGTGCATGAAAATCCCAGTAACTGAGCAGATTGTGAAATACTTAAATCACTTACTACTTGCTTAAATCACCTTTCTTTCCCATTCTGACATTTCAGTTTGGAGTTCAGGAGATTGTCTTGACCAGGACCACACCCCTAAATGCATTGAAGCAACTGCCATGTGATTGGTTGATTAGATAATTGCATTAATGAGAAATTGAACAGGTGTTCCTAATAATCCTTTAGGTGAGTGTATAAAATATTTTTTGCTTATTAGTATGGTTGAATTGGTGAGTGAGATTCAATACATAAAGTATATTTGTGTTATTATAACATTTTATTATCGCAGGTTTTCGTAATATTCTGAGTTAAGTTTTTATTTTATTTTTTTATTCATTTTGAGGAATACTGAATATTTTTGAGCAAGTGAGATGAGTAAATGCATGTTCACATTTAGTCTAAAACTATAATAATGTTCACACAGCACGTACAACACCTCTGCACTAACTCACAATTACTCTCAACATGAGGACAGGAGAGCTGTCAGTCAATAAATGGGAATAACTAGCATTAAAATTAACCCAAATATTTTGCTGTAAATTTTAAAGTAATGCCTTACTTTTACTAGTTATTTGAAAAAAAGTAATCTGATTATGTAACTCGAGTTCCCTTTCAGTTCTGACGTACGTTTCCATTCCCTCCTTCGGGGAACGAGGGTTACATGCGTAACTGAGATGTTACTTGTAATGTGTTACCCACCAACACTGATTATATGATTGTCTTACTAACACTTTACTGATCAAATGAATGTGCGCTTACTGAATAGAAGTATTCTTTGCCATTCTTAAGTATACGTCATGCAAATATTCTCTTCCATACAACATAATTAGTGACAAGTGGCTTTCAAGCTTCAAAAATGATAAAAAGAAAACAAAATACATGCATACTGCTCATGCAATATAATTCTAAATGTTTTGAAGCTGTACAGTAACTTTGTGACTGTGAGTAAAACTTCCGCAACTTTGCAAACTGAAATGAGTGTTATTAGTTAAAAATACGTTTCATTTTCATTTGAGCCAGAAGCCCTGATCATTTGACACCTGCACTGATTCTTATACAGCATCTCTTCTCAAGTGCTTGCATTGTTCTTCGTCTTATTCCATCAGGTTCTATAAACTTCACGAGAGAAAGGTTGAGCCCATATCCATGACTGTGCCACGGAAGGTAGGTTCAGTCTGCATGTTCGCTTTCAGTTTTGAATCTGTGTTTACAGCAAGAAAGGAAAAAGTTTTGAGTAGAACTTTGCTCTGATAGAAGTGTTGAATTTCAGTTTGAAAAGCTTTGAAAGCTTGGAGAGTTTAGAGTGTGACAGGAAGTTCTCTGAAATATAACATTGTAAATGCTCTCTTCCCTTGTTTGTATGTAAATAACTGCACAGTTACGCTTAGGTTTCCCCTCATTGTAAAGCAGCTATCAGCCATATTTACTGCAATATGATTTTTTTAACAAAATGTTTAAATGGTGATGATATTCTCATGGGCCATTCCACCGAATGGGTGCTATTTGCTTGTTGTAACTCTTGAAAAGATTTTTTTTTTTTTAATCTGAATCTAATAACACGTTTAATTATTCAAAATATCTCAGGTAAAACACAAAAACATTTTTTTCCTTTTAAATGCAACTCAAACCTTAAGTTTATCCATTTTTTAAATAATGCAGTTTGTTAAACAATGGGACAGATAATGGACCAAACATAATTAAAAAAAAATAGTGGTTTAACTTTTTATTGAAAGACATTTAGTAACAGTAATGAACACTGGGTAGCAGGAATGCGTGTCCATATGTGTATACGGGTGTTATTGTCCTCACTAATATAGTGAAACCTGTTGAACACAGACTAGTGAGCAACACCTGACTTGTTTCTATTTAAATGTAGTGTTTTGGACAAGTTTCTGTGAGGGTTATGATTAGGGGTAGGGGTCGGGTTATGAGATAATATATCAATAACAAGAAATACAAATATTGAGAAAATTTCATTAACCTGATGGAAAAACAATGGAAGTCTGTGAGATGTCCTCACTAATATAGTGAAACACGTGGGCATGAGAGTTTTGTACCTACTTAACTATTTTTTTGGGACAAATTTGTACCCAGAAGTGAGCTAAACCTGACCAAATTTCCCTTTGGAGACATAATCAGTAAAAAACAAAACAAAAACAAATGGAAGGCTAAAACAGAGAGGAAAAATATGCCGTTTTAAATGTATCTAGATTAATGCGGATGTAGCCTAATATTCACAGTAATAAATGCACCAGAGAACCCTACTCACTCCTGTTACTCTGCCCTGTTGCTTTTTATGTGGGTAACAGGGCTGAAAGTAACAGGGTTGATTAGCAAATACATATAATATAGCCACATGGCGTACATGCTAATAGCACAAGGACATTGAGCAAATTATAAGAAATAATTTAGGTAACAGGTCAGTACATTAAGACTGGGCTTTCCATTTTTAGTTACAATATCATCATATATACAGAAAAGAAAATAAGACCATATACTTTAAGCCAGGGTCGCACCAAGCTGACGGTTGGGTCATTTTTGAGCGTCGGCCGACTTAGTTTTTTCGGTGTGTTCCGCACTGTTGGCTCTAGTCGGATGCTGTCGCGTTTTCAGAGGGGGAACTCGCGTGAGAGGGGGAACTCTGATTGGCTGTTCAGTTTAGCAAAACAGTCAGTGCATGAGAATAAGAGCAGAAGTGATGAAAGCGAGCAAAGACGTCATGACGACACAGACAGAAGGCTGTTCTAATTTTACTGGGGACAGAAATTGCATGCATTCGGTGGAATGGCTCTCACATTGACTTATATTAATGCACAATACTCTGTTAAAAATGAAAAACGACATCAGGCAGACCCAATGCTGAGTGGTATTTGAAAGATATATTTTTAGGTAATAGTTTTTCCCCTTCAAATGCTCCATTACTTCAAACACTAATCTGTCCTAATACTTCAGAGTAGAAATCTCATTTGATTTTTTTTTTATTTATTTATTTTTTTATGACAAATTTGAAGCTTAAAAAACTGCACAAAGAAAATGTGTAAAATAGGTGTAATATTTGTCACTAATAAAAATAGATTAACATGAGATAATTTAGAGCTTAATTATTTAAAGGGTTTTTATGGATTTAAGGAAATTGACAAGTGCTGTCAGTTACTGCAGAAAATGAATTTGCTCAGTTTCTAAAAATAGACAAACGTCACACTTCCCACCCGTTACTATTAAAGGGATGGTTCACTCAAAATTAAATGTCTGTCATTGGTTTCTCACCCTCATGTCATTCCAAACCTGTTTGACTCTCTTTCTTCTTTGGAACATAAAAGAAGATATTTTGAGAAGTGACTCAGTGTGGTGGGTTTTTTTTCTTTTTTTTTCTTTTTTTCTTCAATACAATGACAGTTACCAGTAACTTCCCAACATTCTTCAACATATCTTATTTTGTGTTTTGACACACGGGTGAGTAAATCGTGACATAATTTCATTTTTAGGTGAACTCGATGTGAAAATGAAATAAAAATAGGAGACCTATTTGAATTTACCATTATTTTCTGGTATTTTATGAATTCTTGGTTATGCCCCCACTGCTGTAGTTTTATAGTCATTATGTCTCAGTGAAAGAGGAAGTAAGAAAAGGCATGGTTCATCAAATTAAAATTGTTAATTCCTCACACTCATGTCGTTCCAAATCTGTAAGACGTTCAATCATCTTCAGAACACAAATGAAAATGAAATCTTTTAATGAAATCTGAGAGATCTCTGTCCCTCCATTGACAACTACCACTGACGCTTCAAAACGTTCATAAAGAGATCATAAAACTAATCCATATGAATTGAGCGGTTTGACGTGCAAGAACCAATGAGGTTCATTCTCGTGAGATGCAGCACGTTTGAGCTTCAGCAAAAACCAGTGAGGTTTGTTCTTGGACGTCATTCAGGTTTGTTTGATCTTCTGTTTATGTCCGCTGATCAATGTTTAAATGTGAAAAAAACTTAAATTAAAACTTTGAAAAAATTTGGACTAAACCGCTTAATTCATATGGATTAGTTTTACGATCTCTTTATGAGCTTGAAGCATCAAAGTGGTAGTTGTGTAGCTGTCAATGGAGGGAAAATATCTTCTTTTGTGTTCTGAAGGTGAACGAAACTCTTACGGGTTTGGAACGACAAGAGGGTGAGTAATAACAGAATTAAAATTTTTGGTTGAACTATCCAGCTGCCCATTTGCAAACTATTAATTGTCATATTTATCAGACTGCATCTCTCTAAATTAAACTCCTTTTTTCTCCCACCCGCAATCAGTCCGACCTGTTTCAAGGGGATCTGTATCCAGATACGGCGGGATTAGAACCTGCTCTATTGGCAGAAGATTGGATAGCAGGACAAGATGCCCCTCCAATCCTTGTTTCCCTCAGCGGAGGTTACATGGCCCCTCCAACCAAATGCGGCACGCTGCGGGGTCGACCCAAACTGCTCTCTCAGACCAACACTAGTCCCACCAGCACGACTGAGCCAGCAAACCCTGCGGCGGTTGAGATGGAGAGCGAGGGGCCGGGCCATGGGCGAGGAGGAAGGGATGTAGATGGTGGGATAGAGAGAGTAAAGAAAGAGGTAAGTGACAGTTGTTTACTTGTGACAAGGTTCACAGACATGAAGAGATGGCAGGGTCGGCTGAGGTGGACTTGTCTCATTATTGTACACTTTTTCAAACAAACAAAACACCAGCGTGGCTCGCACTTAAATAATAACTCTTTCTTCTTGTTGGGAAAACAGACACGGTCAGGCAGTTTGTTTATGAGTCCACTGGTAGTTTCTCTCTCCTCGTTGTCTGTCAGTCAGCGGCTTTTATTCTTTCCTGAATGTTTGTGTATGTGTACAGCACAATCTCCTCTCTCTCTCGCTCTCTCTCGCTCTCTCTCGCTCTCTCTCTCTCTCTCTCTCTCTCTCTCTCTCTCTCTCTCTCTCGCTCTCTCTCTCTCTCTCTCTCTCTCTCTCTCTCTCTCTCTCTCTCTCTCTCTCTCTCTCTCTCTCTCTCTCTCTCTCTCTCTCTCTCTCTCTCTCTCTCTCTCTCTCTCTCTCTCTCGCTCTCTCGCTCTCTCTCGCTCTGTGTGTGTGCGCATGTGTGCTTCACTGAAAGCAGTGCATTAATATACTGTACAATAGTGATTAAACTGACTGAAACTACCTGTGCAATTAAAAGGTTTGAACGCACACCTTCCAGCCAATCAGAATCAATTTCTGACAGACCATGGTATGAATATATTACTTGATTCTGATTGCTTCATTATATTACTTAGCAAAGAGGGTTTTTGAAGTAATTCAACTCAAAGCTTCATTGTTAGTAGAGAGAGACCCTACACAGACACGAGTAATTCACACACACACATCTCTTAATAATTAATTCAAATTTAATCAAATAAATGTAATCCTACCACACTACTTTATCTCTGTGTCTGATTTAAAGCATTTAGTTTCAGTTTACCTATTTAAAGTGCCTCTATTATACTAAGGTTCCTAGTTTTGTTTTAGAGGTCTCCTACAACAGGTTTACATGCATCCAAGGTCAAAAAAACACTTTTATTTTCTCATAATATGAATTGCAACATCACCTCCTCTCTCGCAGTGTCTGAAAGGTTCTATCAAGTCTCTCTAAATCCCTCCTTTCCGAGAGCCTACTCTGCTCTGATTGGTCAGACAGCCCAGTCTGTTGTGATTTGGTCTACTGCTTACAGCGCGAGTCGGTAACGAACTTACCATATCTGAACTTCAGCTCCGAATCTTCCTCAGCGCTTGATACACAGTGATACGAACCGTAACGATGCCGTCGGTTTTACCGGATCAATTAGAGCCCAAGTCCTCATCCTTTAGAAAGTACAGCAAAGTGGAGTGAAGTTTTCCGCAGTGCAGAAAACAGCAATGTCGACAACACAAACCAAACTCTTCCAGTCTCAGCTACAACTACAGTGTTTGAGGGTCAAATTAGATGCTGTTCACGGGTGTAAGGACCGGTTTTACTGCTAAGACAAAAGCTGAGATCCAACACCCTGCATTAAAACAATAAAACTCAATCTGAAGAGAAGATCTCACAGAGAAACTGTAGGACACCGCCCTGACCAAAACCCTCTCCCCCTCTCTACCTCCCTTTCCCCCTTCCCCCTGATTCAAGTCCCAGAATGCAGATATACTACATATGATTTATCTTGTGAATCTATTGTTTTATCCCTTTCATGTCTGGTGTCTTTTTAAAGGTCATAGTGCGATTGGTAAAATGGTCTCAACATCACTGAAGTCACTGATAGGGTTAGAAAGATTGAAACATATGAGACTTGTGTTCTCTTTTTGAGTGGTCTCTCCAAAGATATCTGATCTTCTCCCCCCAAACTAGGTGTTTGTGCTGCAAATATTTACAACCCTTTGTTCTGGTCTGGGTATTTAAGGAAGGGTAGCAGGGCTGCCAAGGGGGAATATTCTGTAGACAGAAGCCCCCATGCAGTGTTGTGTCAGTGTCATAAGAGACACGCACACACGCTGTATGTATTGTGCCAGATATGACTCTTTGAAACTATTTTCATATTACTTAATTGTATTTTATGCTGAAAGTTGTGTACCATGGATTCATGTTTAATTATGTTCTTTAAGTTCTGTCTGGCCAAAATAAATGTTAATCTTGATTTATTCTGTATTTTTCATAAATCATTACTCAAGTAGTGTCGCATGAGGAGTTTTGTAGGAGTTTCCGTAAATCTTTCTGTCAGGGCAGAATCATACCGAGGACCCCATGACCGGAGCATGGCGCTAAGCATGAGGGGCAATCTGATTTCTGACTGTCACTGTTATTATCAAGTTACAGCTCTCGTGACTATTGCTAAAATTACACTTTCTGTTATGAGTAAGCAGGTGAGACTCACTTAAAGGTAAAATAGTTCACTCTGTAATCCTCTGTAATATCAGAACTGACTAATTTGGCGTCCGTGAGGTAATGTAATTATAATCGCGAGCATTATCCTCTGAGCGACTCCGGTCCCATGGAGGAACGAGTATTTGAAATTAAGAGATACTAAGAGAAATCAAAGATCTAAATTAAATCACAACTAAACTTATGATCAGCTGTTAAGTTACAAATGTAACAAATGTAACAAAGTTACAAAGAATTGGAGTAAGATCAAATTATTCATGGAGTCAGATTTAAAATTCGATGGTCATAAATTAAGTGAATCCAACAGAAGTGCTGAGAAGACGAACACGCAGAAGTCCTTCGACCAGGCCGTTAGATTCCGTCCTTGGGCTAACGGATGGACCTTACACGGGGAGCCAATGAAAGACCATAGACTGGCATTATGCCGACGATTTGTTTCGGCTCTTTAAGGGGACAATAACTTTTTTTGTTGTGCACCTTGATCTTTGAAACTATGCAGACCTTTTACATTCACAACAGCTGTATTACACACTGCATGGAAAGGTAATATTCGAAAAAGCATAATAGGGGCACTTTAAAGTCTAAGGGCCCTATACACCCGGTGCAATGCGACGCAAGTGTTTTTTGCTAGTTTCAGCCCGACGTCCAGCGCCACATTGTTCAAATAGCAAATGCACTCATGCCCATCAGGCGTGCTGGTCTGAAAACCATTGACCAACAAAAACCTGGTCTAAAGTCATTAGCGCAGTATTTTTGAGTTATTTAAAGGGCGCATTAGTAATATGCGCCTATAGGCGGGTACGCCACGCGCATACACTCTGCTTATTACACACACGGAGACGCTCAGCAGCACATAAACATTTTTAAGTATTAAAAATAAAAGATTCCTTTCTGGAAAAGCGTTCAGTCTTTCTGCTCGCATGTAAATAGCAAATCCGCCATGGTGCAGGCGCATCTGGCTTTTAAAGGGAATGGGAGATGAGACTCTGATTGGTTTATTGCACGTTAAGTCCAAAACACACCCATGACTCATTAAGAGGTACAACCCTTTTGGACCATGTGTGCGAACGTTTTTTCCATTGTTTTTCCAAAAGTGGATTCGGACACGCCCTAAGCGCACATGCGCCATGCACTTCAGACCATGCACACAGATCCTTAAAACAGGGGCCTAAAATATTAATGTCCCATTTTTGTTGTTTTTCTTTCCTGTACAGGAGGACCAACTCTCTGATATTCTGACGGAGGTGCGGGCTTTGCGTGCTTTGGTGCTGGCTCAGGGTCACAGGATCGACGTGCTGGAAAGGCAACTCGCCCGTATTGAGGATGGAGAAGTGTGAAACTACAAACACATCACGACACATAGCCTTACCCACATTCAAAAAGCTTTCTGAAAGGTTATGGGAAATGTAGTTCCATTACTGTGGCATAGTGATACAAAGAAGTAATTGAGCTTTGAGCTTTACCGGTACACCGCTATTGATGCACTGATATATAATATCCTAAATGCTGCTCATTTTGTGCTTTTAATAGGGCTGTTACATCAGGTACTTACTGCTAAGTACAGACTCTGAAGTCAGAATTTGGTTGGGTCAATCTTTAATTGAACTTTAATTGAAAAGCAGACTTGATAATATCTTGTAGCGTGCATTTAGGTCGGCATTTATGAATGCTTCTACTTAATGAAAGTAGTTTGGAGCATGAAACCTTCAGGAAATGTAATAATCCAACATGCTGAATAAATTCCTTTCTTCCGCTAAAGTTTGATGGTGCTTCTAAACATACATTGACCAGCACTGTTCTTGCGGGGGGTTTTTTTCTTCTTCCATTGTATGTCTTAACACTTGTAGCATTTATTTTGGATGTTGTTAGTTTCATGTGTGGAAATGTGTGTAGCATGTGATAGAAACCGTACTAGGTGTTGAAGGAATTTGTGCGTTATCAGTATATTGGAGAAACATTCGCTCGTAGAGCAAGAGTTTCAGAAAATACAGATGAAGATCTTCTAGGATGAAAAGTTCAGGTCACATTTCACCCCAAAATCAAAGGCATAATAAGAAATAATTTTTGTGACATTTTCAACATTTAGCACATGTTCTGCTGCATATAATTTCTCATTTGCTTTGATTTGGAGAGACCTGGACTTGTTCTTGGCAGGTTTGTTGAGATTCACCCTGCACCTCTTGATGAATAATTGTGCTTCATTCCTGTTTGATTGAATATGAAGAACACTAGTAGAATGTGACATTGATTTAGAGGTTTAGATGGTGGTGTTTTTGTATTTGTTTTATTTTTAGTTTGTAATCATGGGCACTACAATCAGGGATGATTCAAACCGAGGGTCGACTCATCCTCCTCTGTGAATGATTTTATGTAGCTTTATCTGTTGTATATGTTGTAAATGATCTAAGTATCCATTTACTTAAAACTTAAGTGCTAACTAAATCGGTTCTTTTTAATAAATGGCGTTCACCCATATCTACTGTGTATCAGTTGCTTTTATTATTCTTGTACTAGCTGGCCTGTGATTTGATCTCAAGTGTTTGGTGCTACTTCACATATGAAAGTCTTCGCAGTGTCAAACAGTGATTTCTTCTGTGTAAAGTGTGCACATGTCCTGACTATTTTAGAAAATAGGAAGTAGTTAAGGTTAATCAAGGCTAATTTCAAAACTGAAATAGCAAGTGTAGTGATATTAGAAAACTGATTTAAGGAATATTTGACAAGGTATGGTTGAGAGAAATTTTATCTCTTGTTGTGAAACCATAACGGTGGCCCTTCTCAACTGGAAGTTTTTTTTTTTTTTTTTTTTTTTTTACAGTGATCTTTACACCGCTTTCGTGATGTTGTGTAATGACTACACTGACACTGCCTTTTGTTACGTTCTCTGCACGGCACAAGCAGTGAAGCGTTCATGTTTTTATGGTTCATAGCATCTTTAACTCGAGCTTTACAACAGGATGTGGTCTGAAAGAGAGACTTGTGCTTCATCTCACAATCTCAAGCTAAAGGAAACGGTGTTCCACTGAGCTCTTCCTGTGTGGACTCCTTCTACAAGTAGATTTTTCTCTATAAAATGAGCCTTTATTTACAATTTTATTATCGTAATAATAAAAATAATACTTTCTAACTAATTTACCATGGTATCATGATGCTAAGCAAGAAAACAAGCCAAATGTATTATTTTTGAATTCTTATGCATAGTCTTTTTTGCCCACTATAAATTGCTTTAAATTTGTGCATCCCATAATCCCATAAAAAAAATTATTTTACATATCAAGATTCTCCTATTGACCTTACTGTAAAACACATCTGACACTTTATAATCACGTGTTCTCTCTCTCAAATTCAAATTCAAAAGAGCTTTATTGGTTTGACAAATTGTACATTCTATTGCCAAAGCATTTATATGAGCATAAATAAACTAAAAATGAACAAAGTAGAAGTACTGAACAAATGTGAAAAAATGGGGGTGGGGGGAAAACTGTATGTACTTTACGTGGTATGTGTGTAAAATCTCGCTCTCTCGCTCTCTCTCTCTCTCTCTCTCTCTCTCTCTCTCTCTCTCTCTCTCTCTCTCTCTCTCTCTCTCTCTCTCTCTCTCGCTCTCTCTCGCTCTCTCTCGCTCTCTCTCTCTCTCTCTCTCTCTCTCTCTCTCTCTCTCTCTCTCTCTCTCTCTCTCCGCTCTCCGCCCCCCTCCGCCCCTCTTTCCTGCTTATATGGCCAAGACATATTTGAATGTTCTATTTCAGTCTCGCATGGGCTATGGGTTTAAGGACAGTTGAGTAAAGGTGAGTTATTTTAATTTAGCAATTTAAAATGTTTTTTTTTTTTTTTTTTTTTTTTTTGGCATGTGCTGAATTTGATTTGACTATATTTATGCACAGCACTTGCGTTATATCCAAAAATGTATTTTTAAATGTTTTTAACACTACATATATAGGCTATGTATATATTCTGTATTCCTATGTGATCGGTATTGTAAATAAGAAGTATAGCATACTATGTGTGAGTTTTAGGAAACATGTAATCCAAGTTGTTTCAAACACAACAATTCATTGGTTAATTTTCCCTTCTTTGAGCTTTTGGCATTTGATGTAACTTGGCACATGGCACATTTTGCCTGTGCAAGAAGATTGCTTTCATCCACTGGGGCCATATTTGAGAGCATACACAGCTGCATTAGCAAAACTTGAGAATTGCTGTTAAGTGCTATTAAGTGATCTGAAACTCATTTATTTAGACATGTGAATTAATAACCAATATTAATGTTCGGGTGTGTAAGGGTGGCACAGAGAAGTAGGCTACATTTAAAAATACCTTTTGCACAGCAATGACAAAAAACCAAAGTGATTTCCTGCCAACATCTTTTTTTAAACATAAATGCAAGCATGCTTACTTCCGTGCTACTGCACTTCAGAGGCTTTAATATGAAACTGTGTATGGCGGGAGGATGGTGTGGGCAAAAAAGCCACGGTTTATCACAGTCTGCATGTTGCAAGCTGCTGAATATCCAGCTAAAGCTGTGAAGAGACTGTGGTTTTTACTTTTATATGGTAATTAATTTTGGAGTAATTAGAGAAAAGGGTCAAAATTGTACCTTTAGGGGTACAACAGCTTGTCACTGGGGCAGTACCCTTAAATGGATATCTTTGTATCCTTTTTACTCCTAAAAAGTTGCATATTAGTACCCTAGAGTACAAAAAACGTACCTTAAGGTAAAACCCTTTGGGGTAAAAAAGGTACAAAGATATCGGGTACTGCCCCAGTGACAAGCTGTTGTACCCCTAAAGGTACAATTTTGACACCCCTTTTCTCTGTGTATATTATTTGGAATTTTATAAAGTTATCATTTACCTGTTAGATTGGAATATTTAAGATTGTTTAATGTCTTTGAAATACGTCTCTTTTGCTCAGCAAGGCTGCATTTATTAAAATACAGTAAAGGCAATTTAAAATAACTGTCTTCTATTTTAATATATTTTAAAATGTAATTTATTCATGTGATGGAAATGCTGATTTTTTTTTGCAGCTTTTACTCCAGTCTTCCACGTCACATGATCCTCAAGGAATTATTCTAATATATGCTAATTTGGTGCTTAATTATCAATTATCAGTGGTGCTCAATTACTAATAATGCTTCCTGTCATTTAAACGACAACGATGTACTAAAAACTGAAAAGTTTTTCCTTTGCTTTTTTCACATACAGACGACAACACGATCCCCGTTCACACAGATCCACGGAAACGAATAAAAAAAGGGGTCATTTTTGAAGGGGACACAAATAATACAGCCAGAACTACTTGTAAGGAGCTTTGGTGCACTGACAAATGATCTTATGTCCGTTTTTCTTTTCTCTGTCATTTTATCCGGCCAACAACACAAAGCAACAGTTGTCTAAATATGAGTTATCATAGGTTCACCAGGTGGTAATATAATTATTAAAATATCTTGCCTTTTCCACGTAGTATTGAGCAAAACCCAACACGGCGGACTAATGTCAATGTCGAGACCCCCACAATTTATGCCTATGCGCATGATGTCACCGTTTTCACAGAATCGCGTTTATGTAGTTTACACAGAGACGATAACGTTATCGTTTTCAAAAACTTGCACTTTTGTTTTTTCCAGACCCCGAAAACGCTGTTGTGTAAATGAACAGCCAAAGCACATAAAACATTTTCCGTTTGTAGTTTTTTAAACTGAAACTTAGTACTTTTAAAAGTTTTTTTACTGCTTAATATGCCCGTGATGCATTATTTTCAGGAATAGAAAGTTGAAAAGAACTCCATTTATTTGAAATATAAATCGTTTGTAACATAAATGTTTTTACTGTCACTTTAAGTTAGCACTTATGATCAATTTAATGCTGAATAAAAGTATGAATTAATTATTATTTAAATCATACTTAAGCCAAACTTGAGGACTGGGGCGATGGCTGCTGAAAAATCAGCTTTTCCATCACAGGAATAAATTGTATTTTAAAAATATTCAAATAGAAAACACTAATAATATTTGACAATATTTAATCCAACAAATGCAGCCTTGGTGAGCATTTTAAAAACTATTCCAAACTGTTGACCTGCAGTGTAAATAAATGATACATTACAAAAAATGATATATTTCATTCTTTCTCCCTGTTCTCTTTGCACTCTTTTTAGTCATGGCCACACACACAGCGAGTGGAGACAGCTCTTCAACTGTCATTATCCTCATCGTCGTATTATTAATTCTTGTTCTGGCTCTGGTGTATTTTTATAAAAAACTTAATGCGGACACAAATGGACAGTACACCATCCAGCGCATGGTCTTCGCCCCTAACGGCCTACGGGATCGATTGAGGCAAGGAGTCGGGGTTTTCGAAAACAGATTTGGTGTCCACATTTGGCCTCAACCCCGTGAAGACGAGGAGAACATAGGAGATAACGATGAAGCGGATGGGGATCATGACAAACAAAATGAAAGTTACACAGAGGAGGGAGAACAGCAGGAAAATGATGACGGGGACGGGGACGATTCTTCGAGTGATTATTCCAGCGTGGACCTGAGGGAAAGGGCAAAGATGCAGATGGAGGAGAAGAATGAAGCTGAGGAAGAGAAGGAGAAACAGATGAAGGAGGAGGCAGCGGCGGGAGAGGAGCATAAAAGTAAAGAAGTGAAGAATGAAGAGAAAGTGGGATTGCTCGTAGATCTAAAGCCATTTACAGGAAGCGCAATTTGGTCTGAGGAGAGCAAAGATGGAAATGAAGGAAATGACACGACTGCTTTATAAAAAGCACAGAGACATGACGTGCGAATGTAATGGGCGGGAAAACGGGTGCCTTGGCCCAGTGGGCGGCACCATTTTTTTAATTTTTTTTATTAAGAGTCACTCCGTAAAGCCTGATATAAAAATCTGTGAAAATGTTCAAAAACAAATCTAAAAAAGTTTGCTTGTGTTTTTTATTTTTTTGTTGTTGAGCATCATATTTGATACTCATAATTTAACATGTTTTTTGGGTGTTTTTTTTTTTATCAATGTACAGTAGGTTTTAACTTTAAAGGTCAGTAAAACGGTTCCATACCCTTTCTGTTTGTTCTATCCACTTCCTGATGTTTTTCTGACAATTCTAACTGAAAATACATGTAAAAGTGTTGACATTTTTATGAGATGTATATATTTTTGCATTACAGAATATTTTTTTTTATGTCAATAAAGTGATTGTCAGAATTGTCTAGTATTTTCAGATAGTGTAAAGTGTAAATCTCACAAAACCTGTCAAGAACGTGTTTAACCCCCCCCAAAAAAAGGAATAATATTTTAAAAAAGAAAATTCAAGTCTGCATGAAACAGAAGTTGCGATAGTCTTATCTTCCCTATTGGACAAGATAAAAATGTGGGGCAGGACTTGATTTTGGATTAATTGATTGGATGGTTGTGGTTTGCTATTGGTGGATCTCATGTGAGTGACAGGTTGTCCCGCCCTCGTGCCAGTAAACACTTCATCAGAGAAGAGAAGAGATGTCACTGCAAGAAGGAGGGAAGGTTACTTTAAGTAAAAACAAAGAATACTTTTTATTTTTTATAATAAACTGCAATATTCCATAAAAATAAGAATTGTCCATTCTGATTTCATGGTGACTTTAAAACATGAATTGTGACAAATTTGGCCTGGACATTACATTTACCCTGATTCAGCATTAGGGCATCCAACCACCAACCATTTTGAGGCTACAACCTGAAACCACATCTGTTATCATAGTTGGATATTTTGAGCAATGGTTAGTTTGGGTCAAGATGATGATGATAAGGAATGTATGCTAATAGTGTAAATAAGACGATGGATTTTTAAAGTTATAATTAATATAGATGATACGGAATTGTTCAATTTAACTGCTAAAGTACAATCACAGGCCCACAGTCCTGGAATATAACATTATTAACAGGGGCGTTTCATCCAAAAAAACTGGATGAGAAAATATTACAAAAATAAAACAATGCAAATATGACAAAATGTGACATTAAAAAGTACAAAAGTCACGTGTTTTTGCGGAAGGCTTGCCTCCCCTTAGCCCATTGACTTTTAACTGACCCCCCCCCCCTTCTTTTGATGGTGAAAGAATGGGGAAAAGTCATGTGAGAATCATGCTATATGATTGGATATGATTGGTTCGTACTGTAAATCCGCCTCTTTGTGTGCATTCTCGAATCGACCCGAATGAAGACAATGATGATGTTAATAGAGGGGTGCAGCAGGTATGACGTCACTTTGTAGGCCAACCAGCAGTTAGCATCACATTGGTTCCTTTGAGAAAAACCCAATAGGATTTTCCCATAGGCTTTTGGATTAATCGCAAAAAACAAGCTCTGTGATCAACAAAAGTTTACGATACTTGCACGTTTTGTTTTCACAGATGAAACATAACTTTTATGAATTTTAAAGTCTAAATGCAGTCGACAGAAGTAAAAAGCTAAAGGTAGGCTATAAATGGACCACGGTCCCGCGATTTCAACGTCACCATCACTAATCTTCCGACAACTCTTTCAGTTTTTATCTAAAAACATTTTCCTGGAAAGTTTGAGTTAGAATAGTTATAAGAGCACAATTTTTAAGCATAATGAGGTTGTAAAAGCAGACTGAGTTCACCTGTTCGATGTGATGACAAACTGGGACTGCCTCTGTAGTCCCATTTAGCCACTTGTTAGCAACCACCTTCTTCAAAAAATCATGAGTTGAGTAATACTTATGTATTTTATTTTATGCATAAAACGTGAAAGTGTCTTGAGCTTGTGTTCACCACAGACCTTATTTCAGTCATTTAACCAAAACCCCATTCAAAAAACCCATTGACTTTGGGACGTGCTAAAATGCTAAAATGCAAACTCGCTTCCACACTTTGGCCTACAAAGTGATGTCATACCTGCACCACTCAATGGGAAGATTAATTAAAAAGTAAGTGAACAACTCAGCCATTTAGATATCATTCAACACAATCAAACAATTTTATGCTAAAATACTCTACAGATTTTTACTTTATCCCGATTACAAGCTATATAAACAGCAAATATGGTTAACATTTGTCCTTTACCTTTGTTAGATCGCGTGTATGTATTAAAGTGCTACTCGTTTTTTGTTTGTTTTTTAGTAAAATGTAATAAATTAAAAATATATAATCAAGATATTAGTGGAGATAATTTAACAAATTTACAAATGAAGCAAGGTTTTTCATATCTATTGATTTTTATTTATTTGAACTTCATTAGAAATGTAACCCTTTCAGGACACACACACACACACACACACACACACACAGAGAGAGAGAGTGTGTCATTGAAAAAGTGTTCCGATATATGTTCTTCACAGAAAATGAGCCAAGGCCAATGAGTCTAAGTTTGAAAAAATTATTAATCGTATAATTTTTCTTTTGATAAAAAAACTAAAGCAGGTCCCACAGACCCGAACACCATACAAGGTTTTAATTAAATTAATTTAATGCAGTTAATTTCCAATAGGCTACATTAAAGGCTTATCCTTTAAGTTTAGTTTCAGATCAAGTAACTTGCTGGAACAGGGTTAGAACAAAACCACAGAAGAAGAATACAGAACTTCATGAACAATCTTCCCTACAGTACATGCGCATAGATATCAGTAACAAAGCTCACAATTTGACCTCGATTTCAAGCAGCCCTGTACAGACGGGGATGTAGCTCAGTGGTAGAGCGCATGCTTCGCATGTATGAGGTCCCGGGTTCAATCCCCGGCATCTCCACTTACTTTTTTTCTTTCAAGAAAACATTAGTGGACAAGTAAAAACGCTAAATATTTTTACAAAACGACTTTAACCTAAATCTTTGCGATGACAGCCGCTGGATTTACAGATTTTATATATGTAGAAAAACATCGAATGCACGTACGTTTGTGAAGATTTGAGGAGGAGACACTTGAGTCGGAAGTTGCACTCCTGCGCAGGCCATTGGTGGGTTAAACGTCAGTGGGCGTTGCAATCGCCACGCCATTGGTCAGTTTAGCCCCCAGTGGGCGTGGCCACTAGCAGACGCACGCAAACAATCGAAGAATCCTGCACATTCCTTACTAGAATAAGAATAACATTTAAATGTCTTTACATGGCAGTAGATAAAATGAGGCATGTCGTTTAAGAGATCTTTAACTGCGCTTTGCGTCGACTGTGCATTTTAAAGCAAAATAATTCAATAATTCGATTTGCCTTTTTCTCTGTGAAAAAAAAAAAAAAAAATCTGGGACTATTGTTATATCGCATGGATACTTTTTGCTCAAGTTAAGATGGATTCGCCCAAGGAATTACCTCCTTCTTCAGTGATTTGAATGCAAACGAGTGAACACGAACGATCTCTTATTGGTGAGTGCTTGCATGCTTTAAAATCCGTCGCATTTGGGATAAAACGGGCCTTTTCCTTTTTAGTGTGCATGCATCTTGCACGTTCAGTTAGAAAATATGGGTTGTGAACATGTTATAACTGACAGATAAAACAAGTAACAGAGCCACCATGACAAAATGAACCGCTGCCATTTTATATTTAAAGAGAATGAATATTAATGATGACGAACAGAATTAAACATCTGCCTTGCCGTTTTCTCAATCGGAGAATGGACATTTTAAGGATGCAATGGAAGAAATGCGTTACTAAAATGTCTTGCATGTAACACAACATTCTGTGGCAAGCGGCTTTAACATTTATTGTCTATAACATTAACATTGTCTATATATTTTGTTACTAATAATACTTAATTTTTATTACAAGTAGCTACTTAAGTCTTCTGTTTCTGTGCTTCCATTTCTTTTGCAGTATCACTGTACCATTCGCTGTTGGTCGCTATCCTGGAAGTGGGTAGTCATTGTTTAATAGTAACAAATTGCATATTTGTGCTGTTGAAGTCATATTTGGAATGTATGGTGTAGATATTGATCATTTACTTTTCTCCGACTAATTCTTATTTCAGTTGTTTGCTTGGACCTATTACCGTTTTTCTTGTTCAGCTCCAAAGACACACCTAGTTACTAGACACTAAATTGTGTATTACAATTGAACCTTTTCACATTTCCAGGTTTCTCAGAAGCGGAAGTCGTCATAGTTGGCTTAAATTCTATAGCGGTGAATGAGAGACTACATTAAATATATATTTTTTGTGTTCTTATTTGCTCAAATATCAAAAGAAAAACTCCACAATAGTGTTTTCAGGACTTTCAAAAAGTGGAAAAAATTAGAGAGAGAGACTAATAACTGCAGTCGGAAGAGAGAGAACATCAATTGTACTGTCACTC
Source organism: Paracanthobrama guichenoti (assembly GCA_018749465.1). Lineage (NCBI taxonomy): Eukaryota > Metazoa > Chordata > Actinopteri > Cypriniformes > Gobionidae > Paracanthobrama > Paracanthobrama guichenoti. The sequence continues at coordinate 3,154,800 of CM031949.1, read as the reverse complement.
CCATAGACGCTGTATTAGAAACACCCTCACAGCAGCGTTAACTAGTTTCTTGTAATTTAATGCAACGGTAGACTAATATAATACTAAGTATAGTTGTTATAATAATAATAATAATAATAATAATACAAAAATATATTAAAAAAAACTTTGCAGGATTTACCATGTTGATGACTATTAAAACACGTCATCACAGTCTGTGAAAAGGGTCTATTTTTACTAGTAACACTTTAAACTTAATAGTAAGATTTACATGTGACCAGTAAAAACAATTGCGTTACTAGTGAGTGAGGTGGAAATATATTTCTATTATCAGTTGAAATGGATAAAACAGTCTCTTAAATGGGTACCAGTATTGGGTAAATACATGCAAGAAAATCTGGAATAGGTACTACTAGTATAGTACTATAATAACATGCATACTACTTATTTATCAGCTACTTGTCAGTATCAATACTAGTACCGCACTAGTAATGATACTGACAAGTAGCTGATAAATAAGTAGTATGCATGTTATTAGTGACATTTAAAGGTACTAGTCACTCTTAGGTTATTCACAACAAGTAATTGAAAAACATGCACTAGAAACATTAAGTAGATGCTAGTTTAAAGGAATAAGTGCTTAAATGGCTTGCCATAGCATGCTGCATAACATTCCCTTTGTGGTCAAATGCATCGCTTCTAAACGCACCTGTGCTGTGCACGGGAATTAATCGCTGCAAAATAATGAACTGAGTCAAGACACTGTCAGATGACATTTTGTGGACGTGACTTTATTTTTCTTCGCGTAGGTATGAGATGTTGTTAGCCTCGGCCGTGGTCGTCTGGGAATGGCTGAACGAGCACGGGCGCTGGCGACCCTACAGCCCGGCGGTGTCCCATCATATCGAGGCGGTGATCCGCAGCGACCCTCGCGGCGCCGGGAGCGTGGTGCTGGGCCAGGTCGACTCGCGTCTATCGCCGTACATCATTGACCTGCAGTCTATGCACCAGTTTCGGCAAGATACCGGTGAGAGAGAACGATATCCTACATGATTTTGTCTGATTGCTCATCTATTGTGTTATATTAATACCGTGCATTTGCTCTGAGATCAAACAAATGAGCTAATGAACTCGGCTCAGTATTGCGATGACTTGAAGGCAAACGTCTGCAGATGTTTTGAAAGCTCACTGTGGTATATAAAAAAAGGTTGGGCTGGGCCTGGACCATTTTTCTCAAGTCACATCACTGATGTAGTTTAAAGCTTCATGTTTGTAATTCACACTTGTTTATGTCTTTATGTCAAGTGGCACTGCCATGAACTCCTAATGATTTTTGTCAATGCACATGAGTGCATTGCTGGCGAGAATGAAGGAATAAGTTGAACCTATAACAAGGGGCAACGTGAAGCCGGAACAAAGGGGTGGATTGTTGGCTGTCAGAATTTTGGGAGTCTCTATCACCCATCCTTACAAAGGCCATTGTGCAAGACTGACTAGACTTCATGGGAAGATGGAGGAATGGGAAGAATAGGGTCGGCGAAGGGTAGCGGCCCATCGCTCCAAAAACACGAGGGAGGAGGAGATGGAAAAATGAATGGTAGTAGAGCGAGGTCATGAAGGGGGGTCGGATGGATAACCTTTGTGTTGCAGTTTATGGACTGTCAAATTCTTGAGTCTAATTGTACTGTAGCACTATTACATTTATGGTCTTCAGGGTGTCATGTTCTCAGGTCATTGTAATCCAGACCCATCTCTATTTCAGCTGAGCAGATTTTACATATTGCTTCTCTAGCATCATTTATTCGTCACGTTGAAGTGTGTAAACAAACACTAGTACTGGTATTTACATGTTGCAGCCTTTTCTCCTTGTGTGCACAAAATAAACCCTGACACAGTCAAAACACATCACTGGAGAAGCACAAATTAAATTTCACAATCTTTTGGCTGAATTTTCTTTCTTTTTTTGCTATTTCGACTGAATATTTTCAGGTGGATTAATTAATATAGATGACTCATCTTGTACATTTCCCTTTAAATTATAAATAACACGTGCCTCTAGAAACAGAAATTAAAAACAATCCTGAGTCTGTGTATGATGTGCTATAATATTTGAGTCATTTTCTGTGTTCTATATAAATTATTGTAACTTAGTAATATAATCTTTTAAATAATTATATAATTATTAATGTATAACATTATTAATAATTTGAATTACATTTTAGTAATAGACCATTGGCTAAATAAAGGTATACTTCACCCCCCAAAAATAAAATCATGTTCTCACCCTCATGTCATTGCAAAACTATAAACTTCTGAACACAAACTAAGATATTTGTATTAATTTTGTATTATTTTTCATTTAATTTAGTCTATTCTTTGGAAATCCACACAACCAAAAAATACAAAAAGAAATCCATGTGAATCAAGTGGTTTAATCACTTTATATGATGAACAGATTTAATTTTGGCTATTCATATATAAACACTGATCAACGCACATACATACGGCTCAGAATTAAAATATAAAAATCTCCTATTAGCTCATAAAAAATATCTTCATTTGTGTTCCGGAGATGAACGGTGGTCTTCAGGACTGTGCCCGTCAAATATATTTATTGTTCTTTTTTTAAAGCGTATGATGCTGGTAGTTTTGCTAAACTAACCTCTCTGCTCTTCCTTACAGGTACACTAAGACCCGTGCGGCGAAGTTTCTATGACCCGCGGTCGGCTCCGGGGCAGGGTTGGGTGTGGGAATGGGAGAATGACTCAGGCTCATGGACGCCGTACGACACAGAGGTCAGCATCGCCATCCAGGCGGCTCGGGACCGGCAGCAGCCCTGGCTGGACTTAACGCCGTTGGGCTTTTGCTACCTAATAGACCTGCAGAGTATGACGCAGATCAATGGACAGACGCAGCGGCGCCGGCGCATACAGAGGCGCTCAGACCTGGCCTACCCGCTCGTCTCTGGGCCGCTGCCTAAGCCGCATGCGTGGTCGTCTGCTGGAAGTGGTGGACTCTTGGGGGTAGGAGTTTCAGGGGTTAGTGGAGGGAATGGCAGTGCCTATCCCAGTGGAGCTCTCCCAGCTTCTGCTATTACTTCACTGGGTCAGCCATGTTCCTGCCAACAGTGTATGCTAGTCTTGGGCGTCAAGACCCCTAGCATGGCACAAACTCTCGGGCGGAAACCCCCGCCGATACCCAAGCCGCCGAGCCCAAAGGTGCCATCAAGGGGACACTCTTACTCTCTTACCCTGCCTCACCCTCCTTCCCTTTCCAGAGTCCTTTCGCCGCATAGGAACTCCACCTCGGGTGCTAGCGGAGGCTTCGCACACTCCCTCTCTCTGCTGGGTTCAGCCACTGCCGCCCTGTCGATATCCTCTAACCGTCCTCCTCCACCTGCTGTACCGCCACCTCCGCCTCCTTCTACCATACCCCACACGACCTCTGTGTCCAACCCTACAGCACCTACACCCTCCAACGCCCTTATATCTACAGCGACCACCTGTGCTCCCACGCCCTCTGCTCGTGTTCTGGGTCCTGTGTCCACAGCATCTGCAGCTTGTGCTGCCCCGGTGCCACCTCGCAGTAGTCTAGCGGGCCTTAGCCGCCCCGCCCTGCAGAGAATCGCCATGGCACAGTCACGGGCACTCATTGCATCAGGGTAAGTTTTCACAACTGGAGCCACCTGTGATTTGTAAATTAAATGAAAAGAGGGGCTTTGCAGTAGTGCCAAAAAAGAAAAGAAAAATGTTGGTTTCCCAAAGAATCGTCCACTCAGCAGCTCTTAAGGAACCACCCCCGGGTCAAAAAAATCAAGGTTTTTAATGTTGACTATGTGGAGTTTTTAATATGCTTTGAGATAAACCATGAGCAAATTCATCAGTCAACACCATTGCTTAGTATTCTTCTTAACTTCAGTGAACCAAAGAAGTCTCAAAAACGCAGTTTGAAATTACCAGTGTTTCTTACGTCACAAACTAACGTGCAGGCAGGCTTTGAAAAGCCGTTCTGAAACAGTGGCGTCTCAAGACAAGCCAGGTTATGCTGGTTTATTTTTCTGTTGATATGAAACATTGGGTATATTTAGAAATATAGCAGGGGAATTATGTATATGATGTGTATTGCGACGTTATGATGAATTATATACCTTTCTCCACTGACATTCTTAGTTGTTCAAAGCATTTCTAAGGATCCTGATTTTTAGAAGGCAGCTGTCTGACTCTGAGATGGTGACTAGGATCATGGTTTGTGTAACATTAGCAACACTTTTATCAGTTTTATGACGCAGTTAAGCACAAGCTTAATCATATTAATTATCGTTATGTGTCCGACGTTGTAAAGCGCGATACCATTGTGCAGCGTTTACAACAGTAACTTGAGTAAAAGTTGACTGAGTGAGTGGAGGCGGGGCTAATGTACATATTCATGGTTCTGTGTGTACTAAATGAAGCAAGGGTGTACAGTTACATTCATGTAATTACATGTAATTTTGGTGATCAAAGATGCTTTAAGGGATAAAATTACTGGCTTTAAAAGAATAATTTTTTTCCTTAATGTGAAGCATTTTTAAAAAGAATCTAAAGATCCCTTTTCCACCATAAAGAGCCTTTTGTACTATGGAAAGTTCCATGGCTATTAAATGTTCCATATGGAACCATCAATGCCAAAGAACATTTATTTTAAAGCTGCGGTTAGTATGTTTATGCTGTTCTTTTAAATTAATCAAAGAGGCCCGGGGGCCGTTCTTCGTACCTCGCTTAATACATCTGAGATGATTTGACAGAATTCAGATCTTTTAATCCTGATAACTGATCTAATTTGGTTCTTCAAACGAAATAAAATATCTGGATTAAGTTATCTGAGTCAATACAGCAATGTAATGACATCATATAATTAAAAAAGGCCACCTGTGAAAAAAAAAAGCTGACAAATTACACAAAAAACCCACAAATTTCTGGACCTTTACAAGGAAACAGCCAAACGACCAAACCAACATAAAAGTTATAATAGATAAATGATAAAAAAAAAAAAAAATTTAAACATGCATGATTCCCAATTATTTAGCCTACATTCACGATTTTATAGTATTTGTACACCCTTTACATTTTTATTTCAATGTTGTAATTAGCAATTCATTTCATTCAATTTGAAGTCAATTTGAAGCAGATTTGTTACGTGACGGCATTAATTAAAGTTTCTTAAGGGTCAAGATCAAATTATCTGCATCTCCTGTGCATCAAGCCATCCCATAATATCCGTCATCACTCAAATGAATGCACAGCTCAGATTGACATTACAGCATGTGTCGTGTACTCCTACTAGGCGTTTGACCCCCAAAATCTGGTTCGGTTGACTAGTGTGAATGCTCCGTTCCGTGCCCTGGCTCGCTTGGAAGAGGTGGGCCAGAGTGCGGTTCCGTTGGTCTTGAACGCGGTTCGCATGCAGTGTGAGCGCTAACCGCGTTGGACAATCGCACTCGGGCACGGTATGTCCGTGTCTAGTGTGAGTACACCCTAAGACTCCAATACAATTATAAAGTAATTATTCCATCACAAATAAATCTCTTAATCAAGTGGCTGTGTCTATAGTATTATACACACCATTATAATATTATTTTCAGATACATTTTTATATTATTATTATTTAAAATGATCATTGCCCCTGGTTCAGTAATGAACTCTTGTAATAAAGTAGCAGTGGCTGGGACAGATTTTAAGTATCGCCTCAAGCTCCAATCTAATCCTGTTTACATGAAATCAGCTGCTCCCGAGCAGGTTTGAGTTTACGGACCTGTTGCTATGACAACAAGCCTAGGATGAGCTTCGAAGAACCAAACAATCCAAGATCATGCCAAATCATCAACAATCAAATCCAGCTAACGGAGTTAGCGACGTACAAAGAACGGACCCCTGGTTTCCACACATTTTTAAGCAGCACAACTGTTTTCAACATTAATAATAATTAGAAATGTTTCTTGAGCACAAAATCAGCATATTAGAATGATTTCTGAAGGATCACGTGACACTGAAGACAGCTGGAAATTCAGCTTTGCCATCACAAGAATGTTAAAATGTTTAAAAATGTATTAACATAGAGACCAGTTATTTAAAATTGTAATAATATTTCATAATACTACTGTTTTTACTGCGATTTTGATCAAATAAATGCAGCCTTGGTAAGTGTAAGAGACTTTTAAAAACATTAAAATCTTACAGACCCCAGACTTTTGTCTGGTAGTCAACCAAGTTGACTACTGAATACAGCTGCCTAAATAAAGGTGGTCACATTTACCTCTGCAGTGTGATAATTCATGGCCGAAATTCAGTGATTTCAATAGAAATTCATGTGTTAGGGAGTTTTGTGTGAGGTCGAAAAAAAGGTACCCATGCAGATTTTGCTCTTGTTTTTTTGGTCACTCAAATTGGCCGCATTGAGCAACAGAAAGCTGCAAGTGATTTCTGAGCTGTGCTTCCACTTTTTTTTGCTTGTTGAACCATTGAAATTTAGCCCACAATTCACTTATGTGACCACACCATAACTGTGAGATTGTTAAATGTTTTAGCTTGAATTCAGCCTCTGCTGCCTTACATGTCAAAACCTTGACTATTTACAGAAAGTCTGTCACTGGGATGTGTACACAGAGATAGTTAGCTCAGATTTATTGCTGTTTTCAGAACGCATCTCACCCTTGGGAACAGATGAAAAATGCTGCAATTGCAACTTGAACCCTATACATGCCATTTGTTGACTTCTCTCTTCATAAAGGGTTAGATTACTAGTTCATTTGTTTCGTTTGTATGTAGGCCTGTGCTGTGAAGTGGTTTCACTTCTGTATTAGAAATTTTGAAGAAACTAAAAGGAACTTGTGTTTTAAGGATACTTGAACGGTTGACACACTTAGGCCTTTTAAAAGTAAGAAAGTTTAATTTAGCACTGCTGGCCTGTAGTGTTTTAAAAGCTTGGTCTGAACCTGAATATCATTCTACCCTGCTTCCACTCTCTTTTCACATTTTACTTTTGGGTCCGGACCTCGGTACTCAGCACACCAGAATTCTCTCGGTTCCTACTTGAAGATACCCATTGGAACGGTGACTGGGGTCAAACATTAAACTTTTAATGTCAGGACGGATTGATCGCAACTTTCAACCTCAAATTCAGTTTGAAATGTCATTTGACAATTTCCAAGATGGTGACAACTAAAGCAGTGTTTCATTGGTTATTTTAAAGAAGCATGAGTGGAACATATTGTGGTTAGAGAGGGAACTTAAAACTTGAGTATTCTCACATACAAAGTAGTTAATTTTGTCACCTATTTGTCCCAGACTAAAATACATGTTTGAGCAGTTTTAACTGAAAGCTACTTGCATCTTAAAATATGTCAATGCCATTGTTTTGTCTCAAGATAATGTTTTTTTCCCCTAAGGCACGTTTATAAAAGCTACTTAAATGAACTAAGGCCTAATCCTAGCTTAATCTGAACCCTGTCTGTGAAACCTAAATGCCTGTGCGTTTTAGTCTAGTTTTAGTCAATGAAAACGTAGTCCCATTTCTGTGGTTAAATTGTTAATCACGATTAATTTGATCAAAATTATTGCAATGATTGTTGTCATTTGAGAAATGTATGTTTTTACATTTCAGCAGAATTATTGCACTTTCAATTATTGAAGCACAAATCAAGAGAATGTCAACTGATATGCATGGTTTATTTGATTTATTATAGGCTGTTTATCATGTAAATTTGCACACTCTCTACAACTGCTAAAGAAGCTTCTCTCAAAAATTGCAAATTTCAATAATTGCAAATTACATTAATGTTTTACTATTAAAACAACATAAAAAACAACAACAACAACACAAAACTTAGCATTGTCACACAGAAGTTGCTTAAGTGCATTTATGCAGAAGGTGTATCCTGATTGGGGGATTTAAGCTCTTGATATCTGACAACCGCAAGCATGAAAGCTCGTAAAAACAGTCGTAGTTGTCTCCTTTTTTTTAACAAAAATAAAAGAGCTTTTGGTAACGTTTTTATTTAACTACATTTTTTTGTATCATTATCTTTTTTTCATCAACAATATTGCATGTTGATATAGTCACACTTATCGTTCAGTGGCGTTGGTGTTTTCTCATTTTTGTTATTGAGAGGAAAGCATGCAGCCATATTTACATATGCATTTAACCGTCGCTCTCAGCTGAGTAGCTAGTAGCTGTTTCATCACGGATATCACATTAAAAAACACTGGATGGAAACGCCAAAAGGTGCAGAAATGCAAAAAATTGGCATAAAAAATGAATGTACTCAATTGAGTCAGGCCGATAAGAAAACATGCACATAAACTACGATGGAAACACATTTACTGCCTCAGTGTGCATCAAAAAAGACGTGACTTTGTGATGGGACGGCATAACTGGACTAACCAGCAGACCGATCTAGTTGCATAGCGTCTGAAATGCTGTTTTGATTGTTCTGAAAATGCCTGAGCAATGTCTGTCATCAAAGAGCTTCAGTATATTTCCCTCCCAGAACTGTCTTACACGACTGCATTCCCAAACTTTATTGCGTTTTGTCTGTGCGCTCTGAGACGCAAGTAATTTATTAAATGCAAAATTATTATACGCAGTGGCTTCAGCTCTTAGTGATGTTTAGCGCAAGTTTATCAGGAAGTGACAATTTTGTTCTCTTCGGCTCACTGGATGGAAACGGTGCTTCATTCACAAATGTTTTATGCGATATTCCAATTTTGCGCAGAAGTTAAATCCGCAACTTTGGATTGAAACATAGCTAGTATTTCGAACTTTGTGAAGAACGAAAAACAACTGCGCTGTGAGTAAAGTACTTACACTTCTGCTACTAAAAGTTTCTCTTCTGCTCACCAAGGCTGCAGTTATTTGATCATAAATACAGTAAAAACAGAAATATTGTGAAATGTGATTACAATTTAAGATCAGTTTTCTCTTTTAAATGTACTCCTGTGATGCAAAGCTGAATTTTCAGCATCATTCCTCCAGTCTTCAGTGTCACATGATCCTTCACAATCATTCTAATATGATGATTTGCTGCTCAAGAAACATTTACTATTATTATCAAAGTTTAAAACAACTGTGAAAGTTCAAAATAAATGAAATGAAATCTTTTGTTGCATTATAAATGCCTTAACTATGGATCAGTTTGCATCCTTCGCTGAATAAAAGTATTCATTTCTTTTTAAAAGATGCAACTGAACCCAAACTTTTGAACAGTAGTGTGTCACATTATAGCGTCACTTGGAGAAACCGTGTGGCCTGTGGTTTCCATGTGAGAAGGCAAGAGAATAGTTAATGAAAGGAAGCTTTCTAGACGTAGCTGGTCGATGGGAGTCCTCCATGAGTGTCAACAGGTCGGTCTCGTTCATTAGACTCCCACCTCCTTCTTTCTGTCCCGTTCTCCCTGTTCCCCGTTCCCAGGCTCCATTCATTCCTGGGGGCCCCTTTTGCTCTATTGTGCGAGTGTTTTCGAGAGCGTGTGTGTGCGCAGAGTGCGTATCCAAGGCAACCTTTATTGGCAGTCGGCAGCTTGGGTTTTATATTTGCAACACAATGCAGTTAAAGGGGGGGATGTCAGTGGAAAGACAGAGGAGGGGGAAGAGATTTGGTAGTCTGTGTGAAGGAGGTTTGGGAATAGTTGCTTGATTGAGCAAGTGTTTGTTTTGAGTGTGTGTGTGCTTGTGTGTGCTTGTGTGAGACTCAGACGCCATCCTGTAGACACAAACGTCTGTCTCAGTCACTGGAGAAGCGCAGATTTAGGTTTACGTGTAGTGGCATATGACTGGGATGAGGAGTGAGCCATGAAAAGTGAAGTGAGCCAACCAATGACATATTCAGGCGTGCTCCGGCATACTGATAAGTATCAGGATGGGGTTTGGATTTTTACAAACATGCATACGTACAGAAACATCTGATAATGCCAATCATGAATGTTCAGTATCATCTAACACTTCCGTGGTTTTAAATACAGTATCATATTGTATATCATATATCTTTTGTATATACACTACTATTCAAAAGTTTGGAGTCAGTGTTAAATCGGGCCAAAATGTTAGATCGGATGGATCAGAAATATCAGGTTCGAACTCAGAGATAGAACTCTTTTGTCAGCCTGAGAGTTTGACTGAGAAAGCCAGGGAGGAGCAGAAGCAGGAGATGAAGTGATGATACTAAAAAAGAGCAGAGTTTGTTTCAATGCTCAGACTTCGTCTGGGTGTTTCAATGCTTAATGCTTAATGCTCAGACTTTGCCTGGCCAGTACAATTCCAACAAGTGTTATTATACCAAGGGAAAAACTATGGAAAATTGCTGCTTCACAGCTTCGTCCTGTGATTTTAAAAACCTTGAAATGGTGACATTCTCTTATTTCCTACCCGTGAAGACAAACATCCCTTCAAACCACACAATCATAAGCTTTAAACAACAATAGAAAAGAAATTATACGTAATATAACATAAATGACAAATTGATAATAAATTATTAAAGGCACAATATGTAAGATTTTTGGATTAATATATCTAAAAGCCACTAGAACAGTGTTTTTGTTGACTCGTGTACTTACAATATCCCAAATGTTTCCAAGAATGTTTAAATCCAGAGAAATCAGCCATTTTAACCAGGACACGGATCGTGTCCATGCGTCGCCCTGTCAGTGACATCATAGCCGCGTTACCCTCGGTTTCCGGTTTTATTTTGTAGAAACCATGGAAACAAAGACGCTTTAATATATGATGTGTTTTATTAGACAGGTGAGCAACTGCTTGGAAACATTCATCGACAGAAAACTAATCATTGTTATATCGCTCGACACAGTGAGTCTTATTGTTTAAATCTGGTTTTCTTGATTTACCGCGAGTACCATGTTTTACCACGCCTAATATCGATCTAGCTCACTGCAGTGTGAACAAGTGTCTCATAGCAGCCGCCGAGCGAACGCACAGAGTAGCATTAGAACATAACTTTCAACTCACTCAAATGTATCTAATATAATAATAAAACAGCGCTGTGTTACCCCACATACACATGAGCGGAAGAAATGGAAGTGGTCTTATTCAGCATAATAAAAGCACTGCGAAAATCGCCTTTGTTTTTGAATAAGTGACCTCTAGCGGCGAAAATTACATATTGGGGCTTTAAATGATAAATTATGTAAATCAAATAATACGAATAATATGAATAAATGAATGACAACTACATAAATGACTAATGATTATAAAATGAAATCATGTAAAAAAACAGAGTAAATAACACCGATGTATGAGTGCTCTCTTAAAGTAACACACAGGCTGCTATTGAAAATCTTTAGATCCTTCATCACAAAGATTTTATTTTACTTTCTAAAGAAATACAGAATTCAGGAAGGATGCATTAAAGGGATAGTTCACCCAAAAATTAAAATGATGCCCTCAAGTTGTTCCAAACCTGTGTGAGTTTCTTCTGTTGAACACAAAAGATGATTTTTTAAAGAATGTTTGTAATCAAACAGTTGATTTTAACCATTGACTTCCATAGTTCCAAAATACAATGGAAGTCAATGGGTGTCTGGTTACCAACATTCTTCAAAATATCATCTTTTGTGTTCAACAGAAGAAACTCATACGGGTTTAGAAAAAGTTGAGGGGGGAGTAAATGATGACAGAATTTTCATTTTTGGGTGAACTATCACTTTAAAATTGATCAAAAGTGACATTAAACTTTTACATTGATACAAAAATCAGTTTCAGATGGTTTCAGATCAAAGAATCCTGTTTTTAACATTGATAATAATAATAAATGTTTCTTAAGCAGCGAATCAGCACATTAGAATGATTTCTGACACTGAAGACTGGAGGAATGATGCTGAAAATTCAGCTTTTACGTCACAGGAATAAATTCCATTCTCACTTATTTTAAATTGTAATAATATTTTACAATATATTAATAAATGCAGCCTTGCTGAGCTTAAGATTTCTTTCAAAAACCTTAAAAAGTCTTACCGAACCAAAACTGTTGAACGGTGGTGTACGGTGCGGTCCAGAAGTCTGACCACCATGAACAATGTAAGATTTGAATTTAAACTAGAAAGCTTATGATGCTAAATGCATAAAACATATTCCAGATTCTGCACTAGGTTCATGCAGCACGAGTGCTTCTGTCATTGAAGTGGAAAGGGACAAACCAATTACTAAATTCTGAAATTCATTGTTTTTGTAGTTCAGTTTATTCATTTAAATAGATTTCCTGATAATAGCGCATTGCTGCCACATACATATTATTTTTCCACTCAATTATGTTGTAATAATGAGATGTCATTTAAACGATATATTTTCTCATAATAACATCATATTTTCTTGCAATAATGGGATGTTAAAATGATATATTTTATCTTAATAACAACATATGTCATAAAAAAAGATATGCTTTTCTGATAATAATGAGATTATATCGTTAAAATGACATATTTTGCATGTGACGTGACAGCATCACAGTCGATGGCAGTGTCCAGTGCGGATGTTTATTGTCAAGTTCAACCAAGTTAGGTTCATTTTCTTTTCAAAACTGGCGACCGTCCATTGACAATAATGCAGGCGGAAATTCGATTATGCTACAAATCAAAGCTGGATGTGACGACACACGGACTGCGATAACGGCCCGTTTCCCACGTCGTCATGTCACATACAAAATATGTCATTTTAGCGATGTATCTCATTATAATTATTTTTATGACATATGTCGTTATTACGAGAAAACATCGTTTTAATGACAGCTCAGAAAATATATTGTTTAAAAGATACAACGTATCGTTATTATGACATAACTGAGTGGGAAAAATATGCATGTGGCAACAGTGTGCCATCGTAAATTGTTTAATAAAATTTGAACTGCAAAGTAGAAACATTTTCACCTGATGCGAAACTTTTGAACCCCAGTGTGTCATTTGTTAATGAGTGCAAATAGACTAGATTTACTTATTTCTTGCGCTGATATGTTCACAGTCCTAAATGGCTGTTTATTACCACAGAATATTATTTCACCTCACCCCTCAGTTTGTGCAAGCAGACATCTTAGCAATAATGCACCTAAAGTTTTAGGATTAGACACCGCACAAGTATAATATGTAATGAATAAGTAAGATATATAAATCTTAAACGTTAGTATAGGTGAAACTAGTGTGAATGGGACCTCAATTGAATCCTTGACCTAAACCCTTCTAAATGTGTCTAACCATAGACATTCTATGCAAGTGCATTACTGTACTTTTTAGGGGTTGTTAGAAAATAAACAATGAGCTGTGTGTTTTTTTTTGTTCGTTTTTTTCAGGGCGGAACCCTGAACATTCATTAACAGGTCTCAAGTGTATATATATTTAAACCACTAGAGGGAGCTAGAAGTACTATTCTCCCTGTATGTCTGGAGAGTCTGAGAAATGTCTGGATTATATACTGCACTTCTAGACCTTAAAATTCAGACAAAATAGCTTTACAATCTTTATTTTAGATTGTATATATGTTTTTGTTTATCATCAAGTCAATATTAAAAAGGTTAGAACTTAGAAGTCTGAGTAAAGGAATGCAAATGTTTATTTGCTAGTTACTAGTCAGGATTGGTCTCACAAACTCTTGGCCCAGTCAGCAAGTATTTGTCTGTCACTCATAAAAAAAATTAGTAAAAAAGTAAAACTTGTTTCTTTAGGGGTACAACGGCTTGTCATTGGGGGTAGCAGCCTTAGAAGTACATCTTTGTACTTTTTCTTTACCCCTAAAAGGTGCATAGTAGTACCTTAGAGTAGCATGTACCTTAAAGGGATAGTTCACCCAAAAATGAATGTTTACTCGCCTTTAAGTTGCTCCAAACCTGTATGAGTTTCTTTCTTCTGTTGAACACAAAAGAAGATATTTTGAAGAGTATGGATAAGCTAATAGTGTCTGGTCCTTATTGACTTCCATAGTGTGGAGAGAAAAAAATGATGGTCAGTGTCTGGTTACCAACATTCTTCAAAATATCTTCTTTTGCTACTCTAAGGTACTAATATGCACCTTTTTTGGGGTAAAAAAACAAAAAGTACAACGATTTTTTGGGGTGGACTATCCCTTTACGGTACTACTATGAACCTTTCACGGGTAAATAAGGTACAGAGATATTTTAAAGGGTCACATACCGTTGCTAAATGTACAATTTTTGCACGTTTCTCAGTTTTTGCGGGTGTTTAGTTGATGGTGAAAATGATTAGTTGTTGATCGCAATGACGGCAGGCTCGCTTGTTCTTTATTTGAATTCAGTTTCAGTTGTGTTTCTGCCACATTTATACCCTTGAGTGTTTTCAATTCTTCTTTCAGTCATGCTCAGTTTTTTTAGATGGGTTTCTGTCAGTAGTAGGCTTCGAGTGAAAGCAGGGCTCCCATATGGCACCTATAGCTGGACGGTAATTGAGCCTGACGTCACTGATGAGAAATCTCTCTCGCTCGCTCTAATATGAACCGTTACCTTTAAAAACCTCCTTGATCTTTTCAGGTACGCTTGCTATGGGTGTTCGACAGTTGTTGATTCATTGTACATTAATTCTCTTTTCTTTTAGCACATTAGTAGGACAGTTAAGCATTGCTGTCATCATACTGGCTTGAATTATAGTTACGTAATTCACACAAAATGCACAAAATATGCCTTTTTCAACACAGATTCACTGTTTTAATTGTATTTATTGTTGCTGACGCAGTAAATCATGTGAGGCTTGTGGTAATGTGTTTGAACTCCGTTGGATTGTTTTACGGTAAAAATATTAATAGAGCTTTACAAGTTTCACTTTCAAAATGTATCAAAATGGTACCATGTTGAAAAAAAAAAAAAACTATGTTTTTTGGACATATACTATGGTATTCTTTGATGTACCATGTATATAAGTGCTGTTCAAACGTTTAAGGTCAGTATTTCTTAAAGAAATCAATACTTTTATTCAGCAAGGATGCATTAAATTAAAGACTTTACTCTCTTGCAAAATATTATATTCCAAATAAATTCTGTTCTTTTGAACTTTCTATTAATCAAAGAATCATGAAAAAAATCTGAAGCAGTACAAATGTTTTCAACATTAATAATAATTAGAAATGTTTCTTCAGCAGCAAATCATATCAGAATGATTTCTGAAGGATCATGTGACACTGAAGACTAGAGGAATGATGCTGAAAATTCAGCTTTGATCACAGGAATACATTATATTTTAAAATATATTAAAATTGAAAATCTTTATTGAAAATCACAATAATATTTCACAAAATTACTGAAATATTTTTGATCAAATGCTTGCACCCTTGGTGAGCATTAAACTTGTTTAAAAATAAATAAAAATAAATAAATGTATACATACATATAATGAAACTGTATTACCATTTGATGCCAGAGTATTTTAAAGAAAATATATAATTAATACGAATAATCGCAGAAATAAATCACAATCTGGCTATAACAGAAACAAGAGGGCTTGCAAATGGGATTCAGTCGACAATACCGCCTTCAAACAAGCTAAAAAGTAAAAAGGATTGTGACCAGATCAAGGTCGAAGGTCTTGTCAGTGAGTTTTTTTTTCATCAAGTTAAGAAAAACCCCTTGACGTTAGAGATTCTCCTCTCCACCTGTTCCCTTCCATGTTTCATTGCTCTCTTCATGTTTGTCGGAGAGGCTACATCTGGCTGTGGTTTGATTAGGCGAGTTGTGCTTACGCCTGCAGCCATATGGGTTTTGTGCTAATACCGCTAGATTAGCCAGCAGCAAACGTGACTGAAGATTTGCCGCTCGCCTCCTTTCACCCCCAACCCAGCACATGTACGTCAACTTCCTGCGCTCCCTCCTCTACTCATTTTTCATCTTGGTGGTGGCACCATGTACCTTCACACTTTGTCATGAACGCGTCAGCTGATGCTGGCACACTGATCTGTGTCTTGAGGTTTCAGTGCACTTGATGTGACATACATGCGGTCAGCTTGTATACTCTTAATAACACTTCTGCTAGCACGTACAGTCACAACGGCACACGTTCACACTTTACCACGTTTAGTCTGGACTCTCAGGCTGGACTGTTCATGACGATTATAATATCATTGTTTATCCTCATTCCGTTATAAAGATAAAGATTTTCACTCATCACTTCTGCTTTCCAAACATCCCGTACCATGATTGGACGGTTACACACCAGTAGTCATTGTGTTCATATACTGTAAAAAAAAAACAAAAAAAAAAAACCTTATCCAGGTCACATTTCAGAATAAATTTAAGCCAGTTTTTGGGACAGTTAGGATTTTTCTCAGTGTGACATTATTTTCATGGCAGATAAGCACATTTCCTCCTACAATTGTCATTATTGTAATGCATACAGATTTATTCTTTATTAATCTCTTTATTTTCAGTGGTTATTCTAATTATCATTTTTTTATTTCACAGAGTACTTTTTAATTGTTTTATAATTTAAAAAAAAATTAGGGAGGTACAAGTGATTTTTTTTTTTTTGGTGGTCGAGTCTTTTGTTTTTGTTATGATCTAAAACTACAAAACAAAAACTTTACTATAATCCATTAGTTTTTTATTGATTTGTATTAAACATTTATTGATGAATAACTATGCAAAAATAACGCTGCATTTATTGAGTTTTGAGTTGTGAAATATTATTACACTTTAAATGTACATTTTAAAATATATTAAAAACTGTTGCAAACTGTTATTTAAGCAGAATTTATATATATATATATATATATATATATATATATATATATATATATATATAGAGAGAGAGAGAGAGAGAGAGCTTATTTTTAGGTAAATTATTTTTCTTTTTATCTATATACACAATATACTATATTTAATTTACATAATTATGTTTTTCTTTAAAGGGATAGTTCACCCCAAAATTCCCAAAAATTTAATAAAAAAAGAATTATCCCATGATTTACTCACTCTAAAGTCATCCTAGGTGTATATGACATTCTTCTTTAAGACGAATAAAATCGGAGTTGTATAAAAAATGTAACACACCAGTTACGCTCGTCAGACGCAGCGTAAGCGTTTTGAACTGCGAGAGGCGCGGGCGCTACACTTTTTCCGTAAGTTGAATACGGAAGGTGATTCGCCGGAAGCTAGATAATTTACTTAAAGTTTTAAATATGGATATTTTTCTTACACAAACGCATCGCTTCACTTCAGAAGGCCTTTATTAACCCCCTGGAGCCGTGTGGAGCAGTTTTATTATAGACAGATGCACTTTTATGGACTTCAAAAATGACCCAACAGTCACTGCCATTATAAAGCTTGGATTAGCCAGGACATTTTTTAATATAACTCGGATTGTGTTCGTCTGAAAGAAGAATGTCATATACACCTAGGATGGATTGAGGGGGAGTAAATCATGGGGTCATTTTCATTTTTGGATGAACAATCCCTTTAAGTACATTATATACATTTTTATATCATATAATTTCAGACTTTTTTTCTTTTGAATTTGGGGCAAGATATGATCCCCGGCATGTTCTTGACTGATTTTCTGAGATTCATCCATATATATCCTTGTGTCTATGTCAGTATAGGCACTGGATGTGCATGCCCATATATGACCAAAATGTTTGAACTCGTGCAGGACACACACATGGTATTGGGTGTGTGTGTGTGTGTGTGTGTGTGTGTGTGTGTGTGTGTGTGTGTATAAGCAACTACCTTGCACTATGTGCCAGTGTGATGGAACCTTATGGCGGTGTGTCAGTGTGTGACGTTGAGAGGTAATCCCGGTCTCTGTGACGTGGATCACCTCCTTTCCTAGCTGCTTGTCAACAGATGGAAACTCGAGGATTAGCACTATAAGAGCGACGGGTGACAGAGTGAGGGAAGACAACCTCATCCAGCAGAAGAACAACTCAGAGAAAGAGACGGGATATATGTGAACAAAACTGCATTGATTCCACGAGAGGGGGAAAACAAATCAATCTGACTGAGTACAGGGACTGCGAAACATTTGAAGAAGTTTGAGAGCAGAACGCAAGGAAGAATCCAAAACATTACTCTTGCTTTTTCCTTTTTGACTCAAATTTTTCTTCGGAGACCATCGTAGTTGTTAAGACATGACTGTTATTAAGGTCAAACAGTGAGTATCTTGGAACATGTTCTAATTATCTTGTTTGTTCAATAGTTGGTAAGCTAATAGTTCTCTAATGGTTTTAAAAACAACCCTTAATTATAGGGTGTAGAAAAGTAGTCTATTGTAAAATTTTCTAGAAAAAAACAAACAATAGAATACATTGTCATTTTAAGTTTAACATAAGAACAACTTTACATTAGTTGCCTTTATTGGTAGTTATATGCTAACGTTGTTCAACAGTAGTTTTTGTTTGTTTAAAATCTCACTATTGGTTAAGATTGGTAGTTTTACTCATGTGTTCTGTAATGTTGGGGTGAGCTGCCATGGAAATGTTTGACTAAGTACACACTGGCAGTCTAAATATCTCCACATATGGGCAGCAGGTGATCAGGTCATGAGAGGGTTTGATGTGCGGTACACACTGCTGTTGTCTGCTGATTCACTGCCAGTTTAGTTAGTGGCAACAGCGGGTTTGACAGAAGGTGTGACCTGGTTTACATACTGCAGCATGACTCGGCATGTCTGCGGGTCAGGGTGGTGGTGATACGCAAGCAGGTGTAGCTGTGACAACAA
This sequence comes from Paracanthobrama guichenoti, assembly GCA_018749465.1. NCBI lineage: Eukaryota > Metazoa > Chordata > Actinopteri > Cypriniformes > Gobionidae > Paracanthobrama > Paracanthobrama guichenoti. The sequence continues at coordinate 3,136,133 of CM031949.1, read as the reverse complement.
CATGGTTATTTCTGTTCGGATCCAGATTATGATTATCTATAAGACCGTTGAGGTGCGTGTGTGTGTTTCTGATTGGTGAGTGGTTGCTTGCGTAGTGGAATCATGTGCCACATCTTATTTCTTTTGTTGTACCTTTATAGAGTCCCCACCGTCCCAGTGAAGAACTTAAATGGGTCCAGTCCTGTCCATCCAGCTTTGGCAGGTAAGAAACAATATGCAAATAAGTTATAAATAGTGACTGTGATGTTTAAATATAGTAACATATTTGGAATTATTTTGCAACCTAAAAATAGATGGATACAAAATAATGTAATTCTCTCTTCTCTTTGGTTAGGTATCACTGGGATCCTAATGAGCGCTGCTGGGCTCCCAGTCTGCTTGACCCGCCCACCCAAACTTGTGCTCCACCCCCCACCTGTCAGCAAGAGCGACATCAAACCTGTGCCAGGCCTCGGCCACTGCTGCCGGAAAACCTCAAAGAAGCAGGCGCGCAAAGGTTAGGTTATGCCAATGTTATATATATATATATATATATATATATATATATATATATATATATATACAAACCTTTATGTTTGTATATCAGCATGTTAGAATGATTTCTGAAGGATCATGTGACACTGAAGACTTGGAGTAATGATGCTGAAAATTCAGCTTTGCCATCAAAAGAATAAATTACATTTCTATATATATTAAAATAGAAAATGTTTATTTTAAATTGTAATAATATTTCATAATATTACTGGTTTTACTGTATTTTTAATTAAATAAATGCAGCCTTGGTGAGCATAAGACACTACTTACAAATAGATTAAAAATAATTATTCCAAACTTTTGACCAGTAGTCTGTGTATGTATAAACAATATATAATACATCATAATAAAATATGTGATTTCTCTAATCCTTATTTGTTGTTACTCATTTTTCTTTCATTTGAGCAGGTAGAACTTCAGAAGAAGTTGTTAGAAGATATCTCCAGAAAGTCCGCAATCCACCTGAGGAGGTGAACATACATGAATGATAGTTTTAAAAGATTTTTTTAATTATAATTAAAATATAATCATTATATAATTTTTTTAACTAAACTTAATTAAACTAATTGTTTTCTTTTTTTCTATCAATTTGAATCTTAGGATTGCACTATCTGTATGGAGTCTCTCTGTGGTCCATCTGGCTATAAAGGTCCAGGTGTCGGTGGCATTTCTCGGGCAGAGTCGGTCGGTCGTCTGTCTCAGTGTGGACATCAGTACCACCTGCAGTGCCTGGTGGCCATGTACAACAATGGCAACAAAGACGGCAGCCTTCAGTGTCCCACCTGCAAGACCATCTACGGTGTTAAAACTGGCAACCAGCCACCAGGCAAGATGGAATACCACGTCATTCCTCACTCCCTTCCTGGACACCCCGACTGCAAAACCATCCGAATTATCTACAACATACCCCCTGGCATTCAGGTAAGAGTCATTCACTCACAATAGAGTTTATTGAAACCGCTGCATTGTCCAGAGCATCCATTTATATTACCATTTGTGCCACCTACATCGTATATTGCACTGCTGCAGTGTTATATAACTGCATGCATGCATTATATAACTACAGTGTAGGTCTAAACGGCTCTGTCTATGATTGTTTTAGGGGCCAGAGCATCCCAACCCTGGGAAGCCCTTCACAGCTCGTGGATTTCCAAGACACTGCTACCTCCCTGACAGTGAGAAAGGCCGTCTGGTGAGTGTCCAGACATTCACAAATTCTCATTCATCCTCTTACTGCTCTTATTAAAGAGGACCTATTATGCTTTTTACATTTTCAACAATTTTAGTGTGTAATGTTGCTGTTTGAGCATGAAAACTGTAAAGTTACAAAGCACATAGTCACTCCAAAGGGAGTTATTCTCTACATCAGTAAGCACTGTTGCCGAACTCCCTGAAACACCTCCATTGGAGTCTTGAGTTTTCTTCCAGGAACGAACAATAATGATTTAAATATTCTATTTAAATAATTCCCGCCACAAGGCATATGCAAAATAAAAGGGACAATGCCTGGTTGAGTTGCATTAGTAGTGTTAAAGCTTGCAGTTATGTTAAGAGGCGTGACATTTCTGAAACACGCTCTAAGTGGTTGACCAATCACAACACACTGGTTGAGCCGACCAATCAGAGCACATTGTGCTTTTCGGAAAGAGGTGCTTAATAGAGACCGGAACTAAACAGTGCGTTGCTGACAGACTGGGAAGAGAGGTGCTGCAACACTGTAAAATATAGCTGCATGCAGTGATGACAGGCCCAAGCCACTGTGCCACCTCCACCCCTATGGCTTTAGGACAACTGTGCATGGCGGGCACAGTCAAATGTAAATGAACTATGTCAAAATTATTTGAATATGCCACATTTAAAATTTAGATGAATTTCATGTCATAAATCCATCATAGGATGTTATAGGTCACTTTCAAATGAGTGTGAAGTTATCATCTGCAGCTAAAAAAGTATTTATCTTAAGTTTAAAAAATATATATATATTTTCATTAACCCAATTATGAAATTATATGAAACTATGTTGTAAGGGCACTGCAAATAAACTGTTTCTATGCCTTTATTTTGTCTTTAAAACTGACTGATAGATCCTAAGTCAGGGATAGGCAGCGTCGGTCCGGGAGTGCCGCTGTCCTGCAGAGTTTAGCTCCAACCCTAATCAAACACACCTCAACAAGCTAATCAGTGTCTTCAAGATTACTAAAGCCCTATTCTGATGGTAATTGCTTCTCATGTGGATGTCTGTAAAAATACATTTGCATGGCACCTCAGTGATAAAACTCATGCATTCAGATGGTGATTTATCCACAGTGGAGCAGCGAGTTTTGTGATCCTACGAACTCGGTGTCCAGTCACATGATTGTCATATGCTTGGAATAATACGAATAAATTCATATTTAAGTTAATAATAGGAAAATAATGTTATATTTATTATTTAAATCTCCTATTTAAAAATAGGAAGCTAGACACTATATTTAAAATGGTTTTCTGTCTTGCATTTTATCTCAAAATAATGGATGTAATTTCAAAAATATGGAAATTAGCAGAAATATGTTAACGCAGCCTCTTATTTACATGAGGTAAACCTAAAGCTGCTTGCTTTATATTTTTAATGTATATAATTGTATGTAATACATAATAAAATTGTATTGCATATATTGCTGCCACAATAACAGCCCATTTCAAATGTTTAGCTTATGTGCTTTGTTTCTCTTTCTGCTTTTTGTTCTTAACAGCTCCTACTCGCTGTGGTGGAGCAGTGATGAAATATTGTTCTTTTTTAAATACTTTCCATCATTTCAGTAATAAAAGTGTACATCTTTATAATGTATGCAAATTACAGTAAAGCGCAACAGTTATTGTACAGTGCTCTGCAGGTGTCAAAAAGGATTTAAACGTGAAATTCTTCTTGTAAATTCAGAAATGGGGATTCAGACTGCAATTAAATGACCACACGACCTCGGTGTTTGTCAAAAAACAGTAGGCAATTCGGCTGGGGATTCTTACGCAGATGGTGGGAGAAAAACACTGACATCCTGGATTCGGATGGCAATAAAATTACAGACTAGCCCCAGTAAATGTTGAAAACACCTTACGTCCCCAAGAGAAACAATTACCATCTGGATAGGGCTACAGACAGGTGAGTTTTTTTTTTCCAGGGTTGGAGCTAAACTCTGCAGGACAGCGGCACTCCAGGACCGATGTTGCCTATCCCTGTCCTAAGAGTCCTCAAAGATTTCTTATCCTGTAATGCAACCAAAACCACACAGCAATAAAAGGGTTAAACTCTAAACCATCAAAAGTGCAAAATAGACTCATACACACAGAGGCAGATTGAGATCAATGGATCAGTTGGATAGTGTTTCCCAGTTAGTTGAGTCAGAAGATTCAACATTTTAAACAAACAAACAAAAATAAACTGTGACAAAGTAGATTCTGATAATGTCTAATATATATCCAAATGCAGTACCTAATAAAAGCAAGTCATTGTCTGAAAACACTGTTCTCAGCAACAGAGATCAATTTCAAATGAGCGTGAGGTTATTATGCAAGTCCAGAAGTTTTTATCTTAAGGTCTCTTTATATTTTTATTAACCTAATTAAACTAATTATATAAAATTATGTTGTCAGTGCACTACAAATAAACTGAATCTATGCCTTTATTTTTATTCAAATTGATAGAAAAAGAGAAGGCCTAAGAGATTTCTTATCCATTTAATGCTGGCAAAAGCACACAGCAATGAATGGGTTAAACTCTTAAAGTATAAAATAGACTGACACACACACACACACACACAGAGGCAGAGTGAGATCAAAGGATAAGTTAGAGACTGTTTACCAGTCAGTTGAGCCAGAAAAATCTAAACAGTGACATAAGCTAGTATGCTAGATATAAGCTAGACATAAGTTTTGATTGTATAAATATATATCCAAATGCAATAGCTCATAAAAGTAATTATGTCTGAAAACACTGTTCTCAGCAACAAGGCTTTTCTCACCCGTTTAAAATTAGGCCTATGCAGTCATCAAGTGGTTATAGTATGTATTACATTTGATGTATTACTTTCTTTCAACCAGATAATTTTTTTTTGACTTGCACATAATGCATTAATAAAAAAAAAAAAAAAGAATAAATTGTGTGAAGCCCTTTGGAGCTAGCCTAGAAATCTAGTTACACCCTAGCGGCAGCAAATATAATTTGCGGCCACAGCGTCTAGCAACTCTCCGTTGGCTTGCGTGCTGGAAAAACCAAACTCTAGTCAGGCCAATCACATCGTGTATTGAGTCGGTGGGCAGGCTTAACATAATGACGGGAGAGTTGCGGCGGTTCCACGTTCTACTTGAAAACAAAGAAGCTGGCGAACAGCGATCTTTTGAATCGGCTTTGCCCGCTACTCGGAGAGACTTGGAGTTAAACTTTTCTTTGAGTAAAGAACAAAAAACGGCACTGAAGTCATTCTTAAAAAAGGAAGATGTGTTCGGAGTTTTGCCGACTGGATACGGCAAAAGTTTAATCTATCAACTAGCTCCGCTTCACCTTCTTCATTGCTCTGGTTGGTTGTAGCGCTATCCTATTGTGTGCAGTGGGAATTTGAAAGACTCTTACATGCCCAGTTCTAAGGCTTTGCCTATGTCTACTGGCTGACAACTCTGATGTGTGTGATTCACACATCAGAGTTTTATGCAATTTGAAGCACGCTAAGTGTAAGAGAAAAAAACACCCAAAAGGAATATTAAAGTTTGACATGTTGCCATGACAACAGTATTCAAGATATCAAGAATCCTTTTACGTGTGTAAATCTGTGGTGCCTTGACATTAATCTGTCAAAGTCTGAAGCAAATCAGGTAAAAATTAGAGCGCTAATTCAAATCATTTTTGAAAGTGACACTTCCTGCTGCCAGCTGGTGGCATTATGACTTTGACTCCAAAATAGTTAAAACAACCTATAATAGCCAACTTCCTGCTGAGCTGACATATGACTTCATGGGCGAAAGTTGTTTGGTCTGATGAGATCTTTAAGTGTATGTAATTATAGGTGAAAAGGGGTGTGCTATAGAGCCCCTCGAATACGAAAGCTTGAAAAAAAAAATTACTCAAGGATAGGGCCCTTCGAGAAATAAGATGTTTTTTGAACATTCAAGCATGAGGAAACAAAATCAAGACTTTGTAGAAGAGCACAATAGGTCCTCTTTAATGTACAAATTCCAATTCAACCTTGAAATGTAAAGTCTTTCAGCTTTTATTCTAAACAATCCCTGCTCTTATAGGTGTTGAAGCTGCTGCTGGTTGCTTGGGACCGGCGGCTCATCTTCTCGGTGGGCACATCCAGCACTACAGGCGAGACGGATACGGTCATTTGGAACGAGGTGCATCACAAGACCGAGTTCGGCTCCAACCTGACCGGCCACGGTTACCCAGACTCCGGCCACCTCGACAACGTCCTGGAGGAGCTGAGGGCACAAGGCATCACTGAGGAAGAGTGTCTGAGGGACTGAAAGTTCAAGTCGGACGACAAAGACTGGATGTTTTTTGTGTTAGTGTTGCCAAATCTGAATTCAATTCCCAGCTCTTGTTTCTCGGAATGCCTGAGACACTTTCGAAAATCAAAAAACAAAACAATGAAGTTTAAGGACTCTGAAAGGTTTATAAGTCCTCATCGCTCTAAAGTTTTTTCAGTGACAATAGTCCTCCTACTGCTAAAGAAACACTACGAGCCTGTCAGAAGTAGGACGGCCAGCTGCAAGAACTGTAATTAACAAACAACATTGCACTGTGCGCGCTATTGTGGTGGAGCCGTTATCTTTTTGAAAATTCCAAGGACCCGTTAACGTTCTCCCCACAAAAACTAGATTTGTACAGTGCGATTTTTGTCGCTAGTGGGCTGCAGACATAGATGCTGGTGTCTGCTCAACCATTTAATGTATTGTAGTTCTGTGAAGGATACGCAAAACAAAGGTACTTCTGTGCATGTAGTTGTATCATTCGGCGCAGAGGCGATTACATCCTTGGTGTAACCGAGGCCGCCACTTGTTGCCAACTTTGAAGCTCCAGTTGCAGTTTTAGATGCCGGAACGTGAATGTTTACTGCCCGATAGTGGCACTTGTTAGCATATACATTCCAGTAATAACCATGGTATTTATTTGACAACATAGTTTTCGAGATGTTTGCAGTATTTACATTAACCACTTATATTTGTACTTATTTTATTGTATCTCTTACATTATTTTATATTGTCGAAACGAGAAACCTGTATTGTCATTCATTTTGGGACGGGAACCAATCTCTTTCCAGGGACAGAGAGAGAGAGAGAGAGACATTCATCTGAAACTGCTTCGTTATCAGTATTAAATAAACGTTGAGACTGGCGGCCAATGGATGGACAACGCACAAATTTAGTGAAAATACTATCTAATTTCTTTGTGATTGGATTTGCTGTCAGAGACTGATGAATTCCGAACAGGGCCTGTGGGAAACTGAGCCAAGCTCAATTATGGTGTTTTGTTATGACATCATCAGTTTAGGAACCAATGAGGTTTAGATTCTCCAAAGCTGAAGGCGTTGGCCTTTTAAATGGCTACTAAGAGCAACTAACCTACCCTGTTAAGTCTGTTGAAGTTCTATCCTGTGGACAAACTGTCTCCGGTTGCCTTTCTGGTCGGTACTCTGTAGGTCTATGGTGGACCTGTTTACAAAGATGTTGACGAAACGTCTGCATGTATGTACATGCAAATGTGTAAGCTTACATTTATAGTTGATGTGCTGTATGTATGTGTTTTATGTACACAATTATTTTCCCCCTGCATCCAAAAGCATGTTGTGGAAGTAAATGAGTAATTCTTTTTCTTGTATAATTTTTTCTTTTATAATATACTTTAACTTTTTTCTTATAAGCTATTAGGGTTTTTTTTTTCCACTGTGAAGTTTTTAATTTCTTTTATTGCACTTGTATGATTTGATTTATTGTCCAGCCAAGTTCCTCATGATAGTTGCTATGGAGACAGTGAAAATGGCATCGCTGCCAGGACGAAAACTGTGAAGACAGAGAATGGAGCTAGGAGAACTAATGTTGCTGTAAAATATAAAATGTACAAAACAACACTTGCATATTAAATAGCTGCTGGAATACTGAATAAATATTAAAGGTACTCAAGAAAAGAAAATGCTGGTTTGGATTTCTTTTCCTTTCAGTTTGGCTGCAGTTTTTTTTTCAACCAAAATGTGGCCCTTTTCAGGCATTAAATGTCATACTCAGCAGGGGCGATGTTTAACTAAAAGTTTTATAAATCAAAAGAACAGCATGATCTACACTCGTGGTGCTTTATAGTACCAATATATGTAACACTTTTTAATGAGATCCATTTAATATGGACAAAGTCAAACAATTTTTTTGCGTAATTCTTGAAATGTCCCAAAAAATAAAGCATTATTATTACTTGCTATTGCTAGATAGCCATTTTACACCAGTATTCTCAAAAGGCCCAATATAAGCTCTAGAAAGAACCCATTAATATGGCAAAATATGGCTGCTCACTCTCTCTGAATTAAAATTTTAACATCACAAAAAATTAATGGACCATCTGGTCCCCTAAGACCAGGGCATTTCCTCTACAGGAAGATGATCCAGCCTGTTAATTAATGCTCTTCATTACATTGTTCTACATTACATAACCCAGGATCAGTATCATAACATCTATCTATCTGTCTATCTATCTATCCGTCTGTATGTCTGTCTGTCTATCGATCGATCGATTGATAGATAGACAGACAGAACGATATATATATATATATATATATATATATATATATATATATATATAATAAGAATATATAATAAGAATATATAATAATAATATATATATATATATATATATATATATATATATATATATATATATATATATATATATATATATATATATATATATATATATGTCTATCTATATATGTCTATGTTTCTGTATGTCTATCTATCTATCTATCTATCTATCTATCTATCTATCTATCTATCTATCTATCTATCTATCTATCTATGTCATTCTGTCTAGCCGTCTGTCTGTTGTTCTATCTGTCATCTGTCTGTCTCTATCTGTCTATCTATCCATTTGACATTCTGTCTATCTGTGTCTATCCGTCTATCTATATCCGCTCTGTCATTTTGTCTGTCTGTCTCCATCTATGTCTGTCTGTCATTCTACCTGTCTTTCTGTCTATTGTTCTATCTATCTATCTATCTATCTATCTATCTATCTATCTATCTATCTATCTATCTATCTATCTATCTATCTATCTATCTATCTATCTATCTATCTATCTATCCATTGTTCTCTGTCTATCTGCCTGTTGTTTTATCTGTCATTCTGTCTATCATTCTATCTCTCTCTCTATCTGCCTGTCTATCTATCATTCTGTCTGTCATTCTATCTATCCATGTCTGTCTGTCGCTTTTGTCTATCATTCTGCTGTTCTATCTGTCATTTTATCTGTCTGTCATTCTATTTATCTGTCTGTCTATCTATGGTTTGATCTAAATCTGACACCAGCATATATAGAAATATTCAGTACATACCATTTCTTGCACATTTTCTTATGCTCAAAATACCAAATGTTTATGAAGCCAAGCTGGCATAGGCATTCATTTGTAAATTCCCAGGTCCCGGAACAACGGGAGGGCACGGATCCGGCAAGTTGGTGGGGTAGGGAAAGGTAATGGAACATAGCAGGCTTATATGGCCTATAAATACACAATCTCAGTCAGGCTTCCAAACAAGCTGTCCCACTTCTCTGTGATCTTCTGATTAATATTACCTAATTTAGTAGGCCTATTATTCCGAAAATAGTAAGCAGTAAATTTCAATCTTCCCATTACTCTCTGCATTTTTCAAATATTTGGGACACGAAAGATACGATATAATTTGCACAATAATTGAGTTGATATAATTAAGTGAAATTGTGTATGGAAATGACTTGAGGGCAGAATTTTTTAGCGATACAACAAAACTTATGCAACAATACAGTGTTCTAGGGATGACGTCATTGCGCACACCATTTTAGCAGTAAAAGGCCAATTGGATGGAAACAGCAGATTGTGTTAAAAAAAAAAAAAATAGCGCATTCAAAAGTGGATGGAAAAGTGGATGGAAACTTGGCTATTGTTGCTATTTGACCGAACATATTACTGTACCAATCTTTTTTATGGATCCTACATTTTGCATACAGGACAAATGAGCGGCCCTGTGTACAAAACCCATGGGCTTTATCGCATAAAGCAGTTCCATGCAGTCCTGTCAGACAAGCGGTTCCACTTCGCCATGATCTTCTGATATACATTTCATAATTTACTAATAGGCCTATTAGCTATTTGTGAAAATAGTAAGCAGGAAACTGGCAAATTTCAATTGTCTCATTACTATCTGCATTTTACAAATATTTGGGATGCGAAAGATACGCTATAATTTGCAATATAGCCAAGGCGAAATTATGTATGGAAACGACTTGAGGGCAGATTTTTTTAACGGTATAACAAAACTTATGCGACAATGCGTTTTTTTAGGGATGACGTCATTATGCACACCATTTATCAGTAAAAGGCCAATTGGATGGAAAGAGCAAATTGTGCAATTTTTTTTTTTTTTACGCATATTCACCTTGTTGATAACAAAACAGTGGAGAAAGTGGATGTAAACTTGGCTATTAATTAATTTTGCCTGGGGCAAATCACAGCAAGTGTTTCCCTCAATGCGCATAATGTAGGTTATAGTGGATGGAAAAAGGTGAATCATTTCGAATTCTTTAGCCGAATATTCAGAGAGGAGCATAAATGCGAAACATTTTGCATGGAAACTTAGCGTCGTTGTGTTGCCATCTAAATTGCGAATTTAATTTAAACAATACGCGACCCATCCAAGAACAAATGATCACTTCCGGCAAATTCTATCGATGCCTTTAATACTAATGATAAAACACAGTAAAAACATCTAATTTCTGGGAATGACAGCAGAGCATGTGTTCATCCATCACTGTGAATTAGCAGGATAGATCTAAGATTTCGTGTCAAAATGTTGACTCTTGTTTTGACAGATTCGACTGGTTTTGGAATTTTAGAACACCAAATTTCAGAATGATCAGCAACATTTCGGAAGCGACGCTTAGTCCGAATTAATTCTTCAGTCAGCCTTTCTAAATGCTCAACTTACATTCCTAATAAATTCAGGAGTTTCTTCTGTAAACATTTTTCCATCCCAGCTTATGTGCATTTCTTTTTGTCGAATAATAGGCTAAATGATCCACTTCAAGTCACTGTACGAGTTTCATTCGAGGTTTTGTTCACGTCTTGTGCAATATACAAAAATATGCATATTTTTCCGAAAATCCAATGGGTCATCATCGCCAAAACATGACATGGACCACTTTGTTGTAGGCATTTCTTCCACTTCTTAATACCTTACATTTAACATAGATATAGCGAGTCGTTATAACATTGTCGTTATTATACTTGATTTTAAATGAACATGTCTAACTTTCAGTGGTGTATGAGATGGGGGATCCCCCAAATGAGGTGCCAGATTCGGATCAGGCTTGTTCTGGCACAAATTAAGCCCTTTCAACCTTAATTTTATGAAGCAACGAGAATATTTGTGTTTGTTTTTGCGCACAAAAAGTAAAGATTTTATTGAAAGGGTTAATTAAATTGCTGTCCATGGAGAGGTCAGTTACGAATGAGGGTGAGTAATTAATGGCAAAATTTTCATTTTTGGGGGAATTAGCTCTTTAAATGTAGATCTGTGCTCATCTCGGTCAGGAATGTCTCCTAACAGAGTGAAGTTGAATGTGAAGGTGATCTGTCTAGACAGATGGGCGAAGCACATAATGCGGTTAACACTGAGTTAGCCATAAAGAAGCACATGCACCGTGTGTCTTCTCAGCTGGTAATCTGTGCACAAAATACCCCCTTCCCCCTAAAGCACTACCCCCAATGTCCTATCCCAGACCCCCTGTAGTTTGTGATGGAAGAGTAATCTGAATAATGGGGTTGAGAGGAGGAAGTGTTTGAGAGCACAGGGCCAGAGGGGTAATTACTTTAACCTAAACTAGTTTGATGTAGTAACAAGCATGCAATATTTATGTACATGTTTACAAAACCTTTTTAGAGCCCTGCGACTGAGTTTAAAGCCAAGTCGGTCTGATCACTTGCTTTCCTGCCTGACACTTAACAACATAATTTTTCCTTTCAATATGTCAATTATCTTGTAGTTTTAAATGCATTATATTAGGTGCAAATGCACTTTTCCGGCAACATTAGTCTAGCCTCTTCTCTATTAAAAGCTTTTAAGCTCATAAACGCTAGGACTAAGTGGTCTGGAGAGAGAACAGTTGCCTAGGAAACAGCACACTCTGCCGTTTTCAGTCCCCAGAGGAGTCGTATTTCACATGCAGATTTGCTGCCTGCCCGACCCACTTTGTTGGCTTTCAGCTAAAAGCTTTTTGCTGCAGAGTGACAGAGACAAAGAGTAGAGGAGAAGGGGAAGGGTTTGGCTAGAAGAGGAGGGCCTTACCAGCTGTTGCCAGGGTAACTTGACATCATGCTGACGAACTTCCCTCTTTAAAAGCTTTTAAAGCGATTGCTCCAGCCCTCGAGGTTCCATTTTGAGGCCTCTTAACTAAGCATGGGGGGAAGGGCAGCAGAGGCCTGTCTCTAGCACACACAAGCACATGCTTGAGAAAGCAAAGTAAGGCCTGCAAAACAGACTGCACTGAGAAAGAACCAAGCTTAAATCCTAAAACCGAACGAGAGATATCTAATCTGTTCATAAAATGGCCTCTGAGGACCTCTGCTTTAGTTACACTGTGCCGGGCTCGAACGAGAAGCACAGGAGGGCTCGTAACTGGACGGATTCCGAGATGAAAGCTCTCGTGTACATTTGGGAAGAGTATGTGACAGAGCTAAAGAAGGCTAAGCGCAATGCTAAAATCTACGAGACAATGGCTAAGCAACTTTACGAATTAACTGGCGAACAGCGACACAGGGAGGAGATTAAGATGAAGATAACCAACATGACTTTCCAGTTCAGGCAAGTAAATACACTATCTATCTATTACTTTAAAACAAATTTTCAATAATCTGTTTATCATTACACAAGTGTCTACTCTTACAATTTAGTAAGCTGTAATGTCCAGGTATGCTTCTCCGTCTCGCTCAGTCTTTTAAAGGGAACCCCACTGGCCGCGTGGATGGTTGCACGCGTTTGACGCATGCGCACTGCCGTTCGACGAAAAAAAAAAAAATCGGCCTTCACGCCACGCGAACACAAGAGGTCTGTGCTGATGACGACAATTACGTCACGCGCAGAGTCCGCCACAAGCAAAGCATACTTTAGGTTTTATAAACCATGTATTAGTATTGGGAAAGCATTTAGAGCACAGCAACGGCGAACCAGTTTGACCATGTCACGATCTAGCACACTGAATTCAAATAGTAATACACAACAACACTCCTCTAGTCCAGTGGTTTTCAAGCCTGCCCTGGAGGCACCCCAGCCCTGCACATTTAGCATGTCTCCCTTATCAGACACACCCAATTTAGTTCTTGCAGTCTCTACTGAGAGCTGATGAGTTGAATCAGGTGTGATAATTGAGGGAGACACACAAGATGTGCAGGGATGGGGTGCCTCCAGGACAGGTTTGAAAACCACTGCTCTAGTCTATGGAGAACCGAGACAATTGAAAAACAGCGTGAATCAAAGCAAAAGCACAAATGTAGTGTAATCTCAGGGTTTCTCAGAAGTGGCCGTCATAGTTGGGTAAACTTCTATAGCGGTGAGACTACATTGAAATATATATAGTTTGTGTGTTCCCATTTGCTCAAATAGCAAAAGAAAAACTCCACAATAGTGTTTTCACAAAGAGAGGTAAAGAATAAATAAATGGAGAGAGAGACTGATAACAGCAGTCAGAAGAGAGAAATGTCAACTTTACCGTCACTCCCACATCTGCTGTATTAGAAACACCTTTTTTTCTTTTTAATATGATGCAAAGGTAATATCATACAAAGTATAGTGTTATACAAAAAATTGTTTTTTTTTTTATTATTTCTTGCAAATGCAACTTTATATCATGCAATTTTGACTTTATAACTCGCAAGTGTCTCGTAATTCTGACTATAACTCACAATTTCGACTTTATATCTTGCAATTTTAAGAAATAAAAGTCAGAATTGTGAGATGTAAACAATAAACATTTGAGATAAAAAGTTGCAATTATCTTTTAAAATGTTTTATTCTATGGTTGAAACAAGCTTCCATAAAGAGATGTAATATATGAAGCTGTTAATTTATATTTTATTCAATTTATTAAGGGTTAGAAATAGCACTTTTGACCACTGTGTGAGCTTCATTACTAGCCGTTTTATACAGATTTCAACTAACAATTCTTATTTTGTATGGAATATTGCAGTATTTATTATAATTAATTATTATAACAGCTCTTCTCTTCTCTGATGGCATATGCTAGCGCGAGGCCAGGACAGCCACTCACACTCAGCAATAGCAAACTACAACTTTCCAACTATCAAATCAATTCCAGATGTACAAAATCAAGTTTTGTCATACATCTTTCCTTGTTCTAGAAGCCATTTTACTTGGACATACGTAACAATAGGGAAGAAAAGACTATTGCAACTTTTGTTTCATGCTGAGTTTAAGTACAAATAGTTTAACAGCATCCTTTTCTAACAGGAAGCTTAAGTACACAGCAAATGGTGGGAATGCTATACCTGATTGGCCGTACTACAAATCCATTGAGAGGATCTTGTCAAAGATACCAGAGCATGCCCATATGAGCCCACCAAGCCTCTCGACGTCTGGCCCCTCCACCTCTCAAATCGAGTCTTCTGTGCCCCAATCCGCTCCGCCAAGTGGGTTTCTACCCGAGTACACTGGTTCCTCAGATGAGAGAGACATCAACGATGAGGAGGAAGGCCTAACAGATAACTCTGGAAGTTCTTTTGAAACAAGGTAATGTGTTTGATCAGATCGCACATCCATTTCATAATCATAATCATGGAATTATAACTGCATGGCTGTCCATCTGCAGGTCACAACCACGTAAGAAGCGAAGGCTGTCACATGTGTCACTGCGGCGAAAGAAGCTGCGTGTCCTGGATGCAATGCTGCAGGAACAACGTAGGATAAGCCATGCTGTTGAGGAGGCATGTCACGAAGTTCGCCGCGTTATGCATCAGCAAAACTTCCTGCAGGTGCAGAGCCTCCAGCTTCAGGAGCGAATGATGAACCTCTTGGAGAAGATGATTCCTGCTCAGCCTGCCCCTTCTTGGCCCAACCCACCTGCCACAAAGATTTTAGGAACACCCACGCCTGAGTGACAGGACCTCAGATCCGGAATAAGGACCTTTTTTGTCTTTGCTATGCGAAGTATAAAAGCTATAACCAACTAGTTAGCGGTACATTTTAGACCTGTTTAAGCACTGTTAAGTCTTCTACAATGAATATGTTATTCAAAAATGTTGACAGATGTAACCTACACAAGCAAATTTGTGATGACTGTTTATCCACATCTTATTCAAACTATCTGACTCAAAATGTATTTCTTCATGCCTCAAAAGTTTAAAGCTCATTGTTATGAGATCAGTGCTTGAAGTGGGGAATGAAAAGTGCTGGTATTCTCTGGTGCACCGGCTGGCAGTAGCAGTTCTGGCTTTTTTGGTGCCCTAGACAAAATCAAAGAATCAAACATAGAAACTGCTTTAAATTAACTTCAAAGAGAAGAAGGTTATCTTTGAAAGTTGCGTGCGTGGGTGGTGCCCCATGCCGCCCCTCAGCGCGTTGCCGCCCTAGGCGGTTGCTTATTGCCTGTGCCAGGATCTGCCATTGTGGCTGGCATATGCAAATAATTTATCACATTTAAAATTTCTACAATAATCACCCAGACACTAATGCTTTGACTCTGAGTGCAAAGTACCAGCATCATGTGAGAATAGGCGGTACGCAAGAAAAGTGAAGGTACGCTAAAGATTAAAATACAGAAGTTCTGGTACTGCGTACCGGTGTGTACCAACCCACTTCGAGCACTGTATGTGATAAAATGTGTTGCTTATGAAATCTGGTTCATTTGATTTCTAAACTGCTGTGTTAGTTGCTGAGAGTCCCAGATCCCAGGCTACTAACTCAGCCAGAAATGACACAATTTAAAGGATTTAAGACCTCTTTTAAAGGTAGTTCACCTTAAAATGAAAATTAAGTCATTATTTACTCACCCTGTAATGCTATGTTCTAATGCTATATGCCCTTTTTTCATTTATGGACCACAAAAGGATAATTAAAAAAAAAAAGGTCCCGCTTGTGCTTGTACCAATTGCAGTGAATAACGACTAGAGCCCGACTGATTTATCGGTCTGCCTATTTTATCGGCCGATATGAGCCTGTCGCAGACTTACTACATGCATACATTAACTTACATACAGATGGGATTCAT